>CM060977.1:176078051-176678051 GCA_030765065.1 Deroplatys truncata | reverse complement strand
TTATATATGGACGCTCTTTAACTACTAGTACTTAGCGTTGCATTCCATATTGGACGTGAAATACCGGTGATTTTGCTCAGAGGTCTATTTATTAGGCTTGAGCTTATTTTACGTACCGTAAACCCACGACACGGAACCGCCGCTTTATTTCCCTTCCAAAAGAACCCATTCTAAGGATTTAACGCCCGAAAAAATCCATCGCCCTCCGCTGGGTTTGAGCTAGAGGCTGGCATGATAACCACTACACCACTGAGGAGGACTGGTGATGGTGGTGGTAGTTGTTTTGGTTGAAGCTATTTTAGAGGTTATGATGGTTGCAAGGAATGCGACTGCAAAGTATTGGGGTAACTAAAGTGTTGGGGGAAATTATGACTGTGGTGTTGGTGGTGGAGGTGGTGACGATGGCGGTGGCGGTGGAGGGTATCATGATAATAATGTTGGCTTTTATGAACTGTCCTTATGGCTGTGAAGCCGACAATCTAGGAGTCTGAAGCCGCCATAAAGAAGATGAAAAGGGGCATCTATCTATAAACCTGAGAGAGCCAATAATAGACTAATTAACTTATATAAATTTAGATAAAAACCGGAAAATACTAACATTTATTCCAAAATATGTGCTGGTAAAGTATACCTGCTTGAGCACAAAGCCCAGAGCATCTTCTAGACCTAGTCTCAACCTTTGATAAAAGTGGAGAGGCATCAAAACCATAAACTGAATGAAAACGCAAACGGGTCTCTAAAGAACACAAAGTTATGTTGGAGGTTAAGTCAAAATAAGACTATGAAAACACTGGAAATTACTGCAGCGGTCTACAAAATGCCCATAAAGTAGCCACAATTAGCGCAATGGCACATATGATTACTGTGAAGGGTTAAAAAAATTAAAAACAAAAAAACAGCAACGCTAGGAAACTGCCACAGTACCAGAAAATGACTGTAGTTTCCACTAAAGCTCTCTTTGGCTAATTATATGTTGCTTCATGACTTATATTCTATCAGTGTTTTGAAACAGGTTAAGTGTAACTTAGGCTAGGTTAGGTTACCAAATGAAGCTATAAATTATGGTAGGATGGTTAGCTTAGTTTAGCCTATCTTAGATCAGGTTATTGTATATAATAAAGAAATTTCATTTGTTGTGATGATATGTTTCTTACGCTTGGTTACATTTAGTTAAATTGGTTACACGTATTTACATTCGGATCACGTGAGCATAATTCCTGAGCTTTATATTGCGGATTAAAGTTATAAATAAATAATAGAAAAGTTAGTTTTTTTATACATATTTAAGTTTTCACTGCCGGCGTCAACGTTATAAAAGGTATTATTAAAATTCCTGAAACATATCATGCTTTTTGGCCGTCGACTAAATGAAAAACATTGCCTGACGTTTCGCCCGACATTCCGTGGGCATTTTCAGAGGACAAACTGAGCGGCTTCTTTCAACAAACTGTTTATTTTTCGGTAGCCAATCTGTATTTATAGCAGGCACAGTACAACGCGCAGTAATCTAATTGGACGCCGGCTAATCATTGCGTTACCGGACCTGGAGTTTTGCAAATAGAGCGGATTTCTTTTTGTGGTTTAATATGCAATTTCTTCAAAGCCGGTAACTAGGCTTTATGCAATGGGGTTAATTCTTCTTTTGTATTGAAGTTGTTACAATGTTTAAAGATTTCGAAATTTTAATGGTGCAGTAAGAAACTGTTATCCTCATGGTTTCACTAAAGGCATTATCCTCTCCGTTGTCTCAGGAATATTTGATCCGCTGGGGTTGATCAACCCCGTTATCATATTAAGTAAGCTGCTTCTACAGAAGCTGTGGCAAGTACGCTACACGTGGGATCAGCCCCTGTCAACGGAACTTATAGACGTTTGGTATCCAATTCATGACAGCTTCCACAGATTGAAGAAACTCTTATTCATCGGATGATTCTCGGACATGGCCCTCTTGATAATATATAGTTTAACCGGTTTTGTGATGCTTCAGAAAAGGCACACGGGGCCTGTATCTATGTGCGTTCTACAACTCATGACAAAACCATTACAATAAGGCTGTTTTGCTTGAAATCTGAAGTTGCTCCTCTGAAGAGTCTCTGCCGCGAATTGAGTTGTGTGAAGCTGTTCTTGCTCGCCTGTTCCATTTTCACTGAAAATATTAAATTTAATCAAATCTGTTTGTGGACAGATTCTTCAGTAGTTTTAACCTGCATCTCCGCACCGCCAACAAAATGGAAGACCTTCGTTGCGAACAGGGTTTCGTAAATTCAAGAGAGCACACAGCTTGCTGATCGGCGCCATGTAGACTCTAAAGACAATTCTGCAGACCTCAGTTCACGGGATATATAACCCAAAGGTATTTTGACGTGGAGAATCTGGTGAGAAGGGCCACTGTGGTTAACTGAACCCAACACGACATGGCCTTTGAGGGCAATTGCATCTGATGGCTCTGAGCTTACAGAACAAAAATCAATGGCAGTAGTCCCCTACATTTGTGATGTAGCCATAGCCATAGATGATAGTGTATGATCAAGTTTACTAAACTGTCAAGATTGCAGTGAGTTGTTGCATATTGGAATAGATTTTGCAACATTTGCTGAAAACTAAAGTAGAGTCGATCATCAGGTGACCATTCGTATTTAAAATAAATTTACATACAAACAAATGTTGTTCTAAAGATAACTTGTCTTTCAATTTTCGCAAATGAAAAAGGACTGTTGACGCTGACGATTACGTGGTAACTGAAGGACAGAAAGCCTGTCGTGAGTGGGGGAAGTGGGGAATGGGTAAGGCAGCCGACATTGGTTCTGACGCACAACACGCATAGCAAAGATCTTAGTTTTATACCGACGACCCAATTTAATCTAATCACGCATTGTTCATCCCGATACGCGCATTGATTTATTAATCAATTGAGGACTGTAATGTCCGACTTCAGTTTATAACTGGTGTGTAAACAAAGGAAAAGAAGCATGAAATTGTACATAGAAGTACATTGACTTTTTCAATAACACATATTTCATTTACAAATTTCATTTTCCTGTACTGCATTAAGAGGCGCAACTGGCCAGGGGAACAAGGGACCAATCATGTTATTAAGTTATGGAGAAAGCATGCATAAAATGATAAAATTGGTAGAAGAAGGATGCAATTATTTCATTTGGAACTTTGCCACTATTTGTATATTGTAGAAGAAGGGCCCAAGTATTTTTAGCTTGACCCTTGTTCTACCAACTGGTGTCATTGATACTACATTATTCTACAGAAAAATACATGTTTAAACCTATTCCCGTAGGTGTCAAGGTAGAATCTTGACTAATTGCAGCATTGACACAATGAAAAATCAGGGGAATGTTATAATCCCGTGCAACGTCCTTCAGTTTTATTTATTATTTTTATTACCCGCTAAATAATTACCGGCTGTAAATATAAATATAGACGTAAAAGACATACTGACCTATTTTCACATACGTAGCGATGAAAATATACGCAAACTCAGGTGCAAAAAATGACTTTAATGTATAGAAAAGTTGGATTATAAAAATATTGGCCTAATTCTGGTTTGCATCAATTTATAAAGTGCTAAAATATCTAAATAATGTTTTAGCTTCATAAACGTTTTATTCATTATAATGTTAATAATTTCTAAATCGGCTATGATATCCAATATTCAGATTCTTATCTCTCCCATAAACCTTCGAAATCAGTGGTGGACCCTTCTTCGACTAACCACATGAAGTGCATTTAAAATATAATTTTAACGAATGTCCGTCATGGTTTTGCTTCTGCAGAGAATTTCTTTCGCCTTTGCTATGTAAACATATGAAATAATCGAACATTTGGAAACCAGTTGTTATTACTACAGGCGGGAGCCTTTCGACCTCCGTTTTCCTTGCAATAGCTGATGAGTACGATAGCCTTCTTTCGTTCATACTTCCCTGCTCTTTCGAAGGCAATGTCGCCATAGGGGTTTTTAACATAGAGTAAAACAAAAAATTGCGAGTGTTCCTTCCTATAAAGAATAACAATGCATTATGAGTTGTCGTTCTTTGTTTTTCGTTTTAAAAACTGCTTTAATTTTATGACATGGTAACTTAATAAATAAGAAGCAATATGTCTTATGAAAATGGATAATTACGGAGCTGTTCAAAATGGCCTGCGTTAGAAACGTTACATGAATCAACCCGCCTTCGCACTGAGTTCCGGATGGACTGAAATATACCTAAAAATATTATATTTAGTGTTATAAAATCAAAGAATTGAGCCTAATGGTAGAATGGCTGCATTGTATAGCACCGTTAGAACAAAATGGAGCAACTAGGAGTCCTTCTTATTTTCCGAATTTGCATCACATTCTACTATACTTTAATGCGTCCTAACAGGAGATAATCAACATCTACACTGCGCATTCACAAACAAGGTTACTGCTATATTGGCTGCTCTGATTTAGGATAGTTGTTAAACAAATAATATGGCATATATACACAGTGTGACGTCCGTACTTTGAGAATGACGGGCGTAGGGAAGGAGTAGAGTGACTCGAAAGATTGTACACTATATATAACATCACAACTTTAACCTTTAATAGTTTATATGATGTTCTAAGCAGACTGGGCAAGCAGATTCAATTACCTACAAAACGGTTTGACTATTCTAATCTTAAACTTACTTATCCAAGATAACTTGGCAGTTCCAGGCGTGGTCACTTTGATCTTTGCTAAGGTCCCAAGTTCGGCATCTTGACGGCGTCGTCGCCGATACTTCCACTGACATGGTTCTGACTTCAACAATAATCACACCTTACTGAATTCATGGTGGATTATATATATTAAAATCCATATACCATCATCCAGGACAAGAGCCAGCATTACGTGCGTCATTACGCCTACGGCTGCAGTGAATGACTTGTATAGGTAGTGAATCACTCCACCTGACACATCGTGGATATTGCAACTGATTGCACCATGAGCCGTAATGATTGCCAAGTTTTTCATTTAAAATTGGATATATCGTGACAATAGTGTATCTGAGACTTGTAAAGGGAGATAGACTGAGGCGTTTCCAAATGTATGTTATGTTTATGTTATCTACTTTGAAAGAAACATATCCTTAAGCTTTCACAAAGATTTTCAACATCCCTATTCGCTGATTTCGATAGAAATTTCACAAACGCTTTGTTTAGAATGGTATGTGCCTAACTCCTACTGCTTATTATGAGTTCTTTTCTTCTGCAGATTAGCAAAGAGAACTGGTGAAACGTACCACTTCATAGCGGTTTTTTCACAATGAAGAAATACACAAATATACAAAATTGAATTTCCACTTCCACATCAGCAAGTAAGAGACAATATCCTAAAACCGTGAGGGTGAGTTCGCATTCTTGAGGGGCTAAGAAAACAAGAAAGAAAACTTAAACATATTTTAATTCAACTACAATTCTAAGTAAATAAACGGAATTGTAACTCTTTGATATTGTTGCTTTGAGGCTGAGGCTTTACACTCACAAGTAAAGCATTAATAAGGCATTCTAATATTTATTCATAACCCTATCTTAGTACTGATCTGTAAATAGCACCTTCAGTAAAATAGAAAATGTAGATCATGTTAAAGAGCCGCATAAGCAAAAAAGCCTTAAGAGATCCTTGCATGTGAAAGAAATTCTCCGTCATCTCTGCTGTCAGCCAGATAAATACGAGAAGACTGGACGATGAGAAACTGGGAAATTAAATTTCAGCCAGCTAGAGGAAAATAAGTAAAGAAAACTTAAGGGCCCTCCTCGGTGAAGTACATGCTGAACTCCACAGGTTTCTCACGCAATTCGGCAGAAACTTCGCCTCAAAAATACGCTCAGCGTGAAAGGAGAAGAAGAAATATAAGTGAGCATGTGTTGACAATAAAAACTCTTAACTTCGGGAGCAATCAGTTTCGGGTTAGATGTGTAAAACTTAAAATGAAGAGAAAAACGTTTCCTTCTTTAAAAATTAAACGGTTGTAATGTACTCCTAATACTCTAGCAGGTAACTGCAGAATCTCTTAATTGTAAGCCTTTTAAAAAACTAGGGCTGCTGTAACTCTTATGCTATTCCTGCCGCGTGTTTAAACTGGGAGACTAAAAACTAAAAATTCTATACTGAAATGTAAATTGTACATCCTTAAGGAACAAACATAGAGAAATTATGTTTCCAATATGTGAAACCATGCATGCTATCCTGTGATAATTAATACTTTTGTACAGAACAATGCAATTAATGAAAGTAATGAAATAATAATTTAGTCTTACAAACATGTTACAGGAGAAAGTAAAATAATATTAAACCGATATCAATATTAAGTAATTCGGCACTGGCTCTTACTCTAATTAAATTACTTCTTCTTCATGGATTAGACCATCAGCGTGTTCAGTGTCGTGCTTGGTGGTGTAGTGGTTACCATGCTATCCTCCAGTTCCCGAGGTCGCGGCTTCAAAACCGGCGGAGGACGATGGATGTTTTCGGGCGTAAAAATCCTTAGCATGGTTTCCTTCGGAAGGGAAGTAAAGCCGGTGGTCCGTGTCGTAGATTTACGGCACGTAAATGAACCTCAATCCTGATAAAAAGGTCTCTGAGCAAAATTAAAAGGTCTTTCACGCCCAATATAGAACGGGACGCTAAGGATCACAGCAGTTAAAGAACATCCATAAGTAACTAAATAAATAAAAACCCTGTTCGGTCCTTATTTTATAAAACCTTAAACAATATAGGTTAAGTCTTCCTGGTTCTTTACATTTCAGTGTTCATCAAATTGTTCCAGAAATGTATTGAAACCTGTGAAGCATATAAAATGCATATATCATAACCAAATATCTGCAAAACTAAACCTATTCTTATGGTCGATTGCCGATTGCTGTCTAACCTTGGTAGGACAGTTTCCTTGGCAGTCCATAACTTTGATTTTCGTCTTAGACAGTTTAATATTGTAACCTTTGCAGATGGTGTTTAACGTATGCATGATTTTTTGAAGCTTTTCTTCATCTTCCCGTAGGGTAACTTCATCAGCTACAAAAACCATAGTATTTATATACTTGTTATTGCTCAATTTTATTCCACGATGAATACTTTCTTTGCAGTTCCTTATACTTCGTTCATCGTGAAGCTTTGTACTTCTTGATTAATTCATTTATCTTCCGTTAATTTATATTCTAGATCTAATACAGTTATCGCCCTTATTATATACCTTATATAATATGACCAATTTGGGTATCCATTTCCTCATTGTACTTCGTAACTGTTTTCTGTCTCCCCAATCAAAAGCATTTTTGTGATCGACAAAGGCAGTATAGGTATTAAGGTTAAATGCTCTTCTTTTCTCCGACATCTCTTTAGGCTACATATGTTATCTGTAATCTGGCTTTTGTGAAACCACACTATCCCACTTATAAACGATTGTATGTGTTATCTTTGGAATGTTTACTATATTATGTTGAGAAGAAAATATACCCAGGATTTATTCCCAGATAGTTCTTGCAAGAACTTGGTCTGCCATTTTGAAAAGTGAAATTACGTTAACCTTCGTCCATTTTGCAGGTATATAAGTAATCTCCTTTTCCAGCAAGATTAATGGACGTAGGTATTTTAATTTAAAAATACTTCAATCATATGTGAAAAGAAATCAAATTTTATATTATCTAATTCAGAAGATTTTCCATTTTTGAACAATTTCAGAACTTCATCCCCCATGACTGTGTCAATTCCTTCAGATCTTCTTGACCTTCTTAATGGTTTGCATGATATCATAATTCCTTTTATCGTTGTATCCATGATTGTTCTTCAATTACGTTTAAGTTGGCAGTTTATCTTTGTAAATATTAAGATGTTTCATCCATTTATAAGCAATCCCTGGTCTGCCTTGGACATCACATTAATCTACTCCTGATTCTTATTCATATGTCTTTGTTATTAACTTTGCCTTGTTCCTGCTCCCTTATACTGTTCTTCATTTTCTAGCCTCCGGTTCTGTGTCATTTTTAAAAATACTACTTTTTTTCTTCACTGCATATGTGCGAGTTTAAATGTTAATATTCATAGTAGTACAATCTGTTGGGTTCAGTCGTGTGTCAATAGCTGGTGAAAAATCATGGATATTTCTAAACAGAACATTAGATTCTACACTTTCACAGCCTACAAGCTAGGTGAAAATGAGAGAAAAAAATCCATGTGGACTTGGTAGCTGTTTATGGTGATCAGGTTTGTTCATTTAATACCATTGCAATATTAATGCGATCATCCGTGAAAGATCGAGAGACTCCGAAAGACCACCCTCGTCTGGCCGCCCTCGGGAAGCTGTGAACTAAAGAACAATTCAAAGAGTGAGGAACTTGGAGGAGCATGGAAACATTACTGTTGAAATGCTGAGTGTAGAAGTCGGATCAGTGTTGGCAGCATTGACTGTATACATCATGAATATTTAAAACTGCGAACAATCCTTGCAAAACGGTTCTGAATTCTTTAACCAATGAAAGGAAGAAGAGGAAAAAGGAATGTTCAAGGAAACTTTTGAGCATGTTTTCTCCTAATGACCCTAAACGTTTGACAGATTTAAACTAGTGCAGGACCTTGCTCAGGCTATAAATTCAGCTCTGTTGACAGTGCCTCGGTTTTTGCTCGTAAGATGGGACGAAGTAAACTACGCGCTCTCTCCGTTTCCAAGCGTAAACCTACGCCTTCGTCTCGCCGCCGGTCACTGGAGTCAGCCGAACTCTCGGGACACTTTGACAACAGTTGGTACGATTGGCGCATTCGCTACCCGGAAATCTGCACATGGCTGCGGTCTCGGGGCCCGGCCAAAACTTCGTCACCTGCCGCCAGCGACACACCTGCAGCACCGGCAATTGGAACCGCCATCTCAGCTCGACTGAACACCGCCGCCGGCGCCATCAACGCCCGATTGACGAAGCAGAAGACCGCATCCGACAATAGTGCAGCTTCTCTGGACATCACCCACGAATAAGAAGGCCGCTTTAGAGCCGTTGCGGTCAGGGTTCAGAGAAATCTAGCGACACAGATTCTCCTTGAGTAGCTCCAACAACGCTGGCCTTCAATGGTGATGGCGACCAGGATTGTCTCCAGGAATGGACCGTCACCACTTCCTCAACAAGGCGCAATACGACGCCGCTCTTCAGACGGACGTGGAGCTTCTCGGCACCATGATCCGCTTTGAAGCCAGCCGCACACAATGGACACCACCAGTATGGGCACTCGGCGGCACAATGCAGTGCTATACCACGCTGCCACTACTGTGGCTCTCCGGTCTTGACGTCCGCCTGAAAGAGCATGATTTCTTTCGCTGTAGAAAATTCTGCGCCACCTGCTGCAAGATGGATCACTTCACCGGCCAAGCTTGCTGCCCGCTCTACCCAAGAAGGGCAGCAACACAACAGAAGCAACAAGACGCTCCACCTTAACCTCCCCGCTCTCTCCGGGACAGAAACAACGCAGACAACATCACCAACACGTCCACAACCACCACACTGACAGCAATAGAAACATCAATCACCGAACTTCTAGCGGCCTCAGCCTCCATACAGGCGGAGGTCGCAACACTCAACCAGAAACTGGAAGCGCTTCGGCAGGTCGCCAACCGGCGGTTAGCCGGCGTTGAAGCAAAGCAACGTACCTCAAACCGAACCTACGCCAGCGCCACAAGAAGTCTCAACAGACTGTGGTCATCGATCGATGAGTTATCTCATTATGACGATCTAGGCCTGCTCCCATCGATTCAGCGAAAGCTGTTTCGCATTGAAAGCTATCTGTAAGAAGCACACCATACAGACACCACCGACGATCGTGCGGAGCGGCTGACGACCATAGAGGCCTCAATCGGCAACAAAGAACAGCAACTACGGACCAACACATACATCACCAACAGCCTCCGCCAACTACTTGACAACACCACAACCTGGAGGAGAGCTACCTACTAATACACAACTTTATTGAGCAACACGTCCTATAACAACCAGCTCAACAAAACAGATGCCGCAACAGATAGACGCCACATCACCACCAACCATTGCCTGGAGATTACACTCCCGGGCACGGAATCCAAAATCAAAGAAAACTATTTTAAAGCACCACTGTTCTAGGTTACTGTCGGGGCCTCGGCCATGACTTTTACCTGTTCCCCACTGAGGAGTTCGTCCAATTGGAGTTCTCCGTTCGTAGTAATCCCTCACGAATCGCAGGTTTGCTACGGCGGTACCAGCCACCATGACACCAATTGTGCCCCAATAAACAGAGACACCACAGTATAACATCCTTTCTTTTCCTCTTCCTTTTTCCTTTCGAATACCCTATATATGTTTTCCCTAAATTCTTCATTCCTGTTCCCCCCCCCCCCCAAAGTGCCTCAGTCTAAGTATCGTAATGTCTTTACAAGTGATTGCACCGTCTCAACTGCATGGGGAGAGATGGAGAGTACTTTGAAGCATTGTGAGGATAAGTTATTTAAATCTATCCTTGTTTGGACATTTGAAATGATGCTTGCAAAATTTTTTAATGCCCGTCGTATATAAGATATATTTGCTTCAAGATGAAGGAATAAACAATTTATTTATATGTAGAAGTAAAAATAAGGACCCCTAAAGATAAGAACAGGAAATAAACTAATGCCAATTAGAAATAGCAGATAGACTATGAACTCTACTTCATCTGTCTCCTCCGTATAGGATGTAATGCTGAGATGAATGTTTATGGATAATATGAGATTTAAATTTCATTCTTTGAGAAAATTAACTAAAATAAGGCAGTCTTCAATGCAAATATTTTACGATGTAATCGTTGGGTAACATGATTCTTCATTTTTTAAGAAACAGAAAAATACAATCAGTGAGAATCACAATTTATCCTTTGAACATTAAGCTTGGAAGCTAGAATAACAAGTGATCAAGATGTTTGGTACTTAATGCAACAATAGTTGTAACATGGAATTCAAATACAGTTTTAATTTAGCAACCGAAAGGAAAGAGACTAATGCAAGTAATAACAAGCTTTCTTTGGATCGTTGGTTTGCTTGTCTATTTAAATGCTCTCACGCTTGATTCAGTATCATATTCTGATTTCATAGTGCAGTAACAGTTAGATTTATTCCAATTACTCAGAGGTGTCGCACATCGCTTAAGAAAGCTTATAGCGATACAGGGGCATCTCAAAGTCGATGAAATACGCTATAAATACTCTGTAAATACACTGAAAGACAATTGCATAACTTGGTAATATGGATTATTGCAATAATTCCTCTTCTAAAGGATTTCGTGATGGTGTGCTTCCTTTTAATCACATAGACATATCATTTCTTTAGAAATAAAATTTACAAAATGGGATCTAGGACGTGTAAAGCGATAATTGGTAATGTTTTGCAGAGTGAATAGATATTTGTGTCATATTTGGATAATTAATCCCTCTCTTATTTTCTTTACCAAAATAGACAGTTTCTTCAGTCAATATTCCATGTGGAGAGTTATCCATTGATAGGCCATTTCCATTTATACTTGCTTCACATGTTTTGAAACCCATCTTATTCAAACACTTTTGAATTTACCGGAAGATTAACACAAATTTCTGATAAAGAATCGCAAGTTAATCTCAAACTTTTTGTTATATTTTCAAAAACCGCATAAAATATAAACATTTTGCTCTGAATTTTAGCTTTAGCAACTAAACGTTGTAGAAAGAAATATCTTGAATAACAGTTACTTGAAATTACGTGGGAAAGTAAATGCCATTAGTTGTGTTTTATTTGGAGCACGTTGTTAAATTAAATTAAATTGAGTCTTATTTATGGACGCTCTTTAACTGCTGTGGTCCTTAGCGTTCTATTCTATGATGGGCGTGAAGGACTGGTAATTTTGCTCAGAGGCCTCTTTAACAGACTTGAGGTCTACGACACGGGACCACCGGCTTTACTTCCCTTACGAAGGAAGCCATGCTAAGGATTTTTACGCCCGAAAAACCCCATCGCCCTCCGACGGGGTTGGACCCGTGGCCTCGGGAACTAGAGGCTAGCATCGTAATAGGGCACGTTGTGATGGTCATTTTTGGGGCATTTTAATTTTTTTAAATGGGAACCTTCATGTTTTATGTTGTTTTCTCACTACTCATAAAAAACTAAACAACATTTGCATAAAGCACTTTGCAATTGCTGTTACACCAATGTAAGCAAAACGAAAACTCTGAATGGCTGTGTACGAAGAGCGCAACTAATGATTGGACCATCAATGGACGATGGATGGAAACAGCTTCTTATAAACCATTTCTAATGAGAAAACAACATACAAAAAGTAAGTTCCCATTAAAAAAATAATAAATTGACCCTAAAGTGACCATCCAAACAAAACATGACCAATACCATTTAGTTTCCCCTATAATATCAAGCAACTTTTATTAAAGACATTTATTTCTAAACTCTTAGTTTTGGAGATATTGTACAGTCTCAACTTAAATGGTCCATCATGTATATGCAGTCATTCAGTCTCTGGATACAAGGTACAATATAGAATATGCTCGTGATATTCATTTAAAGTGCTTTATACTTTCCGTTAACGGAATTAACATGTAAACTTTGGTGGAAACACACATTTTTAGTCTGTGCTGTATCTATACTGCGTATTTTCAAGTGGTAGTTTTGTTTCAGTAGTATCGTCTACCATTAATACTAATTTGTTTTACCAGCACTTCTCGTAAACCTCCGCGACCTCAATTGCTACATAACGTAATCCTGCACATACAGGAGATAGCGGCACGTGCTATATATTAGATTTCGAATTTTAAGTATCCTTATTCTATTAAAGTTTTATCTACTACTATAATAATCACATATGCTTAAATTCGTAGATACTAGGCAATAAAACCTACACTTTATTTTGTGATAAAATACAAAACACGCTATCAAAGGATAAAATACAGATTCAACAAAACGTAAACTGCACTCTTTAAAAAGGCCTTTAATTTTTCAAACTTACTGATATCAATATTATCATTAATCAAAACAGTTGATCTAACCATGGAATATTCACTCCTAAGACTCAAAGGTTTAATACTTTTCGAGTTCCCTTAAACATACGCCAACAAAGAAACTTCAATTACGCCTGCTTCATTACCCACATACCAGTACTTGAATTTCGTGTAACTATATAAATAAAGTTTCCTTGAGATTTCTGGAACTATATTAATACTTGCATCTTGGACTGTTTTTAACTTTTTTCCTGATGAACCGTGAAAATCACCGTCTTCGCTTATTTTCACTTTAATTTCACACATGAAACTGGCATCCTAAATTGCAATATATAAAACAAAGTTTGTTGATTTGTCGTTGCTTTTTTTCCAAAGTCCGCATTACTCTTTCTCTAAACATATCATTTTACCCCATAAATAAATTTCATTAAATGTACTAAATATACAAAATATACTACAATACTCTGAACGTAGATAAAATGTTGTAGACATACGTTACAAACTCGGTGCTCTTAGAACACTACTCCCTTCAGTCGTGTTTTAACTTGAGTCTCTAATTACTAAACCTCTACTTTTGTAACTAGTCCTCTAAATAACCATCTTTAACATTTATCATCGTTTAAAGTGCTCCACACGAACCAATTTCTGACTAGTTTACTTAAATTCTCAGTAGAACTTTAAGACCGATGTGCGTAATAAAACCTCATGGTAAGTTTTTGAAAGTACTAAATTACCTTGGTTTTTATTAACTGCTTTCATAATTTGATATCCCTAAAGTAAAACAAATACACAAATTAAAGCTTTGTTTCACATAACCTTATCAAACATTTAGAAACTTAAACATGATTTTCTTTATACTGGTCGGTCTTTTAAAATAAATTAAATTGTTGAGCGAAAAGAAGCAAACGATTTGAAATCTGGAAAGTAATTACCTTTAAAATAGTTAGTAAACTGGGGAAAATCATTAATAAATACCTATTTTTTTGGACATAGAACATCGAAAATTTCTGTTAGTGTTTTTACTATCCTATGTAGTTTTGATCACGATTTCAAGTTGATAAAATTAAAACTTGAAAATTTAAGAATTTTCATAGGGGTGATTTTACTTCCGACTACGTAAACACCTGTATGAAGAGTTGGTTTCGGATTGAAACACGCAGCTAATTTACTGTTTTTTGTGTATAAGTTAAGCTGTATCTTCTCTAGTAGACAAAAGAGGTGTTAGAAACCCATAATACATTATTTTTGTGATTTAAAGGCCACCGTGGCCAGTACTGTAAACCGTTAAAACTGTAAAAAAAGTAACATAACTGTACTGACATCCGGCTTTTTATTTAGACTTGGTGAGTGTGGTGTATATTTTTGTGGGAGTATGAATATACTTTCCCTGGCTGAGATCTAAGGTGTAAAGATACAGAGAGAAAATAAAGTTAGCCATCCATCTGCCCAGGGTAGGAAGAAGAAATCCTTTCCCTGCTGGAGCTTCTCACAAAATTTATGAAGTATTTGTGCAAACGAAACAATGAAAGAACACGCTGCACGGAAATCCGATATAGCGCCAGCAGTTACATGATGGATAAAGTGTGAGGTTCATGTGGTATTAAAATAACAAAAAATAAATAAAAACACAGGAGCAAATCATAACCATTTTCCTTCCATAACACTGAGCCGAAAAATTTGGACATTTATTTACCTAAATAATGAACTTATTTGTTTATCTTGAGAGATAATTATTTTCTAATCTGCTATTCAAAGCACAGAAACAAAAAATTAACACTTACTGTAAATAGCAAATGATAGTGAAACCCGAGTTAGAAAGTTTCAGTTTAAAAATCAATAACCACTGAATAAGAGAGACTGCTCGCTGACACTGAATTTATTTCTCTGTTCGTCATCTGTTTGGCAAACAGAGACAAATAACAGCATATTTACTTTTCAGATAATTTAATTTTCAATTTATCCTATTTAACTTTCAGACAATTACTTTATAAAATATAACATAAATGGGCATATAAAATACAATGTGTTGTTATTATTTTATAAAAATATTTGTCTTCTTCTTCCTCTTCCTTAATAAATAACACATTTTTGTCCGCAGCAATCTACATATCTTTTTCGTGCCACCTTTTATTTGGTCTTCCAATATTTATTTTCCCTATTGTTTATAGCGTTTAAATTGGAATGGTAATCTCTCTATGTACATTCTTTAAAGGTGACTTGTCAACTTAGTCATTTCTTGTGTCTACATTTCTTTCAGGACCTGTTCTCGTACGCCCTGCCACTGCTCTTGAAAACTTAGTTGCATTTATTTGAAGTCTCTTGTTGTTTTTCTCGGTCATAATACTGATTCATTTCCATACAATAATTTTAGCACTTATATTACTTTTAAAATTTTAATATTATGTCGTTTCTTGCTTTGCTTTTCAAACATATTTTTAACTGCCATTAAAATAACTAAAGACCTTAATTTTTTAAGAAACACCAGATTGCTTTTGTATGATAAAATGCATCTTAAATATCTAAATTCTACCACCTCCTCCAGAATATTATCTTCTATAACTATTTTTATCTTATACTTACCTTTCCTTTGAACGCCATCACTTTTGTAAGTGATCACATTTTTACATATTATATTCTTTTGCTATTTTATTCGGTGCACGCTTTTCTTTTGAATTACATATAATAATCTGGTCAACTGTGAACATTAAGGTCGATGCACAGTCTTTTTTATTAAAATTGTTTGAATAGAATATATATTGTAAATTATATTTCCTAGCCTCGGAAGCCTTTAATACACAGCACAGATGTCTTTTTATTTGCGAGAAAATAATGAATGATTGTTCTTGTACCTCTACCTGTCCATATGTAAGTATGACTATCTTTATGTTTATAGACGGAATTCATCACTCTATTATCATTAAAACTTACAACGTCTCTTAATTTATGTCCATTCTGATTTATGATAAGTTCTGCACTTCTTCCCATTACATTATCTTTGGATGCTTTCCAAATTAGCGCATTACCATCTCCGCTAATAATTATACAGTATTTTTATTTGTTTTATCTATTATATTTTGTATTTTGTTACATAAATGTTCTGTTTCTTCTCTTTTTTCTTCTTCAGGAGCATAAACAACAATGACTGTTCGATTTTTTCTACTAATTTTAAATCGTATTGTATATATTTTCTTATTGACCCAACTATAGCTAATAATTTTATTTCTCTATTTTTCATTACATTATATCCCTAATTTTGCGTGTATTCTTTCATTCTGTTTTACAACACTGTATATCATTGCATATTCTTCCAATTCTTTGTTTTCTTTTAACCTCATTTCTGTTTCTGTGAGAACAGCTGTATCTGTTTCCTTTATTCTAATACGTTTTCGAGCTCTGTCACCTTAGTAGATAGTCCTCTTACATTCCATGTTATTAATTTAAATATCTCAATATACCAGCCCTTAATTTCTTTCCTATTTCTAATTTAATTACCAGTCCGCCACAAGCTCTTGTTGGTTTTGTTTATTTGTTTATGATTGTTTATAGACGCTACTGCCACACCCGAAGGTTGACTGCGCACGTTGATCTCAGCAGGACTCTGGCCGGAGTAGATGCTGGTCACAGTGCAAAAAGACCGAGGGATGAGGGAAAATGTGGACTGTAGTTTCATACGGGTTCTAGTTATGAATCGACATAAAGTCCTAAACAGGGGTGCAGAAAATGTGATCAACAAATACGGCAACTAAAACGTAGCTGTAGTATAAAGTCGGTTTAAGGTCGTAAAATAAGGCAAGCGTAACTGTATGGCGGAGGGTGCACAGGCAAAATAAAGTCATTAATAACTCCCCGGTGGCCATATGCACAGTGACGCTCTTGATAGTAGATTTAAATAACACCTCTAACAATACTGAAGTAATACGAAAAGGCAAGTCTAGGTAGGCTTCGGGAATGCATAAGAAATGACCATAGCTGAGCAGAAGGTTTCTCTGTGTGCCCGCCTCACTGTGTGAAATATCCGCTGTATATCTGACGAGACGTGGGGAATTCAGATACTGCATTTGTGTCCCTAGCTGCATCCTCAGCATCCACCCTCTCATACCCCCGGATACCAACTGATAGGGTACCCAAGTTAATTGAGGACGCCAAAAGATTTAGTAGGTTACGTAGAAGTATTTCGTATATAGGGCATCGCGGCAGTCGTGCCAATTGTTGGAGCACGGTTAGAAGGCTACGACAGTCGGAGAAAATAAAGCCATTTTCCACCAAATGGAATTGAATGTGTTTTGAAGCCCGCTGTAACGCGATATTCTCCACCGTATAAATAGAAATTGTGTCGTATAGTCGTCATGTGAGGGTATCCCGGGTGGTCCAGACATAGATGGCAGCACTCGTACCATTAAGGTATTTCGAGTCGTCCGTGAACATTATCAACACATCCCGGGAGGGCAAGTCAGCGGGAGGACCTCTGCAAGATATGCTGTTCAGGACTGCTGATAGTTCGTACAGTGAGTGCTGAAGGTGTCCGTGTCAATGGGAATGTTAGTCGGAAGTCACCATATGCGAAAATTTAGCACATACTTCCAGAGTGCGGTATATGTAAGCGAAATCACAAAAACTACGACAGGTGTGTGACAGTCAGTAGTGACAGAGTAAGTTGGTTTGCCCCACCGCGCTTCTCGCAGAGAAGGTCATAGGGACGGGTTAATTTCGGTAATAGTGGATTGTGGAAGTGTGTCAACAGGTCTACAATGAGGCGATATCCCAAAGTCAAAAGACCTCTATCAATGTCATACATGAAGAAGTGGCGTTGTGATTGACATTTAGGCGGTGTGAAAGGGATACTAAGTTGGTGAAAGAAGGTCTTCAGCGCCTACGTACCCAGCCGGATGCCAATGGAAATAGTACTTGACCATAATCTAGGAGCAAATTTATTAGCAACGGAAGGAGACGCAGCAGAAGAAGAGTGTGCATATCCCAGTGCCGAGCAGTCATAGACGAAAATAGAGCATACAATCTAGTCAATGAGGCCAGAAGCTAATGTTGAGTAGTTGAACGATTATGGTGCAGAAAAGTACTTACAAATTTTAATGGACGATACCGGGCCAAGGTCGTGGTCCTGTAGTTGTAGTGTGAATAGTGATGGTCTAGTGGACAAAGTGAATTTTTCGTACCTTAGCGCACATACCGAGATCATGCATGTAAGTAATAATGCGTTCACAGTCCTGCTCCAACCGACTGGATAGTACCCTGGCGTTCGGTGGAAACGACATGTACATAACAATGTTGTCCGCATATTGAAGTAGTCACGACGTCACGGAGTTTAACGAGATAATATCACCGATATACAGGGCATACAAAATCGGGCTACGTACTGAGATCTGAATGAGGCCTACTGATGTATTTTGGCACAGCGAGCTATACAAGAAGCGCGCTAACCGGTATCGGCGGTCATGGAATAGCGCATGAAGGAGTCAACACGCTACAGAAGAAATGCCGTATCGTCAAAGGATTGCTATATGCAACGGAATAGCAACGTCCTTATACGCCGCCGCTAATTCCAAAAATAAAACTAATACCTGCCGGTTAGAATAAAATGCAATATGTACGTCCGTTAAGAGAATGTAAAGCGGAAATGTCGTACCGAAGCCCCTACGGAAACCATATTTTTATTTCCGGCCGAAAGTTATGCATTTTAAATAAAAGATCAAACGGTCCTTGCATTTTTCCAACAGCTTACAGAGTTTTAAAGGCATTACGATCGGTTTAATAGTCTGCAGCGGCGTATCCGGTGCAGTCCGGTTTGCGTATTCGGTAAAGCATTTCCTCGCGCTACGAAGGGGGTGGAATACTTGTGCTGAGGAAGCGTGTAAATGTCCATGCAAGGAATGTAAACTATATGTCGCGTAAATCCTTCAGGTGATGGTAAGTAATATCGTCCACCTGGCGTCGATCTGTCAAGCTTTGTAAAGAGGATACGTCGGAAGCAATAACCAGACTACACAGCGTGTCCGTTAAGTAAATGTCTACAGGTACCCTCGGCGGGTGATACAATACAGCGTCTGGTGCAATACGACATAAAATGTCGGCTTGCATAAGTGGTTGTCCTGCTAAAGACTTTGGTACGTGTTTCGTGCTGGATGAACCAAGATATGCATCACCAGATGGTTGTCGCTGACATACGTGAGGACACAGAGTTGCACTAGGACGCCGAACCGCCCTCTGAATTCGACGTATATGTTGACGTACACGTCTCGCCACTTCTCTCGCCATTAAGTGGATCTCCCGGGTACGTTCTTTATGGTATCGGGAATAAATAACGGTTTTTCAGCAATCAATTTCGAACTTTCTGTTGTCCAAAACGATGGTGGTGGTACTCCAGGTTGGAGTTTTACGACCTCTGGTTGAAATTCCTTCTGATAACGGTGTAAAGTTGCTTCTAAAAGTTCATACCTCATCTCCTCTTCCTGTAGATGTTGAGAAGATTGAGATAGATATTCCTTAAAGCGTGCAGGGCCCAACACGCCAAGCCTGCAACGATAGAAGTGTTTCCGTGTGTTTAGAATCGTATTTTCGAAACCCAGCACGTACTGAAAGTGGTTACTACTCATAGTGTAGTCATGTTTGGTCAGTTTCAACATGCCCGTGACGGTCAGTGGTAGCAAAGATTACGTCCGGCGAAGAATCCAGCTGTTCTATCTGTACTTGTCGTGTCACGTAAGTGTGAGTAACTACCATCCGTGTGCCCCATAGAGCTCTCCAAGAGGTGATGGTTGTCGACGTTGCGGAATTAAAGTGTAAAATGTTTACAATCTAAGTCTCTGCACAGGAGAAATTTAATAGATTACGGCAACAAAAAGGATTTCTACTCCGCTCTCGTAAATCTTACCGGATGTGTCCACATCTACACTAACGAGATCCCAAGGACCACAGAATAGCCCCTAAATATGGGACATCTTATGCTCATTTTCCAATTATAAACCACCAATCGTTCTGTTATGTATATGGTCACTCCACCCCAACTCATGGTTGTCTTTCTGTTTTGAAAACCTCATAGCCCGGCAGGCGAAATGGTAGTCCTCCCTCAACCAGGTCTCCACTATCACCTGTCGTCGTCCGTGGATTAGTGGTACCGCGCTAGCCTCTGGTTCCCGAGGTCACGGGTTAAAACCCGGTGGTGGGTAATGGATTTTTTTCGGGCGTAAAAAGCCTTAGCATGGCTTCCTTCGGAAGGGAAGTAAAGCCGGTGGTCCCGTGTTGTAGATTTACGGTACGTAAAAGAACCTCAACCCTGATAAGAGGCCTCTGAGAAAAAATTCCAGTCTTTCACGTCCAATATAGAATGGGAAACTAAGGACCATAGTAGTTAAAAACGTCCATAAATAAAACTCAAATTAGTTTGACTTCCCTCTATCACCAGTACTTGCAGGCGTATTCTTGCTAGGTAATTTTGAAATTCTTCCCGATTGAGTAGTGTACTGTGTGTATTCAAATATAGTAAGGTGGGTTAGTGCATCATATACTGTTTCGGCACATCTTATAAAAGTAGTGTTTGTAAGCCCAGAATCATTTGGAGTAAGTACTCCGTTGCCATAGTAAACATAGATCTAAGTTGCGGCAAATTCACGCCTGGCACCCCCAATGGCCACGGGCACCCGCGTGCCATTAGATTCTGCAGCCCCTATCAGTCTCTACCTGCCATGGTTGCTGATCTTCCAGCGAGTGTGTGTGCACCTGAGGCCTCCCCCCACTTACCTCCGTGGTCACCGTCAGCCATGGGTAGTACCCTTGACATAGTAGAAACTGAGGGCTATCGCCCACGAGGAGACCATTGTTCCTGTAACCAGACGGACGGCGTTTACACCTTACATCGGAACATTTATATCTATTGGAACCCACCGGCTCCGGCTCCTCCTGCTCCGTTGTTGAGAGCATAGTTCCCATCGAAAGGTTCGATTTGCTCTGCATTACGGGGTACCCATCCGCCTTCTGCGCTCGCGGTGACTGTGGGGAATGGGAAGCGGTTATTCCGCATTTGATTAAGTCCTTCATATGAATTACCAGGAGCATGCTTCGTATCTGATACACATAAAGTCATTATGGTGTGCGTAATTTGAGTTTCAAGCCGCTACACCTCGCATTTTACTTTGCCCGCTGCAGCTTGTTCCTGTTTACAGTTGATACCTCTAAGCCGATGTATAAAGCATTCCGGTTGAGACTCCAAGTGGTCCTGCCCACATTTAACGCAACGATTACAATCACAGCAAAATTCCGCTTGGTGGTGAAATTTATCGCAATTGGTACAAATGACCACTCTCGATTTGTATGGGTTTACCAGAAATCTTTGATAGTGTAAATAAATGTATGCTTGTAGATTTTGGGTGCAAAACGTTACCTTAACCGGTCGTGTAGGTATGTATTCTAGATCCGCACTTAACTGAGTTCTACGGTTGAAAGAGTATAAGCTTTGTGTGAGCAATTGCCCCGTTGTTTTCAGGTGGTTGCTTAAATCAGCCAGATCCACATGTAGATCTACGCTGAAACATACTACCCCTGACTACCCTGCAACAAACAGATTATAAAATGGGTTATTATAAGATTATGAATGGGTATCGTGTAAAGAGCCGAAATCGGAATCCAGGAAATCATTTGCAAATTGTACAGAAGCAAAATGCACCTAAGGTTTACTATAGCCGGATTTGTGGCTGTGAGTTACTCCCTTGGCTTGTAGAAATAGCCATCATCATGATCATCTATTCACGGTTTATGAGAAGTCTCGCGTTCCGGCCTCATACTTCCCTCCATCGTTTCAACGAACTTCCTACGTTTCTATAAGCTGGTGGTTTGTACATATATGTTTGAAACGGAATGCGGGTATTGTTCATTCTTTGTACACGATTTACCCATTTTTCTCTGTTTGTCAATATTTTGTTATTTAGCAAAAATATAGGTAACCTATTAGGATCCGTTCTGAACAGGATCTTCCCAAGGGCAAAGGTATTTCTGCCATATTTTGAAAATATCACCGACAGAATGGGACGTCTACTTGAGCGCGAGTACGTTAGAACAATTTTAAATCCTACTAGACAGATAAATACTTGGTTACACTTGGCTAAAGACCCCAGGGAAACGCTCATTTTGGCCGGCGTCTATCAGATTCCTTGCTCCTGCGCTGCGGTATACATAGGTACCACTCAAAGAAGTGTCAAAACCTGGCTATCTGAACACAAAAGACGTTGCCGCCTGGGCCAGACAGATAAATCCGCGGTCACAGTACATGCAAAACGTGCCAACGGGGAACATATAATTATGAATAATGAAACAACTGTTCTTTTTTCAATAGTGTATTACCACGCCAGACTACGACAAGAACTAATTGAAGTTTTCCAACAACCTAATAACTTCAATAGAAAGGAAAAGCTCTCAAACTGAACAACCTGGCATCTATTGCTTGAGAGTACAAAACGAGCACTAACACGGAGAAATCACGCGAAATAATCAACGATCATAGCGGAGAAGCCATACTCACCGAGCACACACACCACGCTCCAGCTCGAGCCAATCAGCTGAGATCGGCCCTAGTATAAATACAGCACCTCCAGCCATCGTTTCTCTTGTGCTTGAAACGTCACCAAGAAGATTTAGACCACGCCACTGATGATATCTGCCGTAAGTGTGGACGAAACATCTTGGACATCAGAACTCCAGCAGACCACGGTTTACATGTCCGGGAGAAACTTCTACCTATAATTCTGACTCCGGGCGTGAAAGCTTCCGACTATTCATGTTATCTTATTTGCCGGAGGTTTCGGGTCAATGACCGAACCTGTGGGTCTATTTTAATAAACGCGAAACAATTCGCTCCTGTGTCTTTTAACTTAGGTGTAGCAATGAATATCCTGAAAGGCCCAAATCAGTAAAAATATGTTTGCTTATGGGTAATAACACATATCGTTTAAGATTCCGTGGAATGCCTCGATAAAATTTTGTTGTTCTGTACAACAAGGGTGTATACCCTAAGGCGAAAAAAGAGCGGATTCACGAAGCTCATATTTGTCGAAGTCCAAATTGTTTTCTTGGCCAGTTCACCATAATGTCCCCTGACGTGTGTCTTTCTTCTCCTTCCAATGTTATCTTTCATATTGTGTTTCAGCTACTGAATACATGCTGACAGTCGAGCGGTTACAAGCGGGTGAGTAGCAATGAAGCCTGCAGAGGTTCATATCCCGAGCATAGTAACACTGTGTTTTGATGCAGAAAAACGAAATGTATATTACGCATATTATAATGTAATTTCCAATTGCTAAGGCTTGTTTGATTTCAAGGGATTTATGATCATCCATAGAAACTGAAATACTCTCGTTTTCGTTTTCATGTAAATATGAAGTAAGTAAATATTATATTTCCGAATGAAAAAGAAAAAAAAATTAACTTAATATCGGGTATGCATACCCTTTCATTCTATTTTTGTCCTTATTCTACCGAGCTTAGATGATATCAAATGTCTAGTCAAATTTTCACGAGAGGGTATTTCCTCCCCAGCATTCTGTATTTGATCCCAAAAAACTTCTTTGTCTTACGTTGTTTTTGCCGCCCAACTCCAAACCTTTCTTCATCTCTGCCCAGGCATTTTCAATAGCATACATATCTGGTGAGAAAGGAAACCAATTCATGGTTGCGATATCCTGCCTTTGCGAGAACCAGTGTGAAATCCGCTGAAATCGGGATACCTGGTGCTTACAGAAGGAACCATAATGTTTTCGAAGATAGCTTTATACTGCTGGCTATTTAATGTGCCATCAAACTGCCACAGCACACCTAGACCATCTCGTGACGTCCAATCGCAACACGATAAAAATAAGCGACCTAAGGGATCCAATTATGCTACGTACTACTTTGCGTTGCAATGTTTCCTTCTGGAGCAATAGACAATTACGTTCACCAATTTGCATATGAAAATGTCACCTCGTCTGTGAATATAGTCCTATTCCAGTTATGGTTGACTTTTTATTCTGCAAATGCAACGCGACATAATCTATGATAGCCAGTAGGACGCTGTTTCTTAGCTGCCGATCGAACAAAGGACCTCTTCTAATCAAATGACGCAAGGCTGCGTGTTCGTCACAGAGAAATTAGAATTAGCTATAATTTTAAGCATATGCTGTAATGGATTGGTGCCTGCCTCTTCTAGAAGTATAGTATTCTGCTGAGGAGTGGACAAACGTTTTGGATCGAAACAGGTCGAAGACGAAACCCTCCCCCAGCCGTAGCAGTAGATTTACTGACTTCAAGTGTTCTTGCAGCCGGAGATATGGAGTATCCAGCAACGATCACTAACGTAAGGAGAAATTTCCTTATAGTTTCTTCATTACGTACCACTCAGCCGCAGCAATAGTCAGTATGATACACTACGTGATCAAAAGTATCCGGACAACTGCCTGAAAATGACTTACAAGTTCGTGGCGCCCTCCATCGGTAATGCTGGAAGTCAATATGGTGTTGGCCCACTCTTAGCCTTGACGACAGCGTTCACTCTCGCAGGCATACTTTTAATCAGGAGCTGGAAGGTTTTTTTGGGAAAAGGCAGTCCATTCGTCACGGAGTGCGGAACTGAGGAGAGGTATCCATGTAGGTCGGTGCGGCCTGACATGAAGTCGGCGTTCCAAAACAACTCAAAGCTGTTCTAGGATTCAAGTCAGGAGTCTGCGCAGACCAGTCCATTACAGGGATGTTATCGCGTAACCACTCCGCCACAGCCCGTGTATGAACAGGTGCTTGATCTTGTTGGAAGATGCAATCGCCATCCCCGAATTCCGCTCCAGCAGTGGGAAGCAAGAACGTGCTTAAAATATCAATGTAGGTCTGCGCTGTGATCGTGCCACGCAAAATAAAAAGGGGTGCAGGCCCCCTCCAGCAAAAACACGACCATGCCATAACACCACTACCGAATTTCACTTTTGGCGCTACACACGCTAACAGATGACGTTCACCGGGCATTCGCCATGCCTACACCCTGCCATCGGATCGTCATATTGTGTACCGTGATTCGTCACTCCGTACACGTTTTGTCACTGTTTAATCGTGTAATGTTGACGCTCCTCACACCAAGCGAGGCATCGTTTGGTATTTTCCTGCGTGATGTGTGGCTTATGAGCAATCGCTCGACCATGGAGTCCAAGGTTTCTCACCCCACGCCTAACTTTCATAGTACTGGGAGTGGATCCTGATGCAGTTTGGATTCCCGTGTGATGGTCTGGATAGATGTCTACCTATTACTCTTTACGTACCTCTTCAAATGCCGGCGGTCTTTGTCAGTCAATAGACGAGATCGGCCTGTACACTATTGCGCTGTACATGTCCCTTCACGTTTCACTTCACCATTACATCAGAAACAGTGGAGCTAGGGATGTTTAGGATTGTGGAAATCTCGCGTACATACTTCTGACAGAAGTGATACCCAATCACCGGACCAAGTTTGAAGTCCGTGAGTTCCACGGAGCGTCCCATTCTGCTGTTTCACGATGTATAATGACTATCCAATGAGTACCAGGTAGTAGGTGGCAACACAATGCACATAAGATGAAAGATGTATGTTTGTGGGGATGTCTGAATACTTTTGATCACATGGTGTAGCTAACATATTATGCAAACTCCAAGACTATGAGGTGCACGCCCATGATCACGCCAGTGCCATTCATAACGGATGAATGAGATAAGTAGTTTGGACATCCAATATTAAGTTCAATTAAGTATTTGGTTTAGGTTTTAGGTTTATAATTCTTCTAATATGGCATTTCCTTTTTGAAAACGAAAAGATTAAAAAACGAATAAGCACAAACATGTTTTTACAAAATAAAAACATGTTTGCGTTTTTCTGCATGAACATCTTAAAATTAATAGATACGTTCTCCACGGAAAGCATACAGCATTGCCAATTATTTAACAAATTAAAATTTAAATAATAAACACGCATATACTCCAAGGGATCTAACACATGTTCTAATTACAAAATACATGCGCTTCACAGCTTTGCCACCATGCATACAACCAAACTGAAGGGCATATTCCTTCTTATCCCATAGCTTTGAATAGGGTGGTATTAAACGCTGTATTTTGAACTCAGCGTCAGCAAATGCTTCCGATGTTTTCCGAATCGAACTCCCTTTCTGAGTGTTGCTCATTTATTTTGATTTAGGCTGTACATTACACCCAAATGTAGGGTGAAAACATAGACTTTTAATATGTTTAATGCTTCGTTTGTCACTAGGGACCTGAGAGACCCCTGACATTATATAAATGTTATAATTTTCGAACGAAAGCACCTATGCAATTGCCTGGCTAGGACATCTAGCATTACACCTTGCGCGATTATTTGCTGCAGTGATAACCTTAACTGTTTATTTGTTTGGCTGGAAGAATGACTAATCAGCAGTTATGTGTCACGCAGTTCAACCAGAACCCGCGCCGCTGTTCTCGATACATATTGTTGACGGATTTCTTCCTCATTAGCTGTTGTACAATATTGCTTTGCTATTGCAAGGAGCTGTTACTGCTTCGTCATGAATACGAGTAAAAGATACGATTTACAAAATCCGAATGATTTGGAAGAAGTACATCGCCTACTTTGCGATGATGATGCCTTGCCCGTGGATGACAACTTATAGGAATCAGATTATTCTGATTCTGAAGATAAACTCGAAGCGAGATCTTTAAATTCAGAAACTGACCATGAAGAGGAAGACGATGAAAGCAGCTTGTGTAATAACATGTATTTGATAGGTAACATCATATGCTTATCATAGTAATTCTTCTTCTTGTTATTATTATTGTTATTATTATTATTATTGTTGAAAATACATTCTGTTGTAATTTACAGGAAGAGATGGAACAAATTGGGAAAAAAAACACCTTGGAAAATAACACAGACAAGGGCTCACAATATATTGACCAAAGTTCCTGGTGTGGTAGAAGCTGCTAAAAATGCAAAAACGGAAATTGATTGTTGGAACCTTTTTAAACGAAGATATAGTTGATTTTATTGTTGAAAGTTCAAATACTTACATTAGCAGTGTGCAGCACAAATTTGATCGTGAAAATGACTACAGACATACAGGATTTTATAAAAATAAAAGCTTTCCTAGGCTTATTGTACCTGGCAGGAATTTTTTGTGGTGGACGCTAGAATATCCATGATTTTTGGAGAACGATGATCTTGGAATTCCTCTATTTCAAATGGCTATGTCCGAAAAAACAATTCAGTTTTCTAATACGCTGTATTTGCTTTGATGATAAAAGCTCAATACTGGAGCGACAAAGATTGTATAAATTGCCTGCATTTGACATTGGTTCTGAACAACTGTCAAAACTATTATTCTCTTGGAGAAAATGTCACTGTCGACGAACAGTTGCCGCTATTTCGTGGTCGATGTGGATTTAGATAATATATACCAAACAAGTATGGCATAAAGATATTCTCTTTGAGTGATGCAAAACAGTTTTATACAACTAACATTGAGATTTATTGTGGATAGCAGCCGGACGGACCATATTTGCAAACAAACTCGGCAGAGGATGTAGTGCTGAGACTAAATGAACCAATCTCTGGCACTGGACAAAACGTTACTGCAGATAATTGGTTTACCAGTGTATCGCTGGTGAATGAATTGCGCAAAAGACAACTTTCTTTCGTCGGTGCAGTACGAAAGAGCTTCTCCAAAAGATCTCAGTCAGTACGAAAGCATATTTGGCTTCACGAAAAATGAAACACTTGTTTTATATGTTCCAAAAAAGGTAAAACAGTAGTTTTGCTCTCAAGTCTACATGTTTCGTCCACATAGTTATCAGAAGGTGCTGAGAAAAAGCCTGAAATAATCCTGCATTACAACGACAATAAATCTTAAATCTGGAGTTGATGTAGTAGATAAATTGTGTGCTATATATAATGTAGCCAGAAAAACGCGAAGGTGGCGCATGGTAATTTTTTACCTTATCCTGAAAATGCAGGTGTTAATTCTAGGGTTATTTTCCTTGGAAACCAAAATAAATATTCCACAAGGCAGGAGTATTTGAAAGCACTATCTTTAGCTTTACTGTTGCAACAGCTACAAAGGAGAGCAACACCATAAAATCTACCCGGTGATTTGAAAGGCCTTTTGACAAAATATAAACCTGAAGAATCTGGTGTAGATGAATTGTCAAATACATCGCTATGCACATTGAAAAAGGAAACTATGTGAATCCTGCAACAAATGCAAAATGAACTGCAAAACTAAATTTGCTTGTGGGAAATGCAACACCCACTGTGTTTGAGAAAAACATGCTAAAATTATTTGCGATAGTTGCTTTGTCGGGGAAAACACGGGTGAGATAGTAGATGATTCTGAGTAACTGAACATTTGAAATTACAAGTTGTATGTATACCTGAAAATAGCAAAGTATTTCTTTATACTTACTGCAATACAATTTATAACGTATACGTACTCATTTTAGCATGTATTTTTACGTTGTAAGATAATACCTACTAATGAAAGCCAAGTATGCTTAGTCTAAATAAAGGTAAAAATTTGGGAAAAAAAGAAAATAAATGAAAGAAAACAAAAATACAAACAACAACAAAAATGTAGCGCGCGTCTACTAGGCACCGTGCGACTAACGTCGTTCTAAAAATGTGCGCGCCTGACGGAGAGTAAATACTTTGGAAGATAGTGCGCAAGTCAACAACCAGACTGTCGTTCTGGGGGAGGTAGTGCATTATTCTATCTGCGGAGGTTGCCTGTTTTTTCGGTTAAGTTTCAGGCAAGTCAAATAGCAAATTCTAAAAATACCCGTACTTCAATATTCACTACCAAATTTAATGTTTCTATTTACATCCACCACTTTCGGCCTGAATGAAACAGGAAAGCCTTAAGTTTATTTAATGGAAATCTGACAAGAAATTCCCTTGTGTACTGCTTGTTCAAAATCGGAAATTATAAGTTATGGTGATAAAATCATGTTCACCTTTTCGCATTCACTGAGAATTTCAAAGCACCAAGCCATGTCCTTTAAAAGAAACGAAACAAGGCTATATACAAAGTGTTGTGCCGGGTGCGAATGAATTTACAATTGAGGGAAGTGTTAGAGCAGTTTTTAAATGTTTCATCCGCAATTGTTAAGAAGTCCCATATAATATTTTATTAGGATTATATAATATTCCAAATGCTATTATTCATTATTAAAAACTGCTCAGACTTGTCTGACTTTATATAATCCCTGCTAGGATAGCGAGAACCTGCTTGATGATTATGTTTTTAAAAATATTTGATCCAATATAATAAATCGATTTTCTAAATAGCTTAAGATATTCATTTGTTAAAATTTCTACATTAAAATATTGTACCTCTCTGTTAAGCAGCTTCCATTGTTGTTTTATAAATATATCAACTTTCCCTTTCACTGCGTTTATAATTCGTAACCGTTAATTAATCTCGAGGTAGTTTCGTGACATGTGTAGATATTTCGTTCTTTTAATTCAGTTTCATGAATCAGTTACAGGTAGCCATAGAGCATCGTCCACCATTCGCATGAAACCTTGAAAACGAAAACTTAAGCTGCTGAACATTGATGTCTTTTCCCACTGACTTAGCATGTTTACCCGCTTCCTTCAATGGTTAACAGCTACAATGTTATAACCAATCTGTAGTCTCGGAGTGCCGTAATCCATTCTTCGTAAAAAGCATGCCAAAAAATCTTACGCTTCACTGTGCCCAGAGTGCCAGTATTGATGATCTGTAACAGGCATGCCACAGCAAGCGCACACTTTAATATATTCAGAGTGCCACTATTGATGTTTTGTAACAAGCATGCCACACAACCTTACAATTTACTATGTTCAGAGTGTCACTGTTGATGTCTTTTAACGGGGATGCCACCGCTTTGCTTTCCTTCCGAAGGAGGCCATGTTAAGGACTTTTGGGCACAAAAAAGCTGTCGCCCTCCGCCGGGTTTGAACCTGTGACCTCAGTAAATAGGACCTAGCATGTCAGCACTACACCGCGGAAAACGACAGCCTTACATCTTACTATGCCTTAGAGTGCCTCTATTGATGTTTTTAACAGGGATGCCACCTTACACCTTACTATGCTCAGAGTGCCACATTGACGTTTCGTGATAGATTGCCACACTAATTTCCAGATCACAGTACTCAGAGTGCCCTTATACAAATTATTCTATCACAGATGCCACATCACTTAACACTCAATATGTCAGTGTGGCTTTATCATATTTTCTATCAGAGATACCACACTGCCTTACACTCACTTCGCTCATATTACCCTTAGATACGTTTTTCAGCAGGTATGCCACAGCACATTAGATACACTATGGTCGGAGTAACCTTACAAATTCTTAAAAAATATACCAGTCTATCTGACACTCACTAAGTAAAACGTTTCTATACATAATTTTTGTAAAAAGTATGAAACTCTTGTTACACTGCCTATGCACAAAGTGCCCTAAGATGTTTTGTAACAGGGATGCCACAGAAAGCGCACACTTTACTATATTAAGAGTGCCACTATTGATGGTCTGTGTCAGGCATGCCACACAACCATACACTTTACTATGCTCAGAGTGCCATTATTGATGATTTGTAACAGAGATGCCACTACAACCTTACGCCTAACTATGATCAGAGTGCCACCACTTATGTTTTGTAACATCGATGTAAAACAAGCTTATAGATTCCTATGCTCAAAGTGCCGCTATTGATGTTTCGAAACAGGTATGCCACAAGACTTTACACTTTACTATGCTCAGAGTGGCGCTGGTGATGTTTTGTAATATGAATGTGGGGCAACCTTACACTTTATTATGTTCAGAGCCCAACACTGATGTTTTGTAACCTGGATGCAACACAATCCTACAGTCTACTATGCTCAGAGTGCCACTATTGATGATTTGTAACAGAGATGCCACTACAACCTTAGCCTAACTATGATCAGAGTGCCACCACTTATATTTTGTAACATAGATGCAACACAAGCCTATGCTCAAAGTGCCGCTATTGATGTTTTGAAATAGGTATGCCACAAGACATTACACTTTACTATGTTTAGAGTGGCGCTGGTGATGCTTTGTAACATGAATGTAGGGCAACCTTACACATTATTATGCTCAGAGCCAAACACTGATGTTTTTTAACATAGATGCAACACAATCCTACAGTCCACTATGCTTAGAGTGTCACTATTGATGTTTTGTAATAGGGATGCCACACTAGCTTATAGTTCACTATGCTCAGAGAGTCCTTATCAATTTTTTCTATCAGAGATGCCACACTGCTTAACACTCACTACGCTCTGAGTATCCTGGTACAGATTTGGAAACAGGTTATACCACACTGCCTTACACTCACTTCGCTCAGAGTACCCTTAGAGACTTTTTGCAACAGGCATGCCACTCTGTATTAGATACACTATGCTCAGAGTACTCCTGTAGGCATTTTCTAGCAGATATGCTACGCTATATTACACTCACTAAGTACAAAGCTTCCTTATATATTTTTACTTTCTCTATCACGCATATAGTAGGTAGAGAAGGAATTGTATTCCACCTCAAAGTTGGGTACCGAGATTTCATCCGAAATACATGTTTTAGGCCCCCTGAATAAAAAACGTTTTAGAAAAAATGTCCGTGAGTGTGAACATCAATCTCAAAAACGAATAGTTGGATGAACACCAAACTTTGTATTTAGGTTTAATACTATCCAAATATGAAACACGAAGATTTTCAGCAAAATCCCTCACCCCAAACTACACTTTACATGGGTCACTTTTTAATTTGTTTTATTTTCTAAAAATTGCTCTTAAATATTTTGATTAAGATACAATACAAGACGAGTTTGAACCCACCGACAATTTTCAATGGTGATTCCTGACTGGAAATGGAGCAAAAAAGTTTATATCACCTTGTGTCCGGAAGTGCATAGTTTCCACGGTAGATGGCACTGAACAACGACATTAAGGATCCCTGGAACACAGTGCATTGCCTGAGTCGCAACCATGTCACAACACATGGTCAAAGTGGCTTCACTGGAATGCAGTGCATGCGTTCACACGTCGCATCATGGATTGCCTCACTCGTTCGAATGTTTCGAGCTGTGTCCGAATATCATCATGGTATACGTGGACACGCCTTGAATGGTCTGAACACCAGGAACAGGCTCACCGTACACACTGCCTTTCAGATACCCCCACAAGTAAAAATTCAGAGGGTTTAAATCCGGTGATCGAACAGGCCATGCCGCATGGCCTCCACGCTCTATCCAACGTCTGGAAGATGTTGAGGTATCGACTAACATTAATTTAGAATTGGGATGGCGCTACATCGTACTGCTGCTAGATTGCCTGTCGTATTGCCAAAGGCACATTCTCCAGCAATCGAGGCAGGGTGTTTTGCAGGAACTCCAGATACTTTCTCCGTTCATGCCTTTTTGGAAGCAGAACTGGTCCAAGTAAGCGGTCGCTAATAGTCCCTGCCCAAACACTGCTGATGGGATACTTCAACCATTCCGTGAGGATTTTGTGTAGCCCAGAGATGAACGATTGTGGAGATGAATGATGTCATCTCTTCCAATGACCACTCCATCGGTGAAGAAGACTGAAGACAGAAATCTCATAGTGATGATGGTCTGTTGCATAAACCAGCGACAGAGTATTTCCCGTAGAGGAAAATTCACCGGTGATAATCCCTGCACAAGCTGGGGGTGATAGGGACAGTAGTGGTTGTCATGTGGTATACAGGTAGCCGTGTTTTGGCTTAGACCATGTTGGAGGGCCAATAATTCTCTGGAGTTTGCACTAGGGTTGTTCTCAATATCCTGGAGAACATACTTCTCCACGTCTGGTGTATGCACTATCCGCGGCCGCCCTGAACGTTCGTCTGTCTCAAAGGACCATGCTCACACAAACACTGAGAAATGGCTGCAAATGCTGTCTGTCAGTGTACGTGACTCGTTACACTCGTGCTGCCTCTCCACCGTCTCCAACTGCTTGGCCTTACACAAACATCATCTCGACTTGTTCCTAGAATGAATATCGCACCATTTTGGTTCTTGTTTGCTTAAATCACGCTATCTACAACAAACAATACGCAAATTGCAAGTCATGACAGATTATCTACAACACACAAAACGATGCTGCAGTTATGACATATGTCTTCAGTGCCATCTACAGTGGAAATTATGCAACTGCGGAAACAAACTGATATGGACGTTTGTACTTAATTTCCAGTCAGGAATCACCCACTGAGGTTTTTTCGGTGGACATAAGACTCACCCTATGTATGCTCGGAGTGCTCTAAAATTTTTGTAACCTTATACCAAAAAACTTTACACACACTATGCCCAAAGTGCCACTATTGATCGTTCATAACAGGTATGTCACACCACCCTATACTTCATTATACTCATATTTCCTGAATTGATTATTCATAAGAAGTATGTTACATCACCGTATACTTCACTATGCTCATAATGCCTCTATTGATTATTCATAACATGTATGTCGCAACTATACTCATAATTCCGCTAATGGTAATTCATAACAGGATTGTCATACCTCCTTATACTTCACTATTTTCAGTGCTGCTAAAATTATGCATAACAGGTAGGCACGCCACTTTATACTTGTCTATGCTCATAGTGCCGCTTTTGATTATTCATAACAGGTATGTCGTATCACCTTATACTTCAATATGCTGATAATGCCGCTGCTGATTGTTCTTAACAGGTATGTCACACCACCTAATACTTCAAAGTGCAAATAGTGCCGCTTCTGAAAATTCATAACAGGTATGTCGCACCAGCTTATGCTTCACTATGCCCATATTTCCTCTGTTTATTGTTCTTAACAGATGTGTCACACCACGTTATACTTCAACGTGAATATAGTGCCGCTTCTGAATATTCATAGCAGATATGTCACACCAGCTTACGCTTCGCTGTGCTCATAGTGCGGATATTGATTATTCGCAACACTTTATACTTCACTACGCTCAGAGTGGCGCTATTGATTATTAACCGTTTAACGCTAGAACGGTCGAAGGAGTCAAAACGACCCCTACTCAACTGTAACACTGCATAGGGTTTTCAGGTGCTTGAATATTTTCTTCAAATTACACTGATTTCGTTAGTTTACTTTGCTGACAAATGTGATCCATGTCAATAACTACATTTTTATATGTAATCGATTTTATTAAGTTCACTCTTTAGAACAGCGAGAAGAATCATTTTGAACCGTATATTTAAAGTTTGTAAGGATCCATTTGGTAGGCTATAAATAACACAACAATTACAGACATTAATCATAAATTTGCCGTGTCAAATAGTAGTGGATTTTGGGGGTCCTTACATATGCATTTTATAAGCTTGAGTTCGATATTTCATTGATACTACACAGTGCCAGCTTATTTAGGTAGTATTGTTTGTTGAAGACGGTCTTTTGAATCATGTTTCCGAGATGTGGCTTCTGGGATGACGAGATTTTGCGTACTTTTCAAGGGGATTCTGATATTGAATAAGAAGCTTGCCGATGAAGATTAGGACATTGTGTCAAAACTAATGAGGATGATTGTAGTGGTAGTAAATGTAGTTTGCTATGGAAGATGAAAATAGTGATGTTCATGAGCTCTTGCTTCAAGCATCTCAACAGAGTAAGACTCTACTACAGGCATAACAAATGGTGTCCAGAGATGGAACTCAGTGGATTATCAATTCGTCGTCAACTTCATTTGAAAGAAGGGCTGCTGTAAACACCCTAAAAGGAGCAAGGAGGACCCATTACATATGCTTATCACCAAGTGAATGACTCCGCAATCAGTGGTTTTCGTTTGATATTTGACGAATCCATGCTTCATCTCGTGAAGAAATACACGGAATTAAATGTTAGGAGAGAACTAAAAATAACGAGTGAGCTCTGCCTCTCGAGAAGTTGGAAAAAATGATGTCATCCTGTATGCATGCGGTGTACTGTGTACAGAAGGTATATCTGTGGATGATCTTTCGTTGAGCTCCTGATGCTCCGCTATATCCATGGACGTAATGACTCCAGATGGATGTCTGCAGCCACTTGGATCTCTCCCGTTTTACTAGAAATGAACACGGAGAAAACGTCTGCCAACTGACAAGTTCGCCTTATCTCAGAAATTTGAGACAAGTTTGCAAAAACCTGTCTTCACTGCTACCGCCCATAGATATGAAAATTGAACCTCTAACGAACAGCTACTTCTAAGCAACACACAGGGCAGGTTTACGCAACTTATGCCACATAAGTCTGACAAATACGGACTAAAATTCTAGATAACTGCCAATGTAGCAGCAGGATAGGTCTGAAATACTTTCCCTTACCTGGGTATGAAGGACAGTCGACCTGAGACAAACTCTGGGAGAACACCTTATTCTATACTTTATGGAACCATTTATAAACCAAGGAAGAAGTGTGACAACAAACCTTTTATTCACCTCCCTTCAAATTGCCAAAATCTCAAAGCAAATAAAACACATTGGTAGGAGCAATAAACTAAATTCGCAGTGAGATCTCTAAGGCGCTAAACAAAACCACTCTTAAATTATACTCCAGCACAATCTTGCGGCAAGCTGGCAACAGAGACTGCACCTTGACAGTTTATCAAACAAAGAAAACTATTAAGGTGATTCTTCATAGCTTGCTACACGCTGAAGTATCAGTGAGCAAAGAAAGGAAGGAAAAACAAGAAACTGTGATTTTCCACAATGCTCTAAATAGGGGATAGATGTGATACACCAAATGATATGTAAATATACTACTAAGTAGCACGCAGGAGATGGTCAATGCATGAATTATATAATATATTGGATATTGCTGCTATCAATGCTGGGACATTTATAATCAAGTGTGAGAAATCAAAAAACGTGGAAAAACATCTGTCAATGCAATAACCAGAAGAGACAGCAGCGCCACCACCAACCACAAAGTGGAGGAAATACGAGACCAGTGATGTGTGTAATAAGTGTCAAAACGCTGTGTGGAGAATAGTAAACATCAAATTTTAAAGAGTTTTTAGGATCCAAAAATACAACACAATACCAGAGCTAATACCGTAGGGTTATGCAAAGTGCTCAAAGTAGAAATATAATACCTCAATCTTTAAAGCAAAGAGTTAGATGCCGTTATGTATTGTTATAAATAATATTCTAAATTAAGATTAAAGTGCTTCAGTTTCAACGTAGGTCATTTGTTTATGTATACTATTGCAGGGATCAAAATGACCCCCCCATTTCGAGGTATATCAGACACACTGCAGTTCTAGTGTTAACCACCATCCGGCCTCAGAGGACGTCTGCGAGTTTTAGTATGTTCTGAATTAGTACCTATGCATTCTATATTACTGAAATTTTGGTACTTTTCTAACTTGTCTTATTAGTCATCATTTTGGAACAGAATTATAAAAGTTGAGTATGACCTTAAGTAAAAGGGTTGGCTCATGTTTCCTCCCGTGCGGACCTTTAAGTCCCATCCAGGTACAAACACTTTTTAAAGATGTGGGTTTTATGTTACAATGCGCAGACAGACTCCTTACGTTAACTCCTTACGTCATTTGTTATTGTTGACTATCATTGTTATTCTTTCAGTGTTCAAAAGTCCTCCTTGTGATAAGCACATGTTTACTTTTTTAATTTGTTTTATAATAGTTCTTAATAGTCTTTCGGATGAGAGGCTACGGAAATTGTTGGAACAGTCTTCTGTTACTTTAAAACCATGACGTTTTTCAAACTTCGAACAACACGAAGATGATGAAGAAAATCCCGTAACGAAGAAGGTGAAGAACAATTTAGTGCAGGTTCTTTTCAGTGTGACTGTTCTTTCTTGGAATAGAAATCAAATATGTGCTACCACCCCTGATGCTGAAATTTCAGATGGGCAAAGCTAAAAGGATGTATTGCAAGAAGACCAGGAATCTACAAGGTATTCTGTTCGGAATTGTGATAATGAAGAGTCTTGCTTCATATATATTATTTATGTTCCCCTCATTGACAAAGTATGCATTCCACCCACAAAGAAGGTTGAATGATTTACAAGGACTGTGTCGACATAGATATGCGTGAAGTGAAAAAGTTTCTTGGCGTTTTCATCCTGACTAGTGCTTAGAAGTCAAGAAGTAAGTCATGTTTGGAGTGTTGAGAATTGCGGAAATTTTATAACGAAATTATGTCTCGAGCCCGCCAGCATGATATTGTGAGTAATGTGCACCTTCAGAATGTATCAGCCCATTATGGTCATAGATCACTTGACAAATTGGAACCTATCAGAGTAAGCATTTGACAAGTGGAAACTAGCATGAGAGAAGGCTACATTTGAGGATGGTCCATGAGCATAAATGAAAGCTTAGCTTCACGTATAGGTCGCTGACTTTTGCGACAATACATTACAACTAAATCTGGTAAATAGGAAATAGAGATAAGGGCAAGTTGTGACAATAAAATAACTTAGAGCTCGAAGATGAATATATTTGGGGAAGGAAGAGCTGTGACTGAACTTAAAAACTCTGGACGTAATATCGCTTTTGATAATTTGTTACGTCTCTCGATTTGGCTCCTTTTTTGTAGTCAAAAGATCTGACAATAGTCCGTATTATCCGAAAAATCAAAGATGAACTTCCTGCACAATTTGCTTCATCTAAAGGACGTGTACCAAAACCTACAATATTTGGTTTTCAACTAGATGTGATGATAGCCTCTTATGTTTCTTAGAAGAACAAAGTTTTCGCCGTTCTTAGCACTATTCATGACCAACCAACGGTGTTACCATGAGAAGTAAAGAAGCCTGAAATTATGACGATGTACAACGCCACATGTGGCGTTGTCTGCATGGACCAAAGGACGCGATACTACAGCGTGAAAAGAAAACAAGACGCTGTTCATTTGAGGCTTTCATCAACATAATGGATGTATATGTAATGAATGCATACATAATTTGGATGATGCAGGCCAATAATGAAAATATGATATGTCGATGTTTCACCATAAATTTGGGAGAGTAACTTGCATGAGTAAAGAAGCCAATGAAGCCAGTAGTAGCACCGGATTCAGGAAAGGCAGCTGAAACTTTAGCGAAGAAAAGCAGAAGATGTGTATTTTTTGTGGAGAAGAAAGACACAAAAAGTCAAAATTCACGTTATAAGTTCACCAAACCTGTATTTGTTTCAACATTCTCTTATTTTCTGTGTTTTGCGCAAATTTACAATAAAATTACAATATGAAATCGCTTGGCATACAATATGAAGAAACTATTTATTCTGAAATTAAAAAACAGGTATCTGAAGTAAAAATAAAAGGACTATACCTTTTAAAATGTAAGGCTTAAACAAACAAAATAAGAAAGTATTTGTACTTCAAAGAGATTCATATATAAAGCCGCCAAATTAATATAAATATATGTTAATTCAAACAACACGGGCATTAAAGGCACAATTGGTCGGTAAAATTACACAGTTTTTGTGGTATGCAGAGGGTTAATAACGAGTATCTCACACCACCTTATACTTCACCATGTTCAAAGTGCCGTTTTTTATAATTAATAACAGTTTCATACAATCTTACCCTCGCAATGTTTGGAGTAACACTATAGGATTTTCAATAACAGGTATATCACTACACGTTACGCTTCACTGTATTCAGAGTGCCGCCATTGATAATTAATAGCAGTTTGTCACACCACCTTTTCATTTTCAAAGCCCCACTATTGTTTATTAATGACAGTTATACCCCACCATCTTAAACTTCGCTATGTTTAGAGTACCGCTATTGATTATGCAAAACAGGTACGCCACACCACCCTGCACTTCAGTATACTTGGAGTGTCGCTGATTATTGTTCATAACAGGTATTTCACACCACCATACACTTCACTATGTATGCATAACAAGCATTAAACCAGCTTACACTTCACTATGCTCAGAGTGCCGATATAAATTGTTAGTAACAGGTGTACCACACCACCTTATAGCTCACTATGTTCACATTGCCACTAGTGATTATTCATAACACATATATCACACCAGCATACAATTCACTATGTTCAGAGTGCACTTTTGATTATTCAAAACAGAGATGCCACACCAACAAGCACTTCACTGTGCTCAGAGTGCCGCTAATGATTATTCATAAAAGGTATTTCACCCACCACACACTTCACTAAATATTCATAACATGTATGTCACACCACCATACATTTTACTATGTTCAGAATGCCGCTACCTATTTTTCATAACATGTGTGTCACACAACCTTACACTCCACTATGCTCATGGTGTCACTATTGATTATGATTCATAAAAGGTATGTTACCCATATTACACTTCACTGTGTTCAGAGTGGCGCTATTGATTAGTAACAACAGGTTAGTCACAGCACTATACACTATGTTTAGACTGCCACTATTGGTTTTTCAGAGCATGTATCTCACACTACCTTACACTTCATCACGCTCATAATGCCACTACTGATTATTCATAACAGGAACGTCACACAAGTTTACGCTTCGCTCTGTTCAGAGTACCACTGTTATTGTTCATAAGAGGTAGGTCACACCACCTTACGCTCACCATGTTCACAGTGTAGATGTTGAGAATAAAATGCAACAAATTTCTAGATCACAAAGCTTTCTTCGAAAATGTATTTCAACTTCCTAAATTCGAGAATTATATTCAAAACGTCACTCACCGTTTTTGCACAAAAGGCATATTATTTTGCAATAATGATGTACACCAAAACACCATATGAGGCTCAAAAACGGCACATCGCTTTCATCTTACAACACTGCGCCCCAAGTGGCACACAGCTAAATCTCAAAACAAGTAACGCTGCCTGTCCGTCACTGTGTTGTGTTAGTGCAAGGAAGTATGTGTTAGTATTAGTGTACAATGCCTACCCGTTGCTGTGTGAACACCCCTAACTGCTTGTTTATATTTGTGGTGAAATGTTATAGGTTGTGGTGAAAAAAGACCGAAGAAACATTACTGCTTTCGTGAGAAAGATCTACTTTACCTATTTCGGAGTGAAAATAGCGATATGGGCTCCACAAATCGTGTGTGTAGAAGATTTACGACGGTGGGCGGAGAGAAGAAGTCATTAAGTTTTGGCATCCCTATGGTCTGTCGCGAGCAACAGAATCATACCGACGACTGCCACTTATTCTCTTGTAAGATTATAGGTTTCAACAAGAAAAACAAGAAGAGTAATGAGTATACAAACAACATTCGCTCAGCGTATCAGACATACCATGCAGGAGACGGGTGATACTGAGTTTGAAGTAGGCAGAGGTGAGGGTCCTCTTCTGTTCACTCAGACAGATCTAAATGATTTAGTCCGTAATCTGGACCGAAAAAATAAAGCAGATTACCTAGGGTCAAGACTGCACGAAGGACACATGTTAACAGCTGGTACGTCAATTACATTTTTCACCAAAAGAACTTGATATTCACAAAATATTTTGCTCAAAGCGACGTGTTAGTTTATAAGGTGATGTATAAAGTTTGATGGATCAGTTGAACATTCCGTATGCGCCAGGTGCTGGAGACTGTTTATTGACTCGTCTAAAGGAAGCCCTGAAGGCAGTTCTGCTGCACAATAGTAACATGTATCCTCAAGACAGGAGGAAACATGACAACATTAAGGCGCTTCTTACTACCATTCATTATGAGGAACACAACTGAAGGATCTGTAGTGATTTGAAAGTGTTGCGTATGGTTCTCGACAACAACCAGGATGTACCAAGTTCCCTGTTTCTGTTTTGAATGGGACAGTCGTTCTTGTTAAAAAATTGGGAGCAAAAACAATAGCCCCGAAGTTTGGATTTCGTTCGACACAAAAATATCAGGTGTGACCCTCTAGTGAAAAGAGACAGAATACCCTTGCCACCTCTGCACATGAAATTGGGCATAATGAAGCAGTTTGTTAAGACATTACCTAAGAGTGGTAACTGTTTCAAATATCTATGTTACAAGTTTCCCATACTGTCAGATGCTAAATTCAAAGAGGGCGTGTACTCTGGTCCCAATATTCGGAAACAAATGCTAGATGAAGATTTCCTTCATTCGATGAATGCCGTGGGGCGAGAAATCTGGACTGCCTTTAAGTGTGTGGTTCAAAAGCTTCTTGGGTAACAATCGTAACCAGGAGTATATTGCCATAGTTGAGAGCATGCTGACAAAATTCAAAATGCTGGGATAATCAATAAGTTTGAAGTTATATATTTTTTTAAATTCGCACTTATACTTTTCTCCTCCAAACCTGGGTGCTGTAAGTGAGGAACGGGGTGAAAGATTCCACCAGGATGTCAAAGACATGGAACGACGTTACCAGGGAACTTGAGATGTTCGAATGATGGGCGACTACTGCTGATGCTTCACTGTGAGCACACGGATATTCATCATTATAGAAAAAGCAGGGGGCACGCCATGAAAACTAAGAAAGCACGGACTTAATAATGTTAGTGCATGTTTAGTAACATATTCTCTGTGGGGATTTATTTACTGTGTGTATATTTCAATATATTGCCGTTTTAACATTGTACTCTGCTTCTGCATGATTTTTATGCATGTATATATTACTTTTTTGTAATATCATTATTGCAAAATAAGTGATTTATGCAAAAACTGTGGGTATACAATGATTAGAATATCATTTTCGAAAATAGATTTTTCACTGTTGCACTATGCTATTTATAACACTTACGTCACATCCCTTTACACTTTACTATGCCCATATTGCCACTATTGATTATTCATAACAGATATGTCACAGAACATGATACTTTACCATTCTCATAGAACCACTATTGATTATTTATTTCCGGTATGTCACATCACCATAGACTTCACTAAGCTCATAGTGCCACCATTGATTATTCATAACAGATATGTCACACAACATGATACTTTACCATGTTCATAGAACCACTATTGATTATTTATTTCCGGTATGTCACATCACCATAGACTTCACTAAGCTCATAGTGCCACCATTGATTATTCGTATCAGGTATGTCACACCACCTTGAACTTGACTATGCTCATAGTGCCGCTATTGGGTATTCATAACAGGCATGACGTTACAATCACCACGTTCAGATTGGCGCTATTGATTCAGCCTAACCGGTACGTCACACCTCATTACATGTTAATATGTTCAGAGTGCCACTATTTATTATCCACAACATGTCACACAGCTTTACAGTTCACTATGTTCAGAAGGTCGCTATTTGCTTTTCAGAACATCTATGTCAATCCACTTTTTACTTCAACACGCTCATAGTGCCACTATTATAACAGGTACTTCATACAACTTTAAAGTGCACTATCTTCAGAGGGCCGCTGTTGATTATTCATAAGAGTTATGTGACACCACCTTACACTAATTATGTCCATAGTGCAGCTATTGATTATTCATAACAGCTGTGTCACATCACCTTATAGTTCACTACGCTCATAGAGCCGCTATTGATTATTATTCATAACAGAGATATCACACCACCTTATGTATAAACTATCCTCATAATGTCGCTATCGATTGTTCACAACAGGTATGTCACAGCACTTCTATGCACATAGTGTCCCATTGATTATTAATAAAGGAATGTCACACAACCTTATACTTCATTATCTCCAGAGCGCCGCTATTGAATATTATTCGTAACTGGTATTTCACACCACCTTACACTTCACTGTGGTGATGGTGCAGATATCGATTATTCATAACAGTTGTGTTACACCACTTTGCTAGAACTTCAGTATGCTCAGAGTGCCGCTATTGGTTAATAACCTTTAACTACCATAGGTCTCAGATGTCCGTTTGTAATTTTTACTGTCTTCGGAATTAGTGCCTATGCATTCTGTATTAATTAAATTTTAGGACTTTTCCTAACTAGTTTCGTTTATTATAACTTTGGAATAGAATTACAAAGTGATATATAATTTTAGTTAAAGAATTGGCTCACGCATCCTGCCGCGCGTACCTTGTATGCACGTGCAGATACAAGCACTTTTTAAACCTGTAGGTGTTACGTTACAATGCGTAGACGGACCGCTTCTTGGATCTGTTGCGTCATTTTCTATTGCTGACTGTCATTGTTATTCTTTCAGTGTTCAACAGTCTTCCTTATGATAAGCATATGTTACTTGGTGCCTTCTTTCATAATAGTTATCTTTTCTACAAACTGAAAATGTTCCTGAGGTATAGACTATGTGATGAGCAAAGACGGAATTTTTTGGAACAATCTTCTGATTCTTTAAACCCATCAGCGATAGTAATGACGTAGACGTTGAATCTTGGAACCACAGGAAGATGATGAAGACTGCCGCAACGAAGAAGGTGAAGAACAAATTGAAGATTCTGCTGGGTACGACATACTGTGTTCTTGGCTTGGGAATGAAATATGCGCTAACACCTCTCATGATGTAATTTCAGTTGGGCGGAGCAAAAAGGATATATTGAAAGAAGACCTAGGACCTACAGGTGCTCTGTTGGAAACTGCGATAACGAGGCGTCTTGTTTCATGTTGTTTATTCATGTATCCCTCTTTGAGAAAGTATGTGGGCCAATAAGGAGTGTCGCGTGGTTTAGAAGGACTGTGTGGACATAGATTTACGTGAAATGAAAACATTTCTTGGCATTTTCATCCTGCCTGGTGCTTACAAGTCAAGAAATGAAGATGTCAGTCATCTTTGAAGTGTTGAGAATGACGACAATTCTTCAGTGAAATTATGTCTCGCAACCGCTTCCATGGTATTTGCGAGGATTTTGCACTTTCATAACGCAACAACCCATCATGAATATAGATCAGCTGACAAATTGGAACCTATCAGAGAAGTTTTAACATGTGACAAACCATTCTGAGGATGGGAAACGTTTCAGGATGGCTTATGACGGTGGGTAAACAGTTGGTCACATTTTTAGTTAGTTGTACATTTCGACACTCCAATCCAAAAAATACTCCTGGTAAGTATGGAATAACGATAAGGACAATCTGTGACAGTCCAACAGCATGCTGCTGGAAGATGAATGTATTATTGCGGAAGGAGGAAGAAAGCAGAGCTGTACAACTCGGAGAGAGTATTGTAGAGCCACTGTTGACTCAACGTGAAACATTTGTATGTAATATCCCCAGTGATAGTAGTTTTACGTCTCTTGATTTGCCTCTCTAATTGTTCTCAAAGTATTTCAGAATAATCGGTATTATCCGAAAAATCAAAGAACTGCTTGCCGAATTTGTTCCATCTAAAGAAAGTGAACTACACACTACAATATTTGGTCTTTAGCCAGGGGTAATGCTAGCCTCTTAAGTTCCTTAGAAGAACAAATTATTCACCGTTTTTATCCATGACCATTAGCGGTGTTACCATAAGCAAAGAAGCCTTACGTTATGACAATGTACAATGCCCCAAAAGGTGACGTTCTCACCAGGGATCAGAAGACGCGATGCCACAGTGTGAAAATAAATGTAGGATGCTGGCCATTGGTTACTTTCTTTTAAATGATCAATGTAACGCTAACATAATTTGGAATATGCTTGCCAATAATGAAAAATGAGACGTCGCAATTTCACCATAAAAATGGGAGAGTAACTTGCAGGAGTAAAGAAGCCAATCAAGCCGGTAGTAACATTGGATCTAGGAAGAGCAGCCGAGCCTGCAGCTAAGATCAGGAAAAGATGTCCATTTTGTACACAGATGAAGTACTGATAAAGACAAATAGCATGTTATAAGTGCATCAAACTTGAATTTTCGGAGTATACTGCTATTGAATACCAACATGAATTATTTGTATCAAATATGACGCAACATCTTATACTTCATTATGTAAACAAAACTGTTCATTATGATTAATAGCAGGTACATCATACACCTTGCACTTTACTATGTTTACAGAATCACCATTGATTACTAACGACAGGTATGTTACACCACAAATTACTTCACTATGTTCTGAGTCCGCTATTGATTACTAATAACAGAGTTCTAACACAATCCCACACCTCACTAAGTTCACAGTACCGCTATTGAATGTTCATAACAGGTATGTTACACCACCTTATTCTTCACAATACTGATAGTTCTACTATTGATTTATCATAACCGGAATGCCACACCAATTATACCTCACTATATTCATAGTACCTATAAGGATTATTTATAACCAAAATGTGACACCACCTTATGCTTCACTATGCTTGTTCATAACGGGGATGTCACACTTCCTTATACTTTACTATGCTCAGACTGGCGCCATTGATTATTCATAACAGGCATCTCACTCCACACTTTGCTGAGCTATGCTCATAGTGAGACTACTGATGATTCATAAAAGGTATGTCAAACCACTTTATGCTTCACTAGCTTCATTGTGGCACTATGGATTATTTATAACAGGTACCTGATAGCTCCTGATGCATCACAATGTTCACACTGGCGCTGTTGATTATCGTTTATATCATATTCATATTCTCCACTATGCTCAGACTGGCGCTAGTGAATACCCATAAGGATGAGTCACACTAACGTATATGTCAAAATGCTCAACTGCTGCTACTGATTATGCATAACAGATATGTCACACCACATTATACCTCACTATTCACAATTAGAATCTATATATCATTCGTGAAAGGAATGTCAAACCACCTTGCTTGAATATTCTCAGAGAGGCCCCGTTGATCATTCATAACTGATACGTCATACCAACTTGTAATTCAGTGTTCTCAATAGCCTCCTATTGATTGTTAATAACAGATACGTGAAACCATCTTACACTCACTATTCTTAGAGTGAGGCCATCAATTATTCATAACAGGTATATAACACAGCCTTAAACATTTGTTTGACCATAGTGCCGCTTATTGCACATAGTGCTCATAGATTATTCATCACAGGTATATCACTTCATCTTATACGTCACTATGCTCATAGTGCTGTTATTAATTGTCATAACACGTACGGAAAACAACTCGTACTACACTCTGCTCATAGTGCCACCCTTCATTATTCATAACATGTATGACTCACCAGCTATTATTTCACTATGTTCTGATTCCGGTTTTGATTATTCATATAAGGTATGCCGCTCCACCATATACCTTACTATGCTGTGATTGCCGCAACTGATTTGTCAAAAGAGGTATGTCACATTACCTTACACTTCACATTGTTCTGACTGTCGCTATTGATCGTTCATTAGAGGTACGTCCCACCAACTTATACTCCACTATACTCAGATTGCTGCTAATGGTTGTTCATAAGAGATATCTGACACCACCTTATACTTCACTGTACACAGAATGCTGCAAATATTATTCAAAAAAATATGTCATACTATCTCAAACTTCACTACACTTAGAATGTTGCTAATCGTTATTCATAAGTGAATTCCGATACCACATTAAACTTAACTTCACTCAGAATGCTGCTTGTAGCTATTCATAAAAGACATATCACACCACCTTAATCTTCACTCACTCAGTTTCTTGCTAATGCTTATGCATAAGAGACAATTCTCACCACTTTAGATTTCACTATAATCAGAATGCTGCTAACGACTCTTCGTTAGAGATATTTCAACACGACATTAAAGCTCACCGTACACCAAATGCTGCTAAGAGATATCTCACACCACTTTAAACTTCAATAGACTAAGAATGCATCAAATCTTTATTCTTAAGGGATATCTCAAATCACAGAAAATACACTATACTCAGATTGCGGCTAACGGTTATTCTTAAGCGACATCTGACACCACTTTATACTTCACTATTCTCCAAATACTGATAATGGGTATTCATAAGAGATATCACACAGAACGTTATTTTTCACTATACTAGATTTCTGCTGGTGGTTATTCAGAAGAGATATCTGATAGCACCTTATGCCTCAGTATACACAGAATGTTGTTAATATCCATTCATAAGAGATATCTCACACCACCTTAAACTTCACTATACTCACAATGCTGCTACGGTTTATTGATAAGAGATATCTGTTACCACATTAAACTTCACTATACCCAAAATGATGTTAATAGCTATTCATAAGAGATATCTCACACTGCGTTACACTTCACTGTACTCAGATTGCTGCTAATGGTAATTCAAAAGAGATCTTAAAATTCACTGTACTCAGAATGCTGCTAACGATTGTTCATAGAAGTATCACACACCATAGTATACTTAACAATATTCTGGTTGCTGCTAATTGTCTTCCATAAGAGATATCCGACACTAGCTTATACTTCACTATTCAGAAACTGTTCCTAATGATTATTCATAAGATGTCTGCTACAACACCTTGTACCCCACTTTGTTCTGACTGCTACTTTTGTTGATTCACAGGAGGTATGTCACGCCACTTTATAACATACTAAACTTACTCTACCAGCAATGCTTATTAATACGAGGTATGTCACATCACCTTATACTTCATTATACACAGACTAACAGAAATATTTATTCATACAAGATTTGCCACTTCACTATACTCTGAGGTATGTCACACCACTTTATAACATACTAAACTTGGACTACCAGCAATACTTATTAATACGAGGTATGTCACACCACCTTATACTTCATTATACGCAGACTAACACTAATATTTATTCATACAAGATTTGCCACTTCACTATACTTGGAGGTATGTCACACCACTTTATAACATATTAAACTTACTCTACCAGCAATACTTATTAATACGAGCTATGTCACACCACCTTATACTTCATTATACACAGACTAACACTAATATTTATTCATACCAGATTTGCCACTTCACTGTACTTGGAGGTATGTCACACCACTTTATAACATACTAAACTTACTCTACCAGCAATACTTATTAATACGAGCTATGTCACACCACCTTATACTTCATTATACACTGACTAACACTAATATTTATTCATACAAGATTTGCCACTTCACTATACTCAGAGGTATGTCACTCCACCTTATAACATACTAAACTTGGACTACCAGCAATACTTATTAATACGAGGTATGTCACACCACCTTATACTTCATTATACGCAGACTAACACTAATATTTATTCATACAAGATTTGCCACTTCACTGTACTTGGAGGTATGTCACACCACTTTATAACATACTAAACTTACTCTACCAGCAATACTTATTAATACGAGCTATGTCACATCACCTTATACTTCATTATACACAGAATAACACTAATATTTATTCATACAAGATTTGCCACTTGACTATACTCAGACTATCACTAATACTATTCATAAGAGGTATGTTATTATACTCATACTAACACTAATGATTATTCATCCGAGGTGTGTCACACCACCCACTACTTCCATATACCCCGGGTGCTCTAATTATTATTCATATGAGGTATGTCACACAAACTTATACTTCTCTATATTCGGACTACCGCTAATGATTGTTCTTACGACGTATGTCACACCACCTTATACTTCACTATACTCACACTGCCACTAATGATTGTTCATAAGGGCAATGACACACCAACGTACACTTCAATATATAAAAACTGGCGCTATTCATTATTCACAGCAGGTGTGGCACAGTACCTTATGCTTCACTACACTTAGACTCCAGCGAGTGATAATTCATGAGAGATACATCACAATAACCTTTACTCTACTGTATTCATCCTTCCCCTGTTATTATACATAGGCAGTATGCCACACAATCTTATTCTTTACTATGCTGAGTGTGGCGCTATTGATTATTCTTAATAGTGATCTCACACCACCTTAAAAACCACAATGCTCATAATGTCACTAATGATTATTATTCACAACAGGTGTGTCAAATCACTTTATACTGCACTATGCTCTGACTGCCGATTTTGTTTTATGCATAAGAGATATCTGACACCACCTTACACTTCAGTACACTCAACTGCCGTTATTGATTGTTCATGAGGAGTTAATCACCATACCTCATTCTCTCCTATACTGTGACTGCCGCTACATATTATTCATAGAGGGTTTGTCACAGCGACTTACACTCTACTATACTGAAACTACCACTATTGTGTATGCACAAAAAGTATCCACACCACTTAATACCTCAAATAGCTCCGAATACCGATATTAATTGCTCATAAGAGATATGTCCCAGCACCTTATGTTTCACCATACTCCGACTGAGTTATTGATACTTCATAGGAGGAATGGCACAATATGTTATACTCCACTATGCTCAAATTACCGGCTTTGATTAATCATGAGAGGTATTTCCCAACATCTTATAACTTATTATTTTAGACTGAAGCTATATAATTTTTGTGAGGTGTGGCATAACACCTTATGCTTCTCTACACTCAGATTGCTTCTATTGATTACTCAAAACATACGTGTTACACCTCCTTGTATCTCGCTACGCTCATAGTGTCATTAAGGGTTATTTATAACAGCTAAATCACACCAACATTTATCCTACTGTGCTCATAGTGTTGCTACTGATTATTCTTATAGGTGTGTTACACCACCTTATACTTCTCTATGTACAGAGTATCTCCGCTAATTACTAATAACAGGTAAGTCATAAAACCTTACACTTCACTATGACCTTAGTGACACTATTGATTATTCATAACAGGTATGTCACATCACCTTATACTTCACTATGCTCATAGAAGTTATTTTGATTATTCACAACGGAAACATCACAACATCTTATTCTTCACTATGTTCATGGGTGTTATATTGATTATTCATAACAGGTATTTCACATCATCTTATACTTCACTATGCTAATAGGAATTATTCTGATTATTCATAATAGGCATGTTGCACCACCTTATTCATCACTATGTTCATAGGGGTTATTTTTATTATTGATAACGTGTGTGTCACACCACCCTATAATTCGCTATTCTCTTGGGTGTTTTATTAATTATTCATAACAGGTATGTCACATCACCTTATACTTCACTATGCTCTTAGGAGATATTTTGATTATTCTTAATGGGTGTGTCACGCCACCTTATACCTCATCAAGCTCAGAGTGGCGCTACTGATTATTCATAACAGGCATGTTACACCAACTTATTCTTCAATATGTTCATAGGGGTTATTTTGATTATTCATAACGTGTGTGTCACACCACCCTATACTTCGCTATTCTCATGGGGTTTTTATTGATTGTTCATAACGGGGATGTCACACCACCTTACAGCTTAATATGCTCAGGATGCCCGCATAATGATTTGTATTAGGGGTGCCTCACAAAATTGCTTTCCACTGTCTCAGAGTGGCACTATTGACGATTCGAAACGTTGATGCGAAACCCCGTCACATTCGCTATGTTTAGGGTGCCGTTATCGATGTTTGTACCAAGTACGCCACACCACCGTACAGTATGTTCATAATGCCTCAGCTAATATTTTCCAATTTGGATGCCAGTGTATCTGACAGTGATTATATTCATATTGCCGAGAATGATGTTTTGCAACAGAGGTGCCAAGTATCTTAGTCGCTCTACTCTGACACCACACTGATGTTCTGTAACAGGGATGCTGCAGTATTTTGCACTCTACTCGGAATGCCGCTATTTATGTTTTGCAACAGGGATGCCACTGTAACTTGCAGTTAGTCTGCTCAGAGTGCTCCTATTGAAGTTTTGCAACAGGAATGCCACTGTAACTTGCAGTTAGTCTATTCAGAGTGCTCCTATTGAAGTTTTGCAACAGGAATGCCACTGTAACTTGCAGTTAGTCTATTCAGAGTGCTCCTATTGAAGTTTTGCAACAGGAATGCCACTGTAACTTGCAGTTAGTCTATTCAGAGTGCTCCTATTGAAGTTTTGCAATAGGGATGCCACTGTAACTTGCAGTTAGTCTGCTCAGAGTGCTCACATTGAAGTTTTGCAACAGGGATGCCAAAGTATTTTACACCCACCCTGAGCATAGAGCCGTTATCGGTGTTTCGCAACAGAGATTCCACACTACGTTATACCCACTAAGCTCAGATTGCCTCAATTTGTATTTCGCATCAAGGATACTACAATTTTGCTCAAGGTATTACTATGTACGGTCCCTTCCAGTGGCGCTGTGGGCTAGAGCGTGGAGCTCTGGTTTCCGGCCTGGAATTCACGCGGGTTCCATTGTACGGATTTTATGTTCCAGGTATAGGAGCGGTATCCACTCACCATCACGAGGAATGTGAGGAGCTGCAATAGGTAGCGATCGTGGCCACCGAGGCCAATATTCTGTCTAGCGATGCGTGATGCTGGCCACATCATCTCCCCGTATGGGTTGAATGAACGTCCACCTTTGCCATGCGCATGTGGACCTGAGGTGGGCAGTCTAGTTGGCAGGTCAAGACTTTCATGGTCTGTAACGTCAAGGGATTGATTAATAATCAATTAATTAATTAATTGCTATTTACGGGACAAAGATGCATAGTTTACTTTCCACTCAAGAAGATAACGAAACCTAGTTAAGAGCCGTTCCTGTTCTTGGGGAAGACACACCTGAGGCGTCCGAGGAAACACAAACTTCCCTTGGGTTTGTGCAGGGGAAAAATCCTGTATTACGCAGAACTAGTATATAATAATAATGTGAGGACCGAGAGCCTACCAACACTAGCAAGGTTCGGGACAAAATAAAAGACAACAAGAAAATAAGATAATTATTTCTTATTCGTGATGAATGAAGCATACTGTGCTTGGTTTAAAAATCATGGAGAAATCTATGATAACTGAACAGCGCAATATCAAAAATTTCAATCGGCAAATTAATATTTGAATTATGCTTTTAATGATGTAGCAACTATTTTGTCATATTCCGTTTGTTTGCTTAATTCATAATTTCCCATTCCCACAAATAAGAGCATTGCATTTAAGAGCTTAATACTTTCATTGACTTTTCCTATACCTGAGATACTCATTGTTAGGTGTTTAGTTCAAATACTACTACTACTACTACTACTACTACTACTACTACTACTACTACTACTACTACTACTAATAATAATAATAATAATAATAATAATAATAATAATAATAATAATAATAATAATAATGTTAGTAATAGTAATAACAAGAATAATCTGAGGACGACAACCTACCCACACGACTACCATCATTGCTACCACATGCACACGACAGAAGACAGTTGTCAATCAAACGGTAAAGGAGGGTGATGCGGGCACTACAGGTTCTCCAATGGAATGCTGGCTTACGTTTATGATCCAAAGTTCATCACGTCCTAATGCATATTCCTCACGCTACTTAGCGGGCTCCGGTAATATACTTACGTGTGCCAAAAATTCGTACGTCCATGAGTGTGCTAGAAGCAGAGGTATTACGTGCTGGGAACGGGAACAACGTATTATAAGGCTGAAGGCAAGGAGAAAATGCAAGTTTCAGGAGTCGTTAACCACAAATGAATTGAAAACAGGGGAGTTAATATTGCGAATTGTAAAGGTTATTAACCGTAGGCGCATAAAGGAGATCTAATATATTAATTTTACATGTCTTCCTTTAACCACTGCCCTTTATTTTTGTTTAGATATTGTGACCCATCCCTGCATCCCGTCTATCCCATAAAGTTAAATGCATAATAATAGTTCTTAAAACATCAATCCGAATGAATAGGACTTAACGTGCTATTCGCGGAAAATTAAAGGTGTACATTTTGTCACACGTATACATATTTTAAGCATTGTGTTAATCAGAATAGTGCCATTTAGAGTAACTTAAAATAATGAAATCATGTCCATGTAAAGAATGGTATAGTGTGGGGAGAGTTTCTTAACATCTTCGTGTCACGTTCTTGGAAGATGCTGAACTTAAGCACTAAGTAGATATTTCTCCCACTGTTCGTTTTTGTGTTATGCTTATCACAGTTACACACACTAGATCGCGCGAACTTTTTATTTTTTCCGTAAAATGCTTTTTCTATTCAGAGGTTCTCCAAATGTGTATTTCGGTGAATCCTCGATATCGAATTTTTGGGTAAAATGCAATACTTCCTCTATCTACGATAAGTAGGTGATATCTAAAGCATAAAGTTATACTTACGCATGCATAAAAATTAAATATCCACATGCGCAAATCTTTTCTCTGGAAATGCAAATACATTATATGGTTTCTACGTATATTGCAGGTAATCTGGACTGCCAGAATGAGCATATATTTGTTGTTTCAAAATTAGAGGACATAACTTCAGATATGCATTCCCAATATGTGGCCAATAAGAAACCCCATTATAACATGTGTCCGAAAAAGATTGGTTTTTGACTTATGGCCTTGAAAAGAGTTATATTCACCGGAACGTATTTCTTACCGGAAATAGTTTTCTTTATAGGGGATGTTTAAAGTGTCCAGCTCCTGCTTGAATACAGGACTTTCATCGACATCTCATGGCTGTACGAACACGACCCCCAAATTCCAGGAGTATTGCATATTTCCGCAGATAGTTTTCTTTATAGGAGATGTTCAAAGTGTCCAGCTCCTGCTTGAATACAGGCCTCTCATCGACATCTCATGGCCGTGCGAACACGACCCCCAAATTCCAAGAGTATTGCATAGTTCCTCACAACCTGCCACAATTCGATTCTGAAGGGATTTCATGTCAGGCACTAGAGACGAATGTATCAACGCTTTTAAGATGCCCAACAAGTATAAATCTACGGGGTTCAAATCAGTGAGCACGTTGGCCAAGCAATTGGACAACATCTTCTTATCCATTGATCGGTAAAGCTTCGATCCAGGAACCAGCGCTGAGCGATACTGAAGTGTGCAGAAGCGCCATTATGCGAGAAGTGAGCTAGTTGACGAATGCTAAGTAAAGTGTCCTCATACACATGGGAATGGTATTTTCCATGAAGATTGTGTACACCTCCCCCCTAAGTCTGTTTACAAGTGCATGGGATTCAACTAACCGATCACCAATGATACCGCTCACTTTTTTAAGAGTGAACCGCACTTGGTGATGAGATGGAGCGATGGGGTATTCATATGCCCATACATGCAGATTGTGGAAATTTGTAAAGTCATCTCGTGTGATGACATCATCTGCAAATAATACTAAGGCAGGCAAGTTCGGATTTGTTGTAACACACTGCTGCACGAACCACTGGCATCAATGGAGCACGGTAATCTGCTGCTGACAGTGCCTGTACACGTTGCAAATGATAATAATCAAACTGTTCTTCCCGCAGCAGTCTCCAGACAGCCATATGAGGAGCATTCACTTGCAACACTAACCTTCGTGTACTGATAAAAGAACTTGTGTGTACAGAATCCAGAATCTCCTCCTCTACGTCCGGAGCTGTAGATCTTGTTCGTCCCCTCCCCAAACCAAGAGACTTAAACTACCAATGAGCGCATGGACGGCGATGGAGACGTTCAAATGTCTTCCTATCTGTACATATTTGCTGTGGGTGCCTCTCTTGATATATACGACGAGCCAGGGCAGCTTTGCCGTCCGCCTTACCCCACATGAAATGCATTTCTGCCAACTCCTGATTACAGAGCATGTCAGTAGGATATATAGGAGAGATCGAGCGCAGTTTTTTGCGTTTATATGGGAAAGGATAGGGAAAATGAGGCTAGATGCGACGGTTCAAGGAGGAAAATGCGTTTATATGGGCGAGATAGGGAATACGAGGATTGACGCTAGGCTAGACAGTGGTAGGAGGGGGAGTGCGCTTTATATGAGAAAGATAGGGAATACGAGGGGAGGTGCTAGGCTAGACAGAGGCTGAGTAGAGTATAGTTTATATGAGAGGTATAGGAAAACGAGGGGAGGTGTTAGACTAGACAGAGGCTTGAAACGTAGTGCATGGTTTATATGAGTGGTATAGGAAAACGAGGAGAGGAGTTAGACTAGACAGAGGTCGAGGAGCAGAGTATGGTTTATGTGAGAGATATAGGAAAACGAGGAAAGGTGTTAGGCTAGACAGAAGTCGAGGAGTAGAGTATGGTTTATATGAGAGGTATAGGAACAGGAGAAGAGGTGTTAGGCTAGACAGGTAGTGTAGCAGTAGGAATATGGACTTATATACAGGAGAGATAGGGAATACCAGGGCTGATGCTAGGCTAGTCAGATGCTAAAGGAGGGAGGGATATGCTTTATACGAGAGAGATAGGGAATACAAGGAAAGATGCTATACTAAACAGGACTTGAAGGGTAGAATATGAGCGATTAGCGAACCGAGGAGAGGTGCTAGTATAGGAGTTTTTAATGATGGAGTAGGCGTTTATATGCGAGAGATAGGGAATACGAGGGTCGATGCTAGGCTAGACAGTGGTAGGAGGGGGAGTGCGCTTTATATGAGAAAGATAGGGAATACGAGGGGAGGTGCTAGTCTAGACATGGTTTGAGGATTAGAGTATACGTTTATATGGGAGGTAGGGGAATATGAGGAGACGTGTTAGGCTAGACAGGGTTTGAGGTGTGGAATATGCGTATATATGGGAAAGATAGGGGAAACGTGTACAGATAATAGGCTAGACATGGTTTGAGGATTAGAGTATACGTTTATATGGGAGGTATAGGAAAACGAGGGGAGGTGTTAGGCTAGACAGATGCTGAGTAATGTATGGTTTATATGAGTGGTATAGGAACAGGACAAGAGGTGTTAGGCTAGACAGGTAGTGTAGCAGTAGGAATATGGACTTATATACAGGAGAGATAGGGAATAGGAGGGCTAGACTTGAAAGTGACTTTAGACGTGAACTTAGCGGAAAACTGTTTCATGTCAATGTTCTAGACATGCCCATCACGTAACCTATTCAGGGAAAAGGTGACTCGTTCAGGGGAAAAAGGTGACTGCTCAGGGAAAAAGGAGGCTCACAAAGGGAAAAAGTTGACTAGCAAAGGGAAAAACGTGACCAGCAAAGGGAAAAATGTCACCAGCAAAGGGAAAAAAGGCGACCACCAAAGGGAAAAAGGTGACCTGCAACGGGAAAAGCTAACCCACTAACACTAACAGGTAAGTAATTCAGGTAGTATCACAGGAGGCTAGATTCCAGGGTTGGGTATAGCATAGTTTCATATTTCAAGGTAATTCAGAGGGTATCGTAGGTATTTAGGATAATTCAAGTAACATAGGTGTTTAGAGTAATTAAGCAAGCATTACAGGAGGGTAGGTTCCAGGGGTTGGTTATAACCTAGCTTCGTATTTCACAGATAGTTCAGGTAATATCGTAAGTATTTGAGGTAATCGACAGAGCTTCACAGATATTATTGATAATTTCGATCAGAGATTTGTATCACAGCTATTTAAGGTAAATGCAGATGATTCAGGTTGTATCGATGGTATTTGAGTCATTTTAACAGGTAATTCAGATAGCATCACAGGTGCTCGTGCTAATTTAGAGCAGGAATTCGTATCAGAGCTAGTTAAGGTAATTTCACATGATTCATGATTCGGGTAGTATCACAGGTATTTAAATCATTTTCATAGCCAATTCAGCTAGTGTCGTGAGCATTTAGGCTAATTCAGCTAGTATCACAGGAGGCTAGATTCCAGAGGCTAACTGCATCATAGCTATGCATGATTTCACAGCTAATTCAGCTAGTATCGTAGGTATTTAGGCTAATTCAGGTAGTATCACAGGAGGCTAGATTCCAGGGTTGGGTATAGCATAGTTTCATATTTCAAGGTAATTCAGAGGGTATCGTAGGTATTTAGGATAATTCAAGTAACATAGATGCTTAGATAATTAAGCAAGCATTACAGGAGGGTAGGTTCCAGGGGTTGGTTATAGCCTAGTTTCGTATTTTACAGATAGTTCAGGTAATATCATAAGTATTTGGATAATCAGCATAGTTTCACAGATGCTCGTAATAATTTCGATCAGAGATTTTGTATCACGGCTATTTAAGGTAAATGCAGCTGATTCAGGTTGTATCAATGGTATTTGAGTCATTTTAATAGGCAATTCTGATAGTATCACAGGTGCTCGTACTAATTTAGAGCAGGAATTCGTATCTGAGCTATTTAATGTAATTTCACACGATTCGGGTAGTATCACAGGTATTTAAGTCATTTTAACAGGCAATTCAACTAGTATCACAGGTACTCATGGTAATATAGAGAGTAATTCGATTATAAAACTTTTCTCATCCAACGTTACAACAATTTATATACTTTTTTCTAAATCTTACAAACTTATTATATGTTAAACACTTATTGTACGATGCGGAGAGGGATAAACTGCATATTGGTTCACAAATTGAAAAGCTTTGCGTCAACATACCTTTATTTTTTAGTTCATTGTAGATGTCTCTCCCCTTTTATCTAGGCTTGAGACTAGCACTAGGATTGCTCCTAATGGCAGGGTTACCACCTTCCCTTCCATCTTCTTCTTTCTTCATCAGGCGTCAGCTATCTGCATATACAGCACACAGATACCTTCCTTTTTAAGATTGTAGACTCACTAGAAAATCTTTATCTTTAACTTACATTCTTTTAAGCACTGTTTGTAATGGCGTAATGTCCATACGCATATGTTGTTATCCCGTCCTCAGCAATAATTCTTTTATCATCAAACGGAGTCAATGCAATTTTATTCACTTGTACTGTAGCAAGGGCATGCTTTCGTGATAGGATCAGATTCATAGGTGTTCTGATGATTTCACTGGTTTTAAGACAGTCTGTATAGCTGTCAAACGAAATGTACTGCTTAATAGCGCTACGTTTTATACCTTTAATATTTTTTATCATTGACCCTTGAATATCTAAGGCATACATCTTAGGACGTAGTCCAACAAAGCGTAGGATGATTTTGCTATTAGCCTCATCTTTAAATTTTCCCAATACCTTCTTGTTCTGAGTAGAGTAACATATATGGTTGGCAGGGTAATCAGCTGTATCGAGATGTTCAAGAAAACGTAGCTTGTCCTGGTACACATCTTCAGTTGTTACACGATGAATGAACGAATCAGTGTCCATATACATAAGCTTCAGGTTTTCAGCTCCATAATAAGGCAACAAAACGTCGTAATGATAGTTATACATTAATGTCTTGGAGATGTCCAACACACTCATCCCAATGTATATAGGCTTGTTGAAAACAATCTGACGAGAGGCCATATGTACAGCAGCTAGATTATCAGCATATATCGTCCTGTCGATAAACGTAGGCTTGGCGATCAGCTTCTCTAGAGTTTTTTCATTGGTCACCAGTCGTATATCCATACGATTACGCAGGTTCTCCATAGTTTTTCCAAACATAGCGTTGTTAAAGAGTTTGTAGAGATCCTTCTCGAAATCATTTGCAGCTTGTTGTCGTAGCCTGTTGTTAAATTCCACATAAGGTTTCAACCACTGAGACTGTCGGAATTGTAGCACACGATGGATTTTTGTTAGTCGTAGTCCATGACTAAGAGCTTGCTTCAAAGCCATGTAATGCACTACATACTTCTTACGAGGTCCAAGATGAGGTATCAGTTTCTTTGTAGATGATTCCAATGGTTTCATACACTCTGGCAGGAAAGGTAGATCGTTGTGTAGATCGTGAAGTTCTGCAGGATACTCGATGTCGACTTCTAATATGTACCCATGAGGATCATCTTCTTGTAGTGTTTCTAAGTTGATTTCTTCAGGTGACACCCACTGAAATCCGCCAAAAGGAAGGGCGTGACACATTGCCCACCCATATTGGTTATTTGCGTCCTCGTATGTGATAAATTGGGTTGGTCTCGTCGGATCAAACTTCTCCATATAAGTGTTATTAGCCTCAGCATACCGATGAGAAACTTGGCATAAACCTCCTCTTATACCTGATTCCACCATGAGTAGTTGATCATAATCTTGTAACAGTTCCAGCTTAATTCCAGTATACAGCAACATGGCGTCCCATGTAAGACCTGGAGAGGTAAAATAATGGGCAGGATCAACTTTGTGTGTTTTAAGGGTTTGCTCTCTGAACGTCTCAAAGACGTCAGCTAGAAGAAGTACATCCGAAGTTAAGTAGAGATCGCTGTACTCTCCCAGGTTTCTCACATTAAACAGCTCCCATACATTTCTAGCATGATCGTAGTCAGCATCAGTAATTTCTTCTTCATTTAATCTATTGTAGAAGGAGTCCTTAGGAGGCAAGCAGGTCTCGTTCAGGGCATCCCATGACGTAACAAAATCATATGGAAATACACCCTTACGGGTCATCAACTTCAATTTGTCTTCTCCAAAGTACTTTAGCGTTTCAGGATACGAGGTTAGATTTTTTACCAACTTATCCAAGCTTGTACTGAGGAATCGGAAGCTATCCACAAATCGAAGCTTTATATCTCCTACATACTTGGTGAATGAGATATAGCTTTCTTCAGAGTTAGGAATTACCTCCACATGTTCACTTGTACAACCCAGCTCCTTAACAATGAAATGAGAGTCATATCCGCTAAGGTTATGCATGAAGACTGGTATATATTTAGGTGTTTTACAGGCTAAATTACATTCATTATGAAGACTTCCACGATATTCACCGCTGATGTGATCATGGTCGCGTACTTTATAATTCTCTTCTGTAAAGGGTTTTCTACACAAGTAGCATGTCGTAGAAGACTCGAAATCCTTTTGCTCTTGATCCGTAAGTTTCAGAGGCTTAGCAGATTTGTATATATTACCAATCATTTTTGCAAGAGATGTAAGGTACAGCATAAACGTCTGAGCAGCATCAGCACCACGATACACATAGGGATGCTTAGGAAGATCAGTTTCGAGATGTTCAACACTGGATGTAGGTTTCACGTAAACACAGAAGCTCATTGGTGTGTGCTCTTGATAAGGTGTTGTATAGGAAGTTTCAGGATTGGGTGTACACGTATGGCATGGAGTGAGAATACTCTCAAAATCCGCATAGATGACATAAGGTACTTTCAGCATCCTCTCAACATTTTTAAACTGTACAATTGATTTCTCCTTGGTCGGCATAACTACCCTTGCAACACCATGTTGAATACAGACGGCTGCATGTTCTTGTAGTTTTTCCTGTCCACTTCGTCCATATCGATCATCAAAATGTGTAAAGCAGCGCTTACAAGTATAAACCCGTCCATTATGGTTAGTTTTCTGGCGTCGAACGAGTTTCTCAAAATTCCTTATATACACGTAGTGATGTTTTCCACTGCTATCATTCAATAGTAGCAGGTCGCGATGTTCAGGTAGTTCAATATCAGCAACCTTTATCGGATACACTTCATGCTTCTCATCCAACCCGAAAACGTTAATAGACATATTGTTAAACTTCTCAAATTTAGGTATTTGAGAAAGTGGAGTAGGGTAGGAAACACAGCTGAAGTCGTACTTGTCTTGAAGTTGTTTGTATTTGCTCACACGTTGCGCATCCTTCCCTATGAATTTAGCTAATATAGAGTACATGAAACATTTATCGTCGGTAAAGTTCTGAATGTTTATACACGCTTCTTTAGCTCCGACAGATGACGGTAGTGGTATGTAGCTACTTCCTCGTAACGGGTTGTACTTGTTGATACGAAGTCGAACTCCTTCCACAGCAAGCAAAGCCCAGCTGCTACCCTTAAGCTGAGACTCCTCCATTTCAGTCACCAATTTCTTGAATTTCACTTCCATCGTTGACTCCAGATCAGTTTCCAGGAAAACAGCTTGATTCCGTGTTTTAAATGTTTTGTCACAGGTTTCTCCAATACTGTTAACAAATCGACACTCAGCCAGCAGATTAATTTTAACACTCTTATGAATGCTAAGCTCTTTATGCACAGCCCGGATTATACGTTGTTTTGCCTCTTGCAGATACATATTTAGGTCCTTAGCTGATTCGCATCGTATAAAATACGATTTCAATCGTCCTTCGAATGAAGTTTCGTATTCTTTCATATCAAAGTCCTCCATTGTTGACAGTAACTGATGTTTAGTTGGCTCCAATCTTCTTTTCTTCTGAGGGCTGCTTATTTCACATATATCTTCGTGTCGCTGTCCCTTATAACAATCTTTGAAGGTTACATTACAATGTTTACATTTGAAGAGCTTCTTGCAGCTCATCTCGTGTCTTCTCTTGTCATAACCTCGGAGGAACTTCTTCCCACATTTTCCGCATGCATATCCAGTAGCGCTTGGAATAATATCCTTATACGCTGAGTTATTCATCTTTATTCTTGATGTAATAACGTATTAATCACTGATCAATGAAATGTAGACCTCTTCACCTTGACACCACTTTAGAAAGCTGATTATTCTTGGAGAGAACACGATGTTAACACCTCAAGACTAATTAGCACAATGAAGTCCAATGCCCTAGATCACCATATTTATAGAGGGAGCACGAACCTTTTAGATCAATCATAAACTCGCTCCATAACCACCTGTATATGATCGCTCAACGTGTACTAACCCCCCAGCCATATAACCTCAGGTCTAGAGACAGGATGTTTATGACGTCACACCCAGAGACAGGATGTCTGGCAGCATCAAACACGTTTAAACTCGTCTCATAACTACCTGCTTATGCTGTCACACCAGCAAGAGAAGTATTCCCACACGCTCATTCAGACATATATTTCAAATTCAAGCCCACCACCACCATCACCACCTATTGTACCAAGGTTAATTCAAGCTGTATTATCACAATACTTAAAAGTAAAAGCTTAAAAGGAAACCTAGAAGATTTTCCCCCTTATTTACTTAATTATTTCATGTTTTTATCCCCTTTTCAATTCTTCCTTTCCATCTTCTCACAGAAAGACCATTACATTTCACTACAATCATGAGAAAAGCAATTTTTCCAGAGTTACACAGATTCTAAGCTTCTAAATCGAACCCGGTAATACTTTTAATAAATGTATTTTAGCTCCCCAATATCAGCATCTACCATTTAATCTTTACTCGAACCTGATATGATCCATAAGCTTGAAGATATATGAAATCACCCTTCGGGATTCGATCTGAGTACTTTAAAGTAATATTTGTCACGATAACGATATTTAAGGACTAGATACTCTGTTTGCGTTTACCTTGACATGTTTATCTAAATTAAATTACGGGTTATTAAATTTTTGCAAGTAAATTTCATTGAATCGGTATTCGAACCCAGAACACCAGGAACAGGATAATTTATAATATTAGTCTGACATGTTAAACAAAGTTGTATGCAGTTACATCATCGATCTAAGTGATATATTCTAGTGTACAGAGGAAAATTAAGAAAGTCATTAAAAGATGGGGAATCGAACCAAGCACAACTGATTGACAATTATATACAGCATTAATCACCCATCATAGAAGCTATCAATCATGCTTTGCTGCACTCCTCTACCTCACTTAGTTCCCGAGATAATGAAAATTTAAAAATTAAGGATCGAACCCAGGACGTCAGGTATCTAATTACACATTTACAAGATACTACCTAATATCATAAACGCAATAAAGTTTATTTGGCGTCTTTATCTTAATTGGTTTAGGAGTTATTAAATTTATAAGTAAATTCCATCGAATCAGTATTCGAACCCAGAACACCAAGAACAAAATAATTTATAATATGAGTTTGGTATGCTTAAAGGTGCTGTATGTAGTTACAGCATTAATGTAACTGATATTTTCTAGAGTATAGAGTAAAATTAAGGAAGTCATTAAAAAATCGGGATTCGAACTAGAGACAACTGATTAAAAATTATATACAGTATTAATTACACATTATAACAGCTATCAAACATGCTTTGGTCCATTCCTCTAGCTTTCTTAGTTTCCGAGATAATGAAGTTTTTAAAATTAAGGATCGAACCCAGGACCCCAGGTACCAAAATATACATCCACAAGAAACTAGCTAATGACATTAATGTAATAAAGTTTATTTGGTGTCTTTATCTTAATTAGTCTCTGAGTTATTAGAAGATGAATTTGCATTCACTCCTAGGATTCGAACCCAGGCATCCCGGTCAACTTGCAACAATGTCCTAATGACGCGGCGCATTCCAAAGAATTGATTAGTTTTTATCCCAATGTTCTATCTCTTGTCATTCAGGAGATATAAGCGATTAAACAGTAGAGATAATATGTATGTTTGAGCGCACAGAGAGATGCCGACATCTGATAAAGTTCTTTTGATCTATGCCGGCAAGCTCCGCCCATATTATCTCTACTGTTTAATCGCTTATATCTCCTGAATGACAAGAGATAGAACATTGGGATAAAAACTAATCAATTCTTTGGAATGCGCCGCGTCATTAGGACATTGTTGCAAGTTGACCGGGATGCCTGGGTTCGAATCCTAGGAGTGAATGCAAATTCATCTTCTAATAACTCAGAGACTAATTAAGATAAAGACACCAAATAAACTTTATTACATTAATGTCATTAGCTAGTTTCTTGTGGATGTATATTTTGGTACCTGGGGTCCTGGGTTCGATCCTTAATTTTAAAAACTTCATTATCTCGGAAACTAAGAAAGCTAGAGGAATGGACCAAAGCATGTTTGATAGCTGTTATAATGTGTAATTAATACTGTATATAATTTTTAATCAGTTGTCTCTAGTTCGAATCCCGATTTTTTAATGACTTCCTTAATTTTACTCTATACTCTAGAAAATATCAGTTACATTGATGCTGTAACTACATACAGCACCTTTAAGCATACCAAACTCATGTTATAAATTATTTTGTTCTTGGTGTTCTGGGTTCGAATACTGATTCGATGGAATTTACTTATAAATTTAATAACTCCTAAACCAATTAAGATAAAGACGCCAAATAAACTTTATTGCGTTTATGATATTAGGTAGTATCTTGTAAATGTGTAATTAGATACCTGACGTCCTGGGTTCGATCCTTAATTTTTAAATTTTCATTATCTCGGGAACTAAGTGAGGTAGAGGAGTGCAGCAAAGCATGATTGATAGCTTCTATGATGGGTGATTAATGCTGTATATAATTGTCAATCAGTTGTGCTTGGTTCGATTCCCCATCTTTTAATGACTTTCTTAATTTTCCTCTGTACACTAGAATATATCACTTAGATCGATGATGTAACTGCATACAACTTTGTTTAACATGTCAGACTAATATTATAAATTATCCTGTTCCTGGTGTTCTGGGTTCGAATACCGATTCAATGAAATTTACTTGCAAAAATTTAATAACCCGTAATTTAATTTAGATAAACATGTCAAGGTAAACGCAAACAGAGTATCTAGTCCTTAAATATCGTTATCGTGACAAATATTACTTTAAAGTACTCAGATCGAATCCCGAAGGGTGATTTCATATATCTTCAAGCTTATGGATCATATCAGGTTCGAGTAAAGATTAAATGGTAGATGCTGATATTGGGGAGCTAAAATACATTTATTAAAAGTATTACCGGGTTCGATTTAGAAGCTTAGAATCTGTGTAACTCTGGAAAAATTGCTTTTCTCATGATTGTAGTGAAATGTAATGGTCTTTCTGTGAGAAGATGGAAAGGAAGAATTGAAAAGGGGATAAAAACATGAAATAATTAAGTAAATAAGGGGGAAAATCTTCTAGGTTTCCTTTTAAGCTTTTACTTTTAAGTATTGTGATAATACAGCTTGAATTAACCTTGGTACAATAGGTGGTGATGGTGGTGGTGGGCTTGAATTTGAAATATATGTCTGAATGAGCGTGTGGGAATACTTCTCTTGCTGGTGTGACAGCATAAGCAGGTAGTTATGAGACGAGTTTAAACGTGTTTGATGCTGCCAGACATCCTGTCTCTGGGTGTGACGTCATAAACATCCTGTCTCTAGACTTGAGGTTATATGGCTGGGGGGTTAGTACACGTTGAGCGATCATATACAGGTGGTTATGGAGCGAGTTTATGATTGATCTAAAAGGTTCGTGCTCCCTCTATAAATATGGTGATCTAGGGCATTGGACTTCATTGTGCTAATTAGTCTTGAGGTGTTAACATCGTGTTCTCTCCAAGAATAATCAGCTTTCTAAAGTGGTGTCAAGGTGAAGAGGTCTACATTTCATTGATCAGTGATTAATACGTTATTACATCAAGAATAAAGATGAATAACTCAGCGTATAAGGATATTATTCCAAGCGCTACTGGATATGCATGCGGAAAATGTGGGAAGAAGTTCCTCCGAGGTTATGACAAGAGAAGACACGAGATGAGCTGCAAGAAGCTCTTCAAATGTAAACATTGTAATGTAACCTTCAAAGATTGTTATAAGGGACAGCGACACGAAGATATATGTGAAATAAGCAGCCCTCAGAAGAAAAGAAGATTGGAGCCAACTAAACATCAGTTACTGTCAACAATGGAGGACTTTGATATGAAAGAATACGAAACTTCATTCGAAGGACGATTGAAATCGTATTTTATACGATGCGAATCAGCTAAGGACCTAAATATGTATCTGCAAGAGGCAAAACAACGTATAATCCGGGCTGTGCATAAAGAGCTTAGCATTCATAAGAGTGTTAAAATTAATCTGCTGGCTGAGTGTCGATTTGTTAACAGTATTGGAGAAACCTGTGACAAAACATTTAAAACACGGAATCAAGCTGTTTTCCTGGAAACTGATCTGGAGTCAACGATGGAAGTGAAATTCAAGAAATTGGTGACTGAAATGGAGGAGTCTCAGCTTAAGGGTAGCAGCTGGGCTTTGCTTGCTGTGGAAGGAGTTCGACTTCGTATCAACAAGTACAACCCGTTACGAGGAAGTAGCTACATACCACTACCGTCATCTGTCGGAGCTAAAGAAGCGTGTATAAACATTCAGAACTTTACCGACGATAAATGTTTCATGTACTCTATATTAGCTAAATTCATAGGGAAGGATGCGCAACGTGTGAGCAAATACAAACAACTTCAAGACAAGTACGACTTCAGCTGTGTTTCCTACCCTACTCCACTTTCTCAAATACCTAAATTTGAGAAGTTTAACAATATGTCTATTAACGTTTTCGGGTTGGATGAGAAGCATGAAGTGTATCCGATAAAGGTTGCTGATATTGAACTACCTGAACATCGCGACCTGCTACTATTGAATGATAGCAGTGGAAAACATCACTACGTGTATATAAGGAATTTTGAGAAACTCGTTCGACGCCAGAAAACTAACCATAATGGACGGGTTTATACTTGTAAGCGCTGCTTTACACATTTTGATGATCGATATGGACGAAGTGGACAGGAAAAACTACAAGAACATGCAGCCGTCTGTATTCAACATGGTGTTGCAAGGGTAGTTATGCCGACCAAGGAGAAATCAATTGTACAGTTTAAAAATGTTGAGAGGATGCTGAAAGTACCTTATGTCATCTATGCGGATTTTGAGAGTATTCTCACTCCATGCCATACGTGTACACCCAATCCTGAAACTTCCTATACAACACCTTATCAAGAGCACACACCAATGAGCTTCTGTGTTTACGTGAAACCTACATCCAGTGTTGAACATCTCGAAACTGATCTTCCTAAGCATCCCTATGTGTATCGTGGTGCTGATGCTGCTCAGACGTTTATGCTGTACCTTACATCTCTTGCAAAAATGATTGGTAATATATACAAATCTGCTAAGCCTCTGAAACTTACGGATCAAGAGCAAAAGGATTTCGAGTCTTCTACGACATGCTACTTGTGTAGAAAACCCTTTACAGAAGAGAATTATAAAGTACGCGACCATGATCACATCAGCGGTGAATATCGTGGAAGTCTTCATAATGAATGTAATTTAGCCTGTAAAACACCTAAATATATACCAGTCTTCATGCATAACCTTAGCGGATATGACTCTCATTTCATTGTTAAGGAGCTGGGTTGTACAAGTGAACATGTGGAGGTAATTCCTAACTCTGAAGAAAGCTATATCTCATTCACCAAGTATGTAGGAGATATAAAGCTTCGATTTGTGGATAGCTTCCGATTCCTCAGTACAAGCTTGGATAAGTTGGTAAAAAATCTAACCTCGTATCCTGAAACGCTAAAGTACTTTGGAGAAGACAAATTGAAGTTGATGACCCGTAAGGGTGTATTTCCATATGATTTTGTTACGTCATGGGATGCCCTGAACGAGACCTGCTTGCCTCCTAAGGACTCCTTCGACAATAGATTAAATGAAGAAGAAATTACTGATGCTGACTACGATCATGCTAGGAATGTATGGGAGCTGTTTAATGTGAGAAACCTGGGAGAGTACAGCGATCTCTACTTAACTTCGGATGTACTTCTTCTAGCTGACGTCTTTGAGATGTTCAGAGAGCAAACCCTTAAAACACACAAAGTTGATCCTGCCCATTATTTTACCTCTCCAGGTCTTACATGGGACGCCATGTTGCTGTATACTGGAATTAAGCTGGAACTGTTACAAGATTATGATCAACTACTCATGGTGGAATCAGGTATAAGAGGAGGTTTATGCCACGTTTCTCATCGGTATGCTGAGGCTAATAACACTTATATGGAGAAGTTTGATCCGACGAGACCAACCCAATTTATCACATACGAGGACGCAAATAACCAATATGGGTGGGCAATGTGTCACGCCCTTCCTTTTGGCGGATTTCAGTGGGTGTCACCTGAAGAAATCAACTTAGAAACACTACAAGAAGATGATCCTCATGGGTACATATTAGAAGTCGACATCGAGTATCCTGCAGAACTTCACGATCTACACAACGATCTACCTTTCCTGCCAGAGTGTATGAAACCATTGGAATCATCTACAAAGAAACTGATACCTCATCTTGGACCTCGTAAGAAGTATGTAGTGCATTACATGGCTTTGAAGCAAGCTCTTAGTCATGGACTACGACTAACAAAAATCCATCGTGTGCTACAATTCCGACAGTCTCAGTGGTTGAAACCTTATGTGGAATTTAACAACAGGCTACGACAACAAGCTGCAAATGATTTCGAGAAGGATCTCTACAAACTCTTTAACAACGCTATGTTTGGAAAAACTATGGAGAACCTGCGTAATCGTATGGATATACGACTGGTGACCAATGAAAAAACTCTAGAGAAGCTGATCGCCAAGCCTACGTTTATCGACAGGACGATATATGCTGATAATCTAGCTGCTGTACATATGGCCTCTCGTCAGATTGTTTTCAACAAGCCTATATACATTGGGATGAGTGTGTTGGACATCTCCAAGACATTAATGTATAACTATCATTACGACGTTTTGTTGCCTTATTATGGAGCTGAAAACCTGAAGCTTATGTATATGGACACTGATTCGTTCATTCATCGTGTAACAACTGAAGATGTGTACCAGGACAAGCTACGTTTTCTTGAACATCTCGATACAGCTGATTACCCTGCCAACCATATATGTTACTCTACTCAGAACAAGAAGGTATTGGGAAAATTTAAAGATGAGGCTAATAGCAAAATCATCCTACGCTTTGTTGGACTACGTCCTAAGATGTATGCCTTAGATATTCAAGGGTCAATGATAAAAAATATTAAAGGTATAAAACGTAGCGCTATTAAGCAGTACATTTCGTTTGACAGCTATACAGACTGTCTTAAAACCAGTGAAATCATCAGAACACCTATGAATCTGATCCTATCACGAAAGCATGCCCTTGCTACAGTACAAGTGAATAAAATTGCATTGACTCCGTTTGATGATAAAAGAATTATTGCTGAGGACGGGATAACAACATATGCGTATGGACATTACGCCATTACAAACAGTGCTTAAAAGAATGTAAGTTAAAGATAAAGATTTTCTAGTGAGTCTACAATCTTAAAAAGGAAGGTATCTGTGTGCTGTATATGCAGATAGCTGACGCCTGATGAAGAAAGAAGAAGATGGAAGGGAAGGTGGTAACCCTGCCATTAGGAGCAATCCTAGTGCTAGTCTCAAGCCTAGATAAAAGGGGAGAGACATCTACAATGAACTAAAAAATAAAGGTATGTTGACGCAAAGCTTTTCAATTTGTGAACCAATATGCAGTTTATCCCTCTCCGCATCGTACAATAAGTGTTTAACATATAATAAGTTTGTAAGATTTAGAAAAAAGTATATAAATTGTTGTAACGTTGGATGAGAAAAGTTTTATAATCGAATTACTCTCTATATTACCATGAGTACCTGTGATACTAGTTGAATTGCCTGTTAAAATGACTTAAATACCTGTGATACTACCCGAATCGTGTGAAATTACATTAAATAGCTCAGATACGAATTCCTGCTCTAAATTAGTACGAGCACCTGTGATACTATCAGAATTGCCTATTAAAATGACTCAAATATGAGACGGTAATTTGTATCACAAATTACTTTAATGTAAATAATTATTTACATATGAATATGTATTTTTATGTAACATTGATTTCAGAGGTTTAATAATTGTAATTATTAATGGTAAATAATAATTTTCGGCTCTACTGAAACTGTTAACAATAACACAATACTTTAGCAAGGGGGTGAGTTGTTTATCGTTACCGGGAACCAGGAAGTTACGTCATGTTTCGCGCCTTTTCAGTAAAAAAGCTTCCAGAACATTCTATAAAAGTAATATGTATTAGTGGTTTTCATTGGATAGTAAAATAGACGCTAATGTTGGCGCGTTTTATTAGCCAATGGTAATTCATTTATAATCTTTAGGTGTATCTTGAGGTAAGCCTATAAATAGTGTAGATTCAAAGCGAGCGTCCTCCAGTTCGGCAAGATTCACGAAGCACTACACATCGTCTCCCGCAGTTATACAAAATTCTCCGTACATTACACGTTGGCCGCTCAGTTCACCAAGTTACGCGCAGTGAAAATCATTAAAGATCTAAAATATTACAAAGTTACTTATATACAAAAAAATTGAAGTACGTGAGTTAAAAGTGAGAAGTTATTAGAAACAGTTTCAGTATGTCGATTATCAAGATAAATTTGTGAAAGTGTTAGTGCACGTGTTCGACAATAAAACATTATAAAACACATTTCTTCACTAGTAATTTTTTGGATAAAAGATTCCTTTTCCGCTTCACACCCTGCAAGAATTAAATGCCTACCTAAATAGCTGGCCGGAAGGCAATATACATAACCTTAAAACTAATTCATATAGATTGCTACGCCAGATGGATTTAACAAGCGAGCAACGAATGACGTCACACAAGATGGCTATATACGCATGAGGTAAACAACATTACGTGAGAAACATTATCCACCACGTGGTGCTCTAAAATATATATACAATTTGTGCTATAACTAATACAACCACAAATTGGCTCCCATACGTGGGGCAGTTAAAATGAAGCATATATACAATATGTGCTAATACCACTTCAAATACCATTGATACAACCTGAATCAGCTGCATTTACCTTAAATAGCCGTGATACAAAATCTCTGATCGAAATTATTACGAGCATCTGTGAAACTATGCTGATTATCCAAATACTTATGATATTACCTGAACTATCTGTAAAATACGAAACTAGGCTATAACCAACCCCTGGAACCTACCCTCCTGTAATGCTTGCTTAATTATCTAAGCATCTATGTTACTTGAATTATCCTAAATACCTACGATACCCTCTGAATTACCTTGAAATATGAAACTATGCTATACCCAACCCTGGAATCTAGCCTCCTGTGATACTACCTGAATTAGCCTAAATACCTACGATACTAGCTGAATTAGCTGTGAAATCATGCATAGCTATGATGCAGTTAGCCTCTGGAATCTAGCCTCCTGTGATACTAGCTGAATTAGCCTAAATGCTCACGACACTAGCTGAATTGGCTATGAAAATGATTTAAATACCTGTGATACTACCCGAATCATGAATCATGTGAAATTACCTTAACTAGCTCTGATACGAATTCCTGCTCTAAATTAGCACGAGCACCTGTGATGCTATCTGAATTACCTGTTAAAATGACTCAAATACCATCGATACAACCTGAATCATCTGCATTTACCTTAAATAGCTGTGATACAAATCTCTGATCGAAATTATCAATAATATCTGTGAAGCTCTGTCGATTACCTCAAATACTTACGATATTACCTGAACTATCTGTGAAATACGAAGCTAGGTTATAACCAACCCCTGGAACCTACCCTCCTGTAATGCTTGCTTAATTACTCTAAACACCTATGTTACTTGAATTATCCTAAATACCTACGATACCCTCTGAATTACCTTGAAATATGAAACTATGCTATACCCAACCCTGGAATCTAGCCTCCTGTGATACTACCTGAATTACTTACCTGTTAGTGTTAGTGGGTTAGCTTTTCCCGTTGCAGGTCACCTTTTTCCCTTTGGTGGTCGCCTTTTTTCCCTTTGCTGGTGACATTTTTCCCTTTGCTGGTCACGTTTTTCCCTTTGCTAGTCAACTTTTTCCCTTTGTGAGCCTCCTTTTTCCCTGAGCAGTCACCTTTTTCCCCTGAACGAGTCACCTTTTCCCTGAATAGGTTACGTGATGGGCATGTCTAGAACATTGACATGAAACAGTTTTCCGCTAAGTTCACGTCTAAAGTCACTTTCAAGTCTAGCCCTCCTATTCCCTATCTCTCCTGTATATAAGTCCATATTCCTACTGCTACACTACCTGTCTAGCCTAACACCTCTTGTCCTGTTCCTATACCACTCATATAAACCATACATTACTCAGCATCTGTCTAGCCTAACACCTCCCCTCGTTTTCCTATACCTCCCATATAAACGTATACTCTAATCCTCAAACCATGTCTAGCCTATTATCTGTACACGTTTCCCCTATCTTTCCCATATATACGCATATTCCACACCTCAAACCCTGTCTAGCCTAACACGTCTCCTCATATTCCCCTACCTCCCATATAAACGTATACTCTAATCCTCAAACCATGTCTAGACTAGCACCTCCCCTCGTATTCCCTATCTTTCTCATATAAAGCGCACTCCCCCTCCTACCACTGTCTAGCCTAGCATCGACCCTCGTATTCCCTATCTCTCGCATATAAACGCCTACTCCATCATTAAAAACTCCTATACTAGCACCTCTCCTCGGTTCGCTAATCGCTCATATTCTACCCTTCAAGTCCTGTTTAGTATAGCATCTTTCCTTGTATTCCCTATCTCTCTCGTATAAAGCATATCCCTCCCTCCTTTAGCATCTGACTAGCCTAGCATCAGCCCTGGTATTCCCTATCTCTCCTGTATATAAGTCCATATTCCTACTGCTACACTACCTGTCTAGCCTAACACCTCTTCTCCTGTTCCTATACCTCTCATATAAACCATACTCTACTCCTCGACTTCTGTCTAGCCTAACACCTTTCCTCGTTTTCCTATATCTCTCACATAAACCATACTCTGCTCCTCGACCTCTGTCTAGTCTAACTCCTCTCCTCGTTTTCCTATACCACTCATATAAACCATGCACTACGTTTCAAGCCTCTGTCTAGTCTAACACCTCCCCTCGTTTTCCTATACCTCTCATATAAACTATACTCTACTCAGCCTCTGTCTAGCCTAGCACCTCCCCTCGTATTCCCTATCTTTCTCATATAAAGCGCACTCCCCCTCCTACCACTGTCTAGCCTAGCGTCAGTCCTCGTATTCCCTATCTCGCCCATATAAACGCATTTTCCTCCTTGAACCGTCGCATCTAGCCTCATTTTCCCTATCCTTTCCCATATAAACGCAAAAAACTGCGCTCGATCTCTCCTATATATCCTACTCATGTCGCTTAATTGAACGTCAAACACAACACTCAATGTACCCTTCGCCTCGGAAAAAATGGTTAATACCTTCTGTCACGGCAACTACCTACGGGAAGAAAAACGTTCCGGGAATATCACCGTTTCTAAGGTCATAACTCAAAAACCAAGCATTTCCGGACGCATTTTGTAATGAACGTTTTTATTGTTTACATGTGGGGAATCCATACCTGAATTGATACCCTCCAATTTTGAAACATTCATTATATTTTATATATATTGCATATTATACTGAATCTGTATTATATATGATATATATTATCTGTATTATATACAATATATACTATATGGCTTGCAATCAATGCTTACTTGTAAATAAGGGATATCTTTAATGTTTACAAAGATGATTTCTAAAAGGATACTTTGCATTACATCAAAATAGACATTCCCGTTGTCTCTAATATTATTTTGAGTGACCGCTTAATTTAAATGCAGAATATTCTGCACAAGTCGACGCAGTAGATATCGTTTGTAATCTCAGCTGATTTATATTTTGCCTTGCGGATCTCGAAGGCCTCTATTCCCAGCTTCAACTATGAATTTTCTACGTAATTTGATTCCTTTCTAATAAAACCCACGCAAAATTTGTTATAACTGAGACTGAAGGATGGTATACTCGTATGAGAGAAATCCAATTAAGATACCAAACTGGGACACAAGTAAGTACTTCGGATTATATTCGGAGAGTTAATCTATCTAGTAAACACCCTATGAGTGCAAAATATGTTTTTCGTCGGACAATTTGGGGCGTTTGATGGGAGGCAAGAACGCGTTTTATCGAGATATCGTTTTTTCCCTTCCCTTATTCCAGTTTCTCTTTCACTCTCCATTCGCTGCGGGCAAAAGATACTGCTGTTACTCTTCCACCAACCCCTCAGGGTCTTAAGGGTCATGCACAGCAACGGAATTTCCTTGAACTGGCTATTCGACTAACCACAATGTAAGGGCAACCTATCCTTTCAAATATAACAATAACATCCTTTCTTTGTTCATGGTTTATCGCCCCTCTCAACAACCCACGCATCTCCAAATGAACTCTTGTGCCCTTACCGGATACAGGTATAGCTGCGGTCGGGACACAACCGTGAAGCCATTCAAGTTTCGAAGCTGCTTGTTCCCTAGGAATATGCTTTCCTGAAGGAAGAAGAAATTGGAAAGCAACCAGCATCATCTACTTATATGGTATAAATGTAATAGCTGTTTCACATGTTTCGAATATTCAGTGTTTCTGAGTTAGTCATTTAGGTTATCATTAGTGCCATTTAGAAAGAAATTAATATATGCTAGTTTGAATGAAACAACATAGGAGTATTTTAAAGCTTTGTCCATGAGTAATGATGATAATAATTATAAATGTATTATTATTATTTGGATAGTTATATAATCAATGTATGCTAAAACACTAATCTGTAATTGTGGTAACAAAAATGTGCAAATACGCGAATAAAAGTAAATTAAACTTGAAAGGAAATGCATTTTTATGTGTAGGAATTATAAAAGTAAGCAAGATAACTTTGGAAGTACAATATAGAGAAAGTGTTTGTAAGATGGAGAGTATATTCAGTATGTAGGAAATGTGCCGCTTGCAAAAAAAATCGAAAATGGTTTCATTGCTTATTGAATTTGCGTCAACTTGCCAGATCGTGACACCAAACCATTTAACTTTCCTTGGAACATCTATGCAGTCTATGTAGGTATTAATTAGGTATAATTAAGGTGTTAATTTGCAGTACCTTTTCTTTGCCTACATGACAGGTGACGAGAAATTTTGTTTTATGACTGTACGGGATTATTTGTCAATCATGGTTCCCCCACCTGTATTGCTCCTTGTACCTTTTTGTCATCACTGTGGAGTTGACTGGCGGTCTGTGGTAGGAATTGAACACTGAATCTGCTGGCTTTACGTGCTAAGAAGAATTACGAGGTAGTCATCTGGTATGAAACTCATACTGAGCGGATGTTTCCGTCAGCGATTTGTGTAGCGTGATGTGAGCGGCTTTGGCGCCCTTTCATGTTTTGTTTACTCATTGGCAATGGAAACTAAAGCAGTTCGTGTAAAGCAACGTGAAAGCACGGTTTAATCCATATTAAGACCTTTTACTCCGAAAGTACGCGATTGGGTGGTTGAAGAACCTAGGGTACGTACCGATGGACTGCAAACATTAGGTACAGCTTGTCGAGAGAGGAAATGGAGTACATGATTTGAAGCTTAAAATAAGTGTAGTATATGAAACTCATTTGCACTTTCATATTGGTAACACGACGGTAATCCTAATTAACTGAGATAAGCCTGAATGTAGTTTTAAACCCTTCCGATCAGGAATTTATAAGTCTGACATTAAGATATTCTCCCGTTGAAAGGATGAGAGAATGCTCTGCAAAATTATGTAATTTTACATTCAGTTAAAATAGAAAACTGGTCCTTTAAATGTAAATTTGCCCTAGTAAAAGCAGATCCTCACCTCGATGAAACGATAATTATGAAATCCATTTCGTCTAACTTGATTATTGGGAAATGTGAAGCATTTAAGCTTTATTTCGGACAGGAATAAGCATATTTTAAATGTGGCAGTTGTACTCATATGATACATATTGTCGGTATCTAATTATAGATGACAAAACTTCACAAGCTGCAAGGGAGTTTCACGAGCCATTTTCTGCAGATGGTAATGACACAGATCAAAAGGGACGTTTGCCCGGCAGTGGAAACTAGCTCTGTGCAGATGGGTCCAACTACACCGATTTTCAGCCTCCAGTATTAAGTGACAAAATGCGTATTCTTAATACCAGCGCTTCGGATTAGCACATAGGATACGGAAATGTCGGTATGTACTGCATCTGTGCGACTTGCCCACAACCTTGAAACAGGTAAACGATTGCGCCGTTCGTCCTCAACAGAGTTCAAGACAGCACAAATGTAAACATATCGCGGCGAAAGAAGGAAGACTGAAATCGTAGCGCGGTGATCGCAACCAGCGATCAAAAGTCATCCACCCTTCCTTAAGAATAGTTTGAACATAAACGACATATAGGAATATTTGTAATAAAAATACGGGAATTAAGCGTGATTCTCGCCTATGAAAAGATGCTTCACCAAAAAATATGATTTATCGCCAGGAAATTTAAGCTAGACATTGCCACGAAGCAATAATGTGACCGAAGAATAGGAGAAAATTCAGTTTTATTTATGAACACTCTTCAACTGCTATGGTCCTTAGCCTCCCATTCTACATTGGGGTGAAAGACCTGTAATTTTGCTCAGAGGCCTCTATCAGGCTTGAGGTTGTTTTACGTCCCATAAATCTACGACAAGGAACCACCGGATTTACTTTCCTTCCGACGGAAGCCAGCTAAGGATTTTTACGCCCGAAAAAATCCACTGTCCTCCGCTGGGTTTGAACCCCTCACCTCAGAAACTACAGGATAGCATGGTAACCCTAAACCACGGAAAACTACATGGGACAGGCGTATGATCCCATTCAGCTCGGAAAACCTGAAGAGTCAACTCAGCATCAAGTGAGCTCTTAGAGTGCTAAGGAGAATAAAGAATTCTTAAAGACTTGCTAAACTATTGGCGTTGTAATTATAGTTCTGTAATGTCGTTCTTACTTTCGTTTTATTGTAATGGCGTTTACACTGACAGCGACGACGTTGGATTTAAATGGTATTTTTTTCTTTTTAATTATTATATGTATATATATATACTTATTGCTAATTGAAATTAATTACACCTTTTTAGAGACTTTAGCCTGGTCCTGGTATGTTTTTTTTTTTAATTTAAGTCAACTAACCTGTCTGTGACATTGTATTTTTCGGTTGACTCTATATTAAAACAAATAAATAAATGGTAATTATTGCCCTACAAAAATGGCAATATGGAAGTTCCTTTAAACGTACATAACATTGATATGTCATTTCACTAGTGCATAAAATGTGCTTACTTTTCTTCAATCTTTAATTATAATCATTATTTTAATATGAAAAGTGAATCATTAAGCCCTCTAGTTACGTTAATCTGGCAGTATGTTAGTTCAATTAAATTATTACCAAACGGAAGAGAAATAAGTTGTGCATATAAAAATCCATTTTTAATGTACAGGATGGTCCATTTAAGTTGAGACTGTACAATATCTCCAAAACTAAGCGTTGAAGAAAGCGTTGTTTGATATCATAGGGGACAGTAAATTCCATTAGTCATGTTTTATTGTGTGTTGGTCATTATAGGGCAATTAATTTTTTTAAATGGGAACCTGCATAAATCACCATCATAAAGTCCACCAAACAAAACACATTTAATGTCATTTCCTTTTCCCGATAATATCAAGAAAATTTTATTCAAGACATTTCTTTCTGCAACGCTTAGTTTTTGGATGTACTGTACAGTCTGAACTTAAATGTTTCATGCTGTATATGAACCATCATAGTTAAAAAAAACAGATACCCAAAGAAAGCAATATCCTTCTTAAGTCCGATCTTGCTTTTGTTTTATGTATTTTACCACAATTTTATAACGCACTGTATTTCATTTTATATCTATATTAACTATATACTGCGGCCAGCAGGTTGCGCCCTAGTAGCAACTCCAATGCAAATGCACATAGACACGTTCAATGGGGCCCTTTTCCCATTTCATAGGAAACTCCGCTGCCAGATTGGACCAGATATATTCCCAGGCTGCATTACAACAAGAAATTAGAGCAGTTGAACATATACCTGTAGCATTTAGTGACCGTGAGGCGATATCACTCTGTATAGAGCCTTAAATCTGTACTTCATTCCGCATGGACGCTGTTGGAAAACTGAATACCAATTTATCGAATGACTGCCGTGTTCTTGCCTAAATTGAAGCAGCCTGGATGAATTGCTAATAGTGTTTGAAATCTTTCAACAATCGTACAGAATTTTGGGAGAGCTTAATTGAGCCTAAAATTTTATTATTTTTAAGCAATGATCCTATGCAAAACGATAGATAATGATCTTTTAATAAATTTTTATCTTCAATGCATACTGTAAAGTATTTATCACCACCGCCAGCATGAGGCAAGCGACTGCGCCAACACAAAGCTGAAATTCTAATAATCTATCTTAACCCTCCTGTTCCCGGGATTTTTGTTTTCTGTTTGTTTTTTGTTTTTTTTTTTTACACTGAGTACCACTTGGTTCATAACGAACCAAATATTGTGTACTGAATATAGCGGCAGCATTTCAATTGATTTAATGAACTGGCATAAAACATGCATTACTCAATTGACAACAGGAAAACTATAAATGTAAGCACTTTTAGATTTTGTGTATATCCTTTATGCTAAACTTCCTTATTAGGTTTAAAGCCAAAGAAGAGCTGCTTATTTGTTGTTCACGGACAAAAGAATAACATCTTCGGCACCTTTATGAATGTTTTCTTTCAACGGAACGTTCGCACAGGTACCAGCATCCACCAGTATCACTTTGCAATTATGCTGAAGAAGGAGGAGGAGGAGGAAGTTTACTGCGCTGACTTCTGCTCTTCTATACTAGAAATATTCCCAGATAAACAAGAGATTCTCTTCTGTTGTAAGAAGTCAGGATTTAAGTCCAAGTTATGAAAACATTGTGGGCACTTATATAAAGTATTATTAAAATAGCCATGCCTTTTGTAGTGCAGTAATTTGTCCATTGTGTCCACACCTGACTTTGTTGCGTTGTTGTCCAGTATTATCAATGGTGTTACTGCTTCACTTTCACGTTTATGTTTTCACTGAAATGCATAGTACTCAACAGTGCCACTAAGTTTCACTTTTTTTGGGCAGTAGAAGATTATTCTAGCTGATTCCTGGAATCCGAAGAAACTTGAAGCTGCAGTTCTTCCTCTTACTTTGACAAATTCTGCAGGTAGTTCTCGACGATTGTTTCTTATTGTTCAAGCAGAGTCATGTGTTTTCGTTCTAATTTCTTTGCCAAGTCCATACTTGCGAAGAAATTATCTGATGTGATAGCTGATGTGATAATTATCTCCTGAGTAACTGTTCTGTGAATTCCAACACTGACCTGTTTCCCTGATTTGGTTATCTAGGCTGGTGTTTGCTCCCTCCTGTGTATACCTTTTATTAAATGGTAATTAGTATTGTCTCATGAAGTCCACATCTTGATACCTGTAATATCCTAATGCCGCTCATATGCATCATGTAATGTGCTCACACACTGCTCAAATATAGGAGCGAATTTATCTGGACGACAATTCTGTTGCCACTGTTGTGCATCATCGTACTGAATACAGCCATACAATTACTGAAAATAGGTCCGCTATGCTCTTTGTTCCATAAATTTACTATGCCCTTATTCTGACCTTTGTACACACCTGCAAGTATAAGCAGGCCAAGAAAGCACTCAAATTCTTCTCCAGGTTCTATCCATGAGCTATAAGGTAACATTATTTAAAAGTAATGTTATCTTATTTGTTGGTCCGTTTCAAAATATTCTGAACAATGCTGGGCTTCATAAATAACTCAAACGCTAACTGCACAGTGTTTACACTATGCCGCATTGGAACTCTAACCGTATTTATTATCTTTCGTGCTGGCTGTCTCCCTTGTAATCTAAAAGGCCTTTTTTTAATATCTTTTCCCTTTCTGAACCTGAAAACCACAATTCCATGATTATATTTACTTAAAGATTATTATTATTATTATTATTATTATTATTATTATTATTATTATTATTATTATTATTACTGTTATTAATAATTGTAGTACTAGTATTGCTGTTGTAAATTACTGGTAGATGAAATATATTAATTTTAAAACATTCAAATTGAGATTTCATCAACTTCAGGAACGATAGTTTCCAAATCTCCAACATTATCATCAGAATTTTCAGCCGATTATAAGGTTATAATGACTTCAATCTCTCATTCGTCATCACTACATTTTTCTTCATTCAAAATTGGTTGTATTTCTGGATTACCCAAACGATTTGTACTCATAATGTTTCTAAGACACGGTGAGGCAAAACATTAACCACAATGTATGAAAGAAATCATAACAATGGATAAAAGATGACCGGGAAAGCTTATTTTCAGTCTTGCAGGTGTTTCGTATAACAGACGCTCAAAGTAAAGTCATCATTCCTACCTTCATAATGTTACATTCAAGGAAGAAAGCCAATTTAGTGCAAAAGCAATGAATATATTTTAATACGTTGAAAATATAAAACTGAATAAAACACCGTGGAATACAATTGACTAAGAGAGAGGAAGTAATACGTTTTCAAAACGATAACTTTAAAATTAAAGGCGATTTTTATGTTGGGCCCATATTGACCCCAGTGGTAATAGGGAGGTTAAAGGAATGGAAGTGGTCAAATTTAGAAGTGGAGGACAGAAAATTATTGTCAGAGAAAACATACGTTTATGACATCTGCTTCAAAGGAAGCTTATTACTGAACACTACACTTCATTTCAAAAGTTGTACACACGGTAAGATAGAAATAAATTAACTAATTTGTTTTACAAAATACTTTTATAGGCCTTCAATATAATCTCCATTCTTGCTTATGACAGCTTCCCAACGTTTTGGCAATCTGTATTCCGGACAGTGCACCTTCATTGTTAAGCTGTCTGATTACTCGGTCACCTTACTGGAATCTTCATGAATTGTATCAAAACGTTTTCCACGGAGCGGTTCTTTCAATTTACGAAACAAATCAAAGCCTAGTGGGCTCATATTAGGACTGTAGTGTGGGTGGAGAGTATTTTCCATCCATATTTTTTGAGGGTTTCTCTCACTGGTAGGGCAATATGCGGTCTTGCGTTATCCTGCAAAATGAGGACAACAGCTGCAACAAACATGCTAGGCCTTCTTTGACGAATTTTTGGCAGCAAAAAATTTTGCAGGAACTGCTTGTAGCACGCGTCTGTTGTAGACGTCCCCTGGGGCACTCTGTTTGTAGCTAGGACTCCATTCATGTAATACGCAGAGATCAACATCAGTTTCACCTTTGATTTTTGGCGGCGGAAATTTTCGGGCGTGGAGAGTCGGAACTTTTCATTGTGACGACTGAGACTTCAGTTATGGCTCAAAATCTCGTATCCAGTTCCATCGCGTGCAACAATCCCTTGCAGAAACGGTTCTGTTTGTTAACGTTGAAGCAATTCTTCTGCGATTCTTTTGCGACCTGCTTTCTGCTGTTCACTCAGATCATGCGAAAACCATGGGGCAGCAAATTTTCCCATTTTTAACTTTTCAGTGATGATTCCGTAAACTGAAATTACAGACATTCTGGCCTCATATGCAATTTACTCGCATGTTTTTCGTCGATCCTCTCTCAAAATATCATTAACAATAATTTGAGAGGTGTAGTCTGTTGCAGTTGATGGCCTTCCACTTCTTGGGTTGTCCTCAATGCATACCCGACCTTAACGGAAACGAGCAGATCACCGTGATACTGTGCTATGATCCACTACATCTTTTGCACACACCTCTCTCTCAAAGCGTTGTAAATTTCAATTGGGTTCTTTCCATATAGGGATTAGATTTTGATGCAGGAAAGTTGGTCACTACTCGAGCCACAGCCACGCGAACCAGCAAACAATTATTTGAAGCATTGGACCAAGAGAAAGTGTCTAAAAACTCCAGGATACGATGGCAGTCCGCATACGTTATAGAAAGCTTCTGGGGATTAAAACCCTTTATTGTATGTTGTTACGGATCACACAATTCATGTGTGTCATAAGATATGCTACTATGTGTTAATAATAGGCATCAAAGTACTACTTACAACTTTCTTTTAGCTACCTCAGGTTACGCCGCCAGCAAGAGAGCAACACTGAACATCACAAGTTACCCCAGTAATCGAAATTGCCTGTTTGCTTCATCGATCATTGGAAACATTCGTAAATCCACACGACCGATCATAGCTGCTGTGAACTAGAAAGGTTACCGTCTATTGCACTCTTTTACTTGCAGGCCTCTAGCATGAACCACGTGTAATATTTTCTCAAAGACTGGATTGCTTCATTGCTGCGGGTTTGAATCTTAGATGGTCTGCTTTTTTTCGGTTGCTTATTTTTCTATTATTTCTATATATATATATATATATATATATATATATATATATATATATATATATATAGTTCAATCAGAGCAAAAACCAATATGATACATCTAACTCTGTAGCTATTAAATACCCATAGGTAATGAAAATGCTTATCCGCAAGTCCATTCACATTTTGATCATTTTTACAAGTAATAATTCCAGCCCCAAAATGCATTTTCTCTTTTCAACTCTGAAAATGTTGAGTAAAATTTTAAGGTACACTTGCAATGTCTGTCTACGACTACGTAGCCTAAGTCTTTTTATGTGCTAAAATGTATACAACGAATAGCACTGAATTGTTGCATGAGTGTAACCTTTTAACAAACTTGTATGAAATTACTTGATGTTACAAACCTTTAAATATCCAGGTAAAGCATTTCGGCATCCCAAAGCCTAATCTGCAAATTTTGAAGCTATATTTCGATCTTGGTGACATTTTATGTGATTTTAGTAATAAGTATACAAACTCAGTATACATTTTCTAAGCTTTACAATTAGCTTTCGTCCTGCTCGTTTCGTATTTCTGCGTTCAGAACTACACCGTTTCCCTAGTTATCTATAGTACAAACTCTTTTTGTAAAGGCTTTTAAATAGGAACTGCCAAAATATTCGAAGATAAGAGAAACAATTTAACTGAGAATAATAGACATGAGGAAAACACACGCGCCACGGTCAAAGCTATCGCGACAGCAGTCGAGAGATAGCGAGAGAATTTACCAGAAAACCATATCGTTCAGTGTGGCTTATTACAGTGCAAGAAGCACTGTTAGACGCTTTCGAATAGCGTAAAGAAAGGCTAAGCTGGAACACAGAGCACTTACTAGAGCATGAAAAGCTAAACTAGGACTCGAATGACAATTATTATTTTACAAAGCAGGGAAGTACTGCTAATGATGTAAATTTCAGGTTCCCCGCAACCACTCATCTCCACCTCCACCTCTGGTTTTTATATTCTGCTCAGTTGGTTGTTTTGTTCGTGTCTTATGATGCTATATATAACTTAAGAAAGCCATAATTGTAATGCATCACAATTTTAACACATGGGGGAACTTTTACTGCAGTTATCCCGTACCAGAAGCCAGAAATTAAAAATCGTGTTTGAATCTAAAAGCAGATTTAAAATTAAGTAAAAGCATTGATAGCACTAAAGTAAACACTTATTTGCTTGGCCATTAACTGGTTTGCAAGAAAAGTCATGTAATAAGTTTAATACACGCCTGAAAGGTGGCTAAGCAAAGTTTTGTAGTCCTAGTGCGTGTGTTGTAGCCGATAGTATATTACATCCAGCAAACAGAAGAATAAACAGAACATCCCACATCCATAGGGTATGCTGCACACTGAACACTCATCTTTCAACTCACGTGGTCTTCCTTTTGAATAAATAACGAAATAAGGGAAAGGATAAGGCTATTGATATATTACAGCAAGAAAATCTTTTTCTCCAGAGATGTCTCTATGTTACTGTAACGTTATAAAATGCATAGAGAAAACCGAGGAAACGGATAATAGTTTATTTAATGTAACAGGATTTCTGATCGGAATATCAGTTACAGGCAAAAGGAGGTCTGCTAACACTTTATGGAAGCATTCCTTGCGGTGAAAATAGTGTTGAAGTGAGTGTGTAAAAATTAATTAATTTTGTTACAGCAAAGGAAACCTTCTTGTTAACTCTCATTAACAGTAGTCATAGTCTAAGAGCAGCAGAATGCAAGAGTTGAGAATTTATATTTACCTTTAGCTATATAATTAATGACATCATATGCATATCTATATACAGAGTGAGTCACCTAAAACTTGTACCGCAAATATTTCGGAAATGGAAAGTGCTATTGATGTGTAATTTTCGCAGCATTGATTAGTAGTCAAGGGCTCGTACATTTAGCATATGCACATATTTTTATAATACTGAAAACGTGTATTTTTTGAGCAAATATACAATTTTTAAATGCAACAAGTTACATCAACAGATTAAAGGTAGGTTAAATTAGAATGTCAATGGTCTTTGTTGCAGGATTCTAGTTCAAGTTGTTTACGTCACATCCATCAGCTAATACTGTTACTACCACTGATTTAGAAAACTTAATATTTTGTGGACGGTAATGTCTTGCTCCTTACGACGGGGCGTATCTTTTTTTTTTTAGAATACGGTATAAAATTTGTTTCATTTAATCTGTATATCTTTGTTTTCTAGCAAGATAGCATAAAGCATAAACAGTTAAAAGTATTTATTTGTTCTACATTTTTGTGATATACCGTTATTCTACACTTTATATTCCATTTGCATTGGGATCCACAGTGTTTGTCTTATCAGTCGAGATTTATTACTTACATTCATTAGAGGCCCAAAAAGCATCTAAATTCGGCAGTATTTCTGTAGTAAAATAATAGTGCTTTTGACGCCAAATTTATAGAAAACGCCAACAAACACAATTATTTAAGTATTGTTCATAAATGGGAACAATCCCTAAAATCCTTTCTACTGGTATGAGAAGTAGAATAATATTTCCGACATCCTTAGGTTTCAGCCGCATGGTGACATCATCATGTTTAGAGCTGATTCTTGGTAACGGCGGTAAACATTTATCTGGTCCTTGACTAGGAATTCCATGATACACCATATTTTTTAACGTTATCAAACTTTCAACACAGGTATATTTTTCAGTGCTGAATCTACCTTAATGGTTACTGTCGTATTTACACTTAAACGCTTTAGGGCATTTAGTTCAAAGGTTTTTACCACTATCAGACTGGGTGCTTCCAGAACTTATTTCTAATTATTTTAACATATCTTCCATGGCTTTTGTTGTATAAACACAAGTCTTGTCATTCAGTGCTCCCGTATAAAGCATTATTAATTGAAATTAATTTCAATATGAGTATAGTTAATCGGTATCAATTCATTCAGTCATTTATTGATGATTTTACAAGGTGAGATGTTTGTAGGTGTATGCGTTTTCTTTTCAGTAGCCCATAATTCCTTTAGTTTTCAGCTATCGGCTAATATATTCAATCTCTGAAGACCAAGTATCATTACCAGACTTGCGAAACAATAATCTATATTATAGGATTGACTAATGCATTAAAATTAATCAAGAAAACGTAGTCAAGCTCTATTTGAGACCTAGACAGGAATGTGCATGGAATAGAGGATGTATTTTTTGCCTTGTACCCTTTGATTCATTTCAAATTCTTTAAAAATGTTGTAACCACGTACATGGAGAAAAATGTGTGTCATAATCCGCGCATTAGTAACCGAATCGTCCTAGATGTATGAAGACATTTGTAGTGTTCTTAAGGTTAAGTCATAAAACCATCGCTAACTTCATATTATGACTTACCGCCTACTTGAATACCATTATCCTTAAATTGTACCACTCTCTTCCTGGCAAATAACCACCATCCACATAGAGCACTCCTTACTTGGGATTCACTTGACCTTTATTCTTTGTGTGAATGTGATATAGGTAAGTAGAAAATCGGTCGATTCCTCTTCATCTTCCTCTTGAGTGATTTTTTTGAATCCTTAATAAATCATTCAGTGGTGCAGATACCAACAGGAGAACTTCAGACATTACTTGCTGAATCTTAAACTTGTTGCCTTTTAGAGAGCGCAAATGTTGTAGTATACCTCCTGTATACATAGTTAATGAAGCACATACAAAATAGTGTTTCCTTACGGTTTATGGTACAGTTCAAGGTGTCATTTGAGCATCAATCGTAAGAGTAAAGTGACTATCTACGCCTCGATTCACTGTTAGAATAAATGTTATGTGGTCATCTCTACAGTTATCGGTCAGCAATGTAACGAACTGAGAGTAATAGCCCATTCGCAATGTAATGTAAGTGCAAGACTTTGTATCCATGTTAATTAATGGAAGCACTCACATATAGCCAGGCAAGCGCTACGCAACGCAAGAGTTTACAAACTCCAAATCTTATGGTTGGATGTGCGCATGCCTCTTTGCATTGCCTGCTATTCAACTTCAGACGACCGCGATGCCAGACTTTAGCTTCATGCATGCTCTCTTCCGTTTGACCGTGCCACACAAATTGTTGTGGACCACCATTTCTCATTTCCCTCAAGAGGTTATGGTAACTGTTTATTGAATCCTTCTTTGATTTAATGGATAAACCTACCATCTGCGTCTAGATTTCTTGGCTCACAAATCGTAAGGCTGAAAGAGATAATGCACATTTTGCGGCGGTATTCTTTGTTAAGTTTGAAAGAATGCTACTGTTTATTTGCCGCCCGTATGAAAGACAATTTGTCGCGGTCACTTTTCGTGTTATCTTTTACTGAGCGCCTGTTATTCTGTTTAATTTTTGGGTTCACTGTCCTCCGGCTAGCTATGATCTTTTTGGTCGAGCACTTATCTTATACAGGTGTGTAAACGGAAAGGAGTTTTTATCCAATAGATAACACTGATAAAAGAATTTGTTTTACACTTTTATTGTCGTAACATATTATGCACCTTCACATATTAATCTTGACTCTCGCCAAACTGAAACTGTTATAATAACTTATTTACTGCACATTATTAATTCGCGTACTTCAACTTTTTGTGTAATTAACTTTACGACACTTGAGATTTTTCATAACTTTGCTATGCGTAACCTGCGAATCGATAAACTATGCTATGTGTTCACCATGACTGCTTTCGTTGAACTCAGCGACGTGTAATGCACAAATGTTTCCGATGGACTGGACGAATTTGACTCTGACCTAGCCCTTTTTATACTCCTACACGCCGATATGCCTAAAGATTATAACCGAGCTGCTATTGGTTAATAAAACGCGCCAACATTAGCGTCTATTTTTATATCAAATGAAAATTACGAAAACATATGCTCTAGGGAAAATGTTCCAGCAAATTCTAAGAAAAACGCGCCAACATTACGTCATTTGCTCGTCTCTAATAATGATAAACAGCTCACCCCCTCGCTACATTATTGCATGCTATTACTGTCAGTTTCAGTAAGGCCGTATAAACCCACTTCTCGACAATGCTTATAATCAACAAACATCTCAAATCAATGTCACACAAAAATGCATATTCACACTACAATCACTCTGACATTTACATAATTTGTGATACAGATTACTGCGCCATATGCCCCAGTAGAAACACAATTATAAATATTTACAACTTGTTTGGAAATTTTATAATTGGGGTTTTAGTCTCCTGAATCTTGGAACACACGCTATTTATCACTTTCACTTAACACTTCACACGCATTTAACACACGACATATGTTTTGCCTTTATCTCGCCACTATTTACTGGCTCTGGTTTAATGTGTTTAGAAATTAATCTGACATTACAATTTTTATAGCAAATACTGTACCCTGAATTATTTAATTACTGTTACAAAATTGTTTACTTTCTTAGGTTGTTGACAAAAGTTTATACATTTAAGATTTTTGTAATTATTACAAATATTTACCAAAATATTCACCCACACAATATATTTACATCTCTTAAATCTAGACACTGTTTCACATTATCTGTTTGCTACATAAGTATTTGTTTTAATTATTTTTACCCCATTTTTTTTGTTTTGTACTTTATATTCACAATACTCTTGGAATTATATCTACGTACTCATCACCTCCAACATACCCCACTCCCACACCTTTTACTTTCCACCAATCATAATCTCTCTTATTCTTACCAATCAACAACTTTCATTGTTCCTTTCCACCAATAACATCACTTCTTATTCCCATCAATCACAACTTCACACGTCACTTTCTGTTATACTTTTTATCCCTCGCTCCCCATCTTTTCCCTCTTTCAGTCCCGACCTCCGCACAGACAACACCTCGCCACCCCGCTCCTCTCCATCACGTGACCTCCATACTCTTTCATCTTCCTTCCTTCATCTTCCACACGAATTAACGAACCAATCAAAACACTCCACGTCACTTCCTCTTTTTCCTTCACCTTACCCTAATCCTCAATTCTTTTAACTCGTCCCGGATGAACCAATTGCAATAACGATAATCCTCCCGCTCAGGGCGCTTTTCAAACTTACCGCCGCCGCCGTCGTACGCAGCGACACTAGCGACACTAGCGCCCCTAGCGGCAGGATTATCGTTAAGCCAATTGGCTCATCCGGGACTATTACTACTTCCGCTTTTACGGATACTCTAGTGCCAAAATGTGACCAGGTATATACAAAGATTGCATTCATCAAATACCAACAGCATAGGTTAGAAAAAAATTTAATTGACTTATCTGAATGGGCCTTTGCTATAATAAATAGAAAAATTAATACAAAAATGTTTCTAAGTCTTGTAAATGGAAACAAAAACAGGGTCATCACACAGTTCTCGCAATTACCATCAGCATTAACGTGCGCCTTAAATTGTTTGTGCTAGTACACTTGTTCTTTACCACAGAATGGATGACACGTATTTGGAATTTGAACATACATAAAATCTGACCACTCATCATCTGGCTGATGATGTTCAAGATAGCTACAACTCGATAATGTGTTTAGGATACAGGTCTTAGGTAGTTACAATATGCCCTGGAATTTTTAAGGTCATATTTGGTGGAATAAGTTGGAGTAAATATATTAAAGAAGCATTAAATTATACAGCAGTAGCAATAAAATAGTCCACAGGTAACTGTCATTTTAAAAAACCCATTGCAAAAACAGCTGGAGCAACCCCCGCATCACGTTAAGGAAAGGTAGATTGCACCGATACGCTATCGATAAGAAGACGTCCTTGGCACTCAAATTTATATACAGAGTAACAGGAGAAAGTGCTGGACAATGTATTTAAAGAAAAATCGATTTTGAGACTCCCGCTTCCTGTAACAAACTAACCCACTAAAGTAGTACTTTTAGTTTTGCAATTGCGGATCACCACGCGCCAGGTTTCATACCCAGTGTGCAACATTAACGTCTGCTTTTCTCAAGTTGTTTCTTTGCTCTGTAAACCGTTCACACCCAACCAGTAAGGGCAGAGTTTATTTTTGTTTGTGGGAGCGAGATCCCACCAAAAAGCGTATCTTCGTTAGCTGGGACGTGAGGATGGTTAGTCAGCGAGCCAAGGCTTCCTACTAAACAGTCCCTGGGGGTGAGGGTGGCGCGGACTCCTCCACTAATTGCGCGTGTTTCCTCTCTCCCTCAAACCTTAAAGCTGTTTACACGTTGCAAGAAACCTACTGACGAGAACTGCAGTAAAGTGGACATCAAGGCAAGGGAAATTAAATGCAAAGTCTCGGAATCGCGAGTTCACTCTTACAATCTCTGCAGCCACACAGGCACCAGGGTGTAATAGTGAGACGTCCGCTTCACTTACGACAAAGGGGAAAAAGCTCTAACGGCGACGTCCTCCGGTACTTTAGGAAATCGAACTTGGGAAACACTGGAGCTACACGATGAAGAGAAACAATGCCTTGCAATGATGATAACAAATATGGGAATATGACAACGAAAGAAACGATAATTTTAACTCTAGGGGATTATTATAGAATATATTAATAAACAGAAGACCGACTATGGCTGAGGGAATGTTTGTTCTTAAACACGCTTATATATACATAAATAATTTACACAGTTCAATGGAGGACTTTCATGAGTAGAAACAGATTTGTATGTCCTAGGCTTACAACTGCAGAGATGTATAAACAGAAAGATAGTCGAAGCTACAGGAAAGTACTTAGCACACGTTTATAAATGTGATATGTAAGAAACTCATACATCTTAATTTTATGCAAGTTAATCTTGGAAGTGAAATTTGAGATAGTTAACGGATCTAGTGGGTTCTATTTATGAGTTATTAAAGTATTTGAGATGTTCACATTAAAACATGTTCAGTGTCGTTTTATGAGCTTTTTGGTTAGAGTATTAAAACCGAGCATCCCATTGGAGGAGTTCTTGTTGCTCTAATACGCCTGAAATTAATTTGGAACAGTAAGTACTTAGATTTTTTAAATTTAAAACGCTTTGGGTTACAATTTTGAAATAAAATTTATATTTTAAAACTCATATTAAAGTTTAACTGGATCTATTCATGTATTACAATGCTTTTATGCCACGTTTGTAAACGAAATAAGCACGTTGTGAATAAAAATGGAGTTTGCCTAATTTAAAAATAAACTAATCTCCAACATTTAAGGTAGGTACTCACTACATTTGTCTCGTAAGGTTGCTACAGGCATATGAGGTGACACATGACTCCAGTTTGACTTAATTTGAATAACATCCATTTCCACTCTCCCTTATACATAACATATGCTAAAGATTTCTGGAAAATGTTGATGCATAGTTTTTTAAACCAGATTCAATATATGAATTTTCATTTGAAGTACACGAAAGAATATTTCTGTGAATGACTTCAATTTTTAAAATAAGCAACTTAATTCCAGAAGGAAGTTTCTTTTCCATTTATCCATAGAAGTAGAGAATCTGCTGCATTCCACGAAAAAATTCAATGTCAAGATTACAATTAAAATGTTAGTTTTGAGGTCCACTGAATAAAAAATAAGTTTTATAAAAGTGTCGTTTGCGTCCGCGTGTGTTTGTGGGTATGCGTGTGTGTAACGTAACTTAGAAATGAAATTCTGAAAAGATAACAAACTTTATATTTAAGCTCAGCATCTTACAAACATCATGCATATCTTGAACTTGCTTTGAATAACCTGTAATGTTCTCTTTATTCTGAATGATTTTCATACACCTTTGTATCACTGGAGGTAAATAGAGCTATAAATACTTAGTGTACAAAAGAGGTAGATCTTACTAAAACAAAGCATGTCAAAATTGTTTGCAGTATTAATCGTTTCGAAGTATCGTTTTAATTGGTCTAAAATTATCAAGTACTTTGAAAATTTTGGGACATTTAAATCACTTCGTTTATTTCCCGTGGTCATGCAAAGAGAGTAATTTTAAAACTAACATTTAGCGACCCCTTTTTAAATATTTGTCTATCACTTCAGCCTCCTATAACAGTTTTACAACTATAATTCCACATGCAATTAAACAATTTATGAAAACCTTTATCTCAATTCGCATGAAGTAGATAGAAGAATAAACTTTTCTATTTATGTTTATGGAAGAAGCGTAGAGCAAGCCATGTAACACATAAAATTGTGTGGAGACTGAAACTCTATCTTTATGTAGAGTTTCAGTTATGATGTTAAGTGTCGTTTACACCATTCTAGTTCTAGTTTGAGAAGGGGTGGGTTTTATGCCCAAGCACTGCGACCTTAAGATCTATTGCGCATCCCCCCTTTCATCAGTTAAGTAGTCTGTTGCTCGATATGAACTTAACCAGACTGCTAACTGAGGCTTTCGATAGTTCATCTATCTTTGGAAAGTGATTGGCAAAAATACTTGCTCTTTGATTCTCAAGAGCAGGGCAATCACATAGTAGATGAGAAACAGTCTCATCTCCTTCTACACATCTACTACAGATAGGGTTGTTAAACAATCCCATTCTGTATAGATTAAACTTTAGGGCATAGTGTCCTGTAATGAATCCTGTTGCCCATGCAAGTCTTCTTCTACTAAGACCGCGCAAGTATTTTGCCCGGCTGTTATCCAGGTCTGTAATAAACAACTTGGAATGTCTGGAACCCTCAATGGAGTTCCAGTAGTTCTTGTGTTCTGCTTGAGCCCAGCACTTAATAGCCTGTTTCACCGGTCTGTAGGACACTCCCAGTACAGGCTCCGGACCAAAAAATGGGATTTCACTGCCAATCTTGGCTGCTTCATCTGCTTTCTCATTGCCTGGTATACCTGTATGTCCTGGCACCCACATAAGTTGAACCTTATTGTGTTCAGCCAGTGTCATTAAGAATTCCCGGCATTCTGAGACGAGCTTTGATTTTATTGATGGTGATTCAAGTGATTTAAGAGCAGCTTGACTGTCTGAAAGGATAAGAACACTTCTATTCTAATGTCTCCTTTTAATGCTTTCCCTGACACTGGCTAGGATTGCATAAACCTCAGCCTGGAAAACTGTAGCTAAGGTACCAAGGCTACAAGAAATCTTGGTGCCATTACCGTAAAGCCCAGCCCCCGTTCCCGATTTGGTTCTAGAACCATCAGTATACCAGATTGAGCCTTTGTTATTATGAGGTTTTACCAGTCTTTCCCATTCACTCCGCTGTGGATAGGAGACAGTAAATTTCAAATCAAACTTGAATCTTGTTTCAAGAATGTCAGTCCCCATGTTGAGTATCTGTTGTACATTCTTATCCCAAGGAAGCTCGAGATGATTAATATGTCCAGTATTAGACACTTTGATTTGGCGACAAATACGGTGATACGCGATCATGGCTTCTACCTTCATCCATATGTGGAGAGGTGTGAGCCCAATCAGCATCTCCATTGCCGCAGTTGGAGTAGTTTTGAAGGCTCCCATAATTGAAATGCAGAAGGTACTCTGTAATTTACAGAGTTCCTTTCTGCAAACCTTTAAATTAACTCTTGGCCACCACATCAGTGCGGCATAAGAGAATATAGGTCTCACCATGGCAGTGTATATCCAATACACTATGCTAGGTTTCAGACCCCATGTCTTACCAAGCATACCTCTGCATGTCCAAAAGACTCTGTAGTCTTTGGTAATACATAATTCCATGTGATGTTTCCAAGTTAATTTCTTGTCTAAAACAAGCCCAAGATATTTAACTTGTGTTGAATAGGGCACTACTTCACCAAAGAGAGAGAGAGAGAGTCTAGTTAAATCAGGCCCCCTTCTCCTGGTAAAGGGAACCACTACTGTTTTGCTTGGATTAAGAGTTGGATTATTCATCTTGCACTATGCTTCCACTTTCTTAAGCGCCATTTGTAGCACTTGAGAAACTATGTGAGGAAATTTCCCTCTTATGGTTATTGCAATATCATCTGCAAAACCAACTGTGAAGTAACCATCACTATTGAGTGCGCAAAGAAGTGTGTCCACTACAATGTTCCATAGCAGGGGTGATAAAACACCCCCCTGCGGGCAGGCCCTCTCCGTGGACACATCCAGCGTCTCCCCACATAGATTCATGGTTATCTTCCTATGTTGTAACACAAAACGTATTCACTCACAAAGAAGTGAAGGTACACCGTGTCCATAGAGGGCGTATACACCATTTAATATAAATGGAAACTGTCGAATCCCAATTATTGTTTCATTCAGTGAACTTCAAAATATATGCTTAAACATGATAAATAATTGTTCCTGTAAGCACAACGACGCGTATGAGCGAAATAAATTTTAGTCTTCCTTCAAGAAATGGATTCAAAGGCAGTCCTATGAATGAATGAATGAATGAATGTAAAGAAGCAAAGGAACAAAGCAGTTCTGAAACTCCTTATCTGAATTCACAAGAAGTATATAGAAATATGAAGTTTTCTATATTTATGGAAGAAGAGTAGAGAAAGCCATGTACACAAATTAAGACATCAAACTGTTAATAATTTTTGCGAAGACTGAAACACTGCTTTTATGTATATTGTTAGTTATGAGGAAAGTGTCGTTTACCACAAACACACACCCACCCACCCACCCACCCACCCACACACACACATATAACTTTATTTATTTTTGTTACGGAGTATTATTCATTGAGAAAACCAAATTTAAAGCTTAGAAAAATAATGGTTTTTAATGGATGGAACTAAAACCTAAGCTAAAAAAACTTCAGCAATGATACATCATAGAGGATACAACCGATTATGATGTTTTAGATTTGTGATGCACAGTGTTATAATGATTAGAGAGCATTTTGATATTAAAGTTAATGGTTTGTTATCGAGTATCACCATTTCACAAGCTGTTACAGAATTACATAATAAATACTTTTTCCTGTACGTACAACGACACTTATGGCTCTAGGTATAGTGCTTAGAGCGTAAGTAATTTTAGTCTTGCTTCAAGAAATGGATTCAAAAGAAGTTTTATAAGTGAATGAATGTAAAGGAGCAAATATGTTCCCTTTAACTTTTCTCACTTTTGTCCTTAAGGGTAGAGAAGAAGTCTGTAAGGTTTTTTAACTATTCAAGTCTACAGAGACGTTGAATGGAATGGGTGGAATGTTAATCAACCGAGCTCAAATGTATTCGACATCCTCTGAGTTGAGGAGTGCCCAACATTTGTGCTAGAAGGATGAAGCAGGAGACTGAAAAATTGTATTTAACAACTCACTACAACTGAGATTTTAACCTAAGAGCTCTGTGTAGTAAAGCGGATATCCTAACACCACATCTTAGCTAAATCATTTAAAAAGACAAGAAACTAATAGAGCTGAAAGTTTCAAACAACGGAATAATTTATGGTGCTTATGGAATTTCCTTTAAAAATGAAATAGTAAATAAACATTAACAGTATTTAATAAATATCTAGAAACAGACAATTCATCTGTTTTTTGTAACTTAAGATCCCAATCATTAATAAAACTGGAGTGCTTAGAGATATAAATACATATAATTCTTTTATCGGTTATTGTATTCATTGTTTGTGCTGATGATGTTCATATTTTCAAATCCTTTCCAAAGCATCCTTCAATGAAGAATTTCTACACAAAGAGACTTAAGCTGGCTAAACGAGGAAACACTGAAGACACAGAATACAATAGTTCATGAACCACATTTACGGTCCTAAAAAGCTGTTAAATTATTAAGAATTGTCCTGTATAATCTAATAGTAAACCTGTTTGTGAATCAGGCTTCAAGGCACACCAATGCTGCGAAAATAAAACTGCAGGAACAGCTCCACTTTTGTTATCGCAGTAAAATATTCCATTTTCTAACGTCGCCACTTCCCATTTCGGCAGCCCTGGGGAGTTATAACATCCAAATTTGTATGTATGTTTATGTTTTTATTTCCGGTCAAGGAGCAAGGAAAAGGAAGTCGTCAAGCTTACTGCTGCCAAAATGTGCTGCTATGTGGTTTTTGGTCGGAATTTCATTTTATGTACTTGCTTCACTGATCGTTGATATGATAATGGCATCTTGCATACAGAATCACACACCTTGAAGGAAATATCCATAAAAATTGAAGAATATAAGTGACATCCCATTATTCCTTAACGGTAAGATATCATAATTCCGAACATTTCAGGAGAAAAACGTTTAAAATTCTCAAACTATGAAACGTGAAGTTCAGTGTTCAAAACATATTAAGCAGCAATAAGAATCTGTTAAACTATAGCTTAGCTTAAACTCTTAGTCGTGACTTTTTGTTTACTTAAACGCGCATGTAATTGATCTCAATGAGCACTGTAAGTGGTTTTGGTAGAAGTTGGAGCTGTATCAACTATGTTGTAATCACGGACCAGAAAAACTCTTGTTCACCTCATTCTGAAATTCGTTAATAATTACTGAGAAACTTCTATAGTAAAAGCTACAGATTTTAGAAATAAAATAAACAATATATATTAAAATTGAAAGTTACGGCCTGAAATTTAAAAACTTTACAACAAAAGCCATAGATTATTTGATTCTTTTATATACGCAGCTATACGTGTTGAACAATTCAAACCAGTAACAAATATTTTGGAAATGGCTGAAGCTACAAAGAGGTTATTTAAAGTAAACTCTAAGTTTTAAAGAATTCTATATTTTCAAAAATAATAAGTGCGATTTCAAGTTTGGATTGGGTGAGATTTTATTGAAACTATTGGTGTCGCACCCTTGGAAGACGAGGTTCGGCATTTAAACGACTTTTCGTTTTTGAGTTTTGCTGTCAATGGAGACACAGGCACAGCATACAAAAACGTGTTTTTACGTGTAAACTCCATTTTTGGGTTGAAGGCAATGCTTTCTCTACTTACTGTGTCTGCATAAGTAGTAGAGAAAGTAAAAACTCACCGCCGTTGCTGGTATTCAGCATTTGTTTTTACATTCTCTACCACGTATCTTGCGGGTGGAGGAAGTATAAATTGTACTGCATCCAACAATTCAACACCGAGATTTCATCGGAAATACATGTCCCTCAATATGGAAATAGAATATTTAGGTAAATTTTGTCACATTCACATTACCTTCTCTACTCATTCTTCTACAATTTATTCCTATAAACCCTATTTCCTTCTATCCACTTCTTGTTAATATGAATAAACTTTTATTATACATCTCGTTGTAGCCTTTAAGGCCCTTTCCATTAATCGGGATTTTTATTTTTAAATTTTACATAACGCGTAAACTACAAGACAAAGAAAAAGTTGCAATACACAAAAATACAGATCTTTATAAAACAGTGGATTTACTTCAAATACCTTTTTCGTGGTATGAATCGTTATTATTTGCTGTATTTTTCAATACTAATCATTGTCCCTAATGTAGCTATCTAGTTATTTCTCACGATGTCATGGAAAGAGTACTTAATTTCAAGGACAGCACATGGCGACACGCTTATAACCATTTAGCTATTGATTCGGTTTTCTTCATCCCCCCTTAACTACAGAAGATTGTGTAATTAAACTGTATTTATATGGTTTTTCTTGTTTAACGTGAAGTATATATAGACAAATAAACCTTTCGTAAGAATCAGCGAAGCACATCCTCTTCTCTTATGAGCTAATGACTTCACTTTGTCGCTTCACCCCACCTCCTTTGTTTGTTTTAGCAAGCATTTCCCCTTCACCCACTCAGGCGGTTTATTGCAATGGTATGATCCAAGGTAACCAAACAGAGTGGTTAGAGTGTGCGACTGCCATGATTCCATGAATGCGTCATAGCTCCTCGAATATCCGTGGGGGGTAAATCCTCCTTCCCCTGTTTCACTTAAGGTTTGGCACCATTGATAAGGATAGTTCTAAAAATAAATAAAAGACGGTAGTGAAAGTAATGGAAATGTAACACATATTTTTTTATTACTGTCCAAACCTTGGATCCACAGTAAACCTGGGACTGCCGCAAGTTGACATAAAATAAATTGAGTCTGTTTCCGTTATTGTTCGTCCGGATGTTCAACCTTTAAGACCTACATCCAAAATGCATAGCATACATGATTAAACATTTAATTTACTCGCAACATAGTATGCCGCACAACTTTCGGGTTTCACAATATTTTGAATATCCTCCTTTAAACATATAAATAGATTTGTTTTCCAAATGAACTTATGGTAGTATGATACGAGGATAATCCAAGAAAAACGACCGTTTGGTTTTAATAACTTCACAAAATATTTTATTAAAATATGTAAATTACAGAAATACCTTTACTTCTCCTCATAATCCCTCCATCATTTAAGCATTTGTCATATGTGTTCATGAACTGTAGAAGTCTCATATTTTATTCATCTATCGCCAGTGTATTAAGCCAAGATGTTCGGACACAATTACAACAAGCAAAAGAACGAGAAATGTCTTGGAAAGAAATATGTACTCTTATAGTGTTATACGTCTATCTTGCACAGTTTTATTGTTCACTTGATTCTTCAAATCATCTGTCATGAGAAACGGAAGCCCAGACCTAGTTCCGACATGAACATATGTTCGTCCATTGGGGAGCATTTCACATTGCTTTCCCATATTTCAATGCTTTATCACCATGCAGTTCCTTTAGTTAACGATAAATTTCAGCACGTTTCAATTTTCGAGAATTCAAAAATCGCTCAACTCACAGTCGGCTTGACTTTGTAATACACAGTTCATTTTGAACAATCACAGAGTGCGCAATAACCACAATTTCGACTGGTATTTGCACAACACTGAGAAAAGATGTAGAGAAAATCATTGGACCTTAGATAAGAGGCTCGACAGGGATCTGCGCAACAGGAAAACGCAACTGTTACTTTCTGTTATACCGTTGTAATATTAAGCTCTATATACATATATTAGAATATATGTACGTGAAATTCTCAAAAGATTTTAATGTATGCATTTCATCTGAATATCTTTCAACTATAGTTAGCTTAAATATACTTTGAAAAATGCTTGATTAATTTACTCTTGGCCAGAATATTACTAGTGCGTTCGTTGTATCACCGAGCAATTATACTGTCAAAGAGTAGTTTAAATTCACACAAATAAGTTATTTATTGTGCGCGAATTGTGGCTGCTATCCTGGATGAGCGTACGCAGTTCACTTGTGGCGTATAAAATTCATTTTGGAAAGTGCTCCATGAAGGTGGTGGTAGTCCTAAACCAAAGGAAGTCTTGAGAATGAGTTGTCCCGAGGGCAAGCAATCCGTCATATGACAAGAAGTGGTAGTGTCCGCGCAACAGGAAGACACGCAGAGGAACATTAATTCCGGGAACTGTGGACCACTAATCAACTTGGAGGCGCGGCAGTGGGTGGGGATGCTTCCAAAGACGAGCATTGCGCTAAATTACAAGCACCACCCCCTCTCTTTCTCTCCCTCTCTGTCTCACACACACAAAACAAACATGCATCTCATCCACGCCTTACACTCACGCTACATCCCAGCATTTCAGGCGCGTTTACAGCTATGTCATTGCAGTAGGTCACGGGTCACAAAAACAGCTAATATACAGATACCACAGTTAGTTATGCAACAAGAGAAAAACATAGATTTTTTCAATCGCGTTTGGATAATTTACTTCCCAATTGTGTATGTTTGTAGTCACATCAATAACGTTATATCCATATAAATGTAGACCAAACTGTGTATCATTAAACATTTACTTTTAATTGAATATGCTGCATTACATATACTAATTATATGAAATACAATACAAGTGAAATAAACTACGATTCTATAAGTGGATGCAATAATAACACCACAGGAGCATGTGAAATACCAAGTAAAACATTTGTCAGTCACATATTGCATCAAATTTAAAGAGACTCGATACATTTGCACATCCAGTGAAGTTTCACTGTCTCCAGAGAAAAAGAAAAAAAAAACTTTCACACCTTTACAGGTTACAGAATAGTCATTTCGAGTATATATGTATCTGTGGATAACAAATTATTTAAACGTAAGGTTTCAGTATAATATAAAGTTTACACAAGATGAAAAACAAAATTATCATCATTATAGTAGTTGGTGTTACCTTGAACTAGAAGTATAGGATACCATATATACCAGCTTTATGAAATACAAAAATAATGCTACTCTGCCTTAATGATGGAGTGAAGGAGCTTTTGCCTCTAGATTGTTTTTTATTTAAATTTATTTTAAATCCCTTGAACTCGTTCATATCGTGACTCCATAAGGATAAAAATCACTATAATAAACTACATTGTAAATTTACATTAGTCAGACAACATAATTTGGTATATATCTTAGCTTTAAACAATGGATTGTTGATGGCGTCACACATGTTGTCTGGTACTTCACAATCTCATGTTGCTCTCGTATGATGATAACATTCCAGGATTATATGAGGTACAGTAAGTGGACAAATACGTAACTTACAAAGTGGAGGAGGATCATGAGATATAAAACAAGAGTGGGTGATGGCTGTGTGTCCTATGCGTAACCGCGTGAGAGCAACTTGGTCCTTGCGAGGAAGGGTAATAGCTGGGTATTTAGGAGAGCGAAGAGAGTAGATGTCGTGCAGTTGTTCCAATGCTGCTTCCATATCTGAGAGATCTTCCTTGGAATGTGTCCGAGGGAGTCAACAGAATAGATGCTTGGTCGCCGCTTTAGCAGCTTTCTCGTTCCCTTGTATGCCGACATGAGCCGGAGTCCAGATAAGTCTGATATAGCTACCAGATTGAATTGCTGTTTTGTATAACATTAATAGTTCTGCAACCAGTGGAGAGAAAAGATTCTTTGTGGTGTAATGCTAACAAGCCACTCATAGAATCCGTGAAAGTGACAAATGAGTCATACTGTACGTGGCCTAGGATGTATTCCAAAGCAAAACGGATTGTATATAGCTCACACGTATAGTCGCTGAGGTAATTAGATAGACTGTGTAGCATCTTGTGATCAGGGAACACTACTGTGCAACCGCAGTTGTCAAATTTACAGCCATCAGTGTAAATCAGAAATGAAGTTAAATTTGATGTGAGGAGATTTTAAAACATGCATCGCAATATAGAACTCCGAGTAGTGGATTTGCTGTATCTGGACATAGAGATATCAACTGGGGAAGGCTTGAGCTTCCAGGGTGCTATAGGTGGACAGAAACTAATTATCGAGTATTGTTACCCAACAATCACTATCGCTATGGACTATCGACTGTTGGAAATAATCTCCTATCTCTAATATATCACTATATTTAATCATATAGGCACCAAAAGACTCTTTGGTGCAAAGTCGCACCACTCAAATGCAATTTTGACAATTATATCGGGATCAAGTGCTTAATATTTATGCATAATGCCTTTACTTTAAAACCTGTAGCTGGTTCAAACCATTTTAAATACACCCCAAGGTATATAAGAGTTTCTCAAAATATTTAACTTATTGGCGACTGAGCAATGTAGTCCTTGAGAAGTAGAAATAATTTTAGCACACTTCTAATGGCACCCCCCAACTTCATCATTTTCTATTTTTTTAATAAACTTTGGATAACATTCACTTTCAGGCCTCCTTTCATTACCTGTAACCACTCCAGAATACAATTTAATCAAATAAAATACAATAGAATAACATAGTAACTTTTATGTACATTTTTACCATTTTTGGGCGGGGTCTTCTAGAATAAATTTGGTGGACCTTTATTGTTTTTGAAGAGTCGTTATCAGCTTGATGCAACACAAATTCTGTGTCAGAGTGAGTACGAGAATTCATTTATTGGGCTTGTTTCTTTTAATTTTCAGATTTCATCTACTTCTCTACGTCTAGTGAAAAATCGTAGCGCAAACTTGTACTTTAGAGTAGAGGGATATACAGAGTGATTTATGAAGAACTGAAAAATTTCTTTCTTTAATTATTCTGTTCGAAATTCACTTAATGCCCCAATTGTAGTACCAAATTAAGCTGAATATTCTGGAGTTTCGATTGCCTGTCACTATATGTGCAGTTGTTCACGTTTTATTCGTAACTGCTAGTTTTATTGTGAAGTAGAATATCTTTACGTTATTTGCACCACGATTAGAGCGGCATTTTGAATTAGATCTATTGCTGCTGTTGGAGAGCCAAACTTAAAGTTGTTTGGACCACGCACGTACGATACAAAGTTTTCGGTGGCCTTCGCCCCACGTTCACTTTTCGGTGGCCTTCGCCCCCACGTTTAAAACAATCAACTTTGTATTTTAATGTTTCTTTAAATATTATATATTTATGTTTGCTTCGGCTGCGTCCGTATTAATTTGCAGAAACACGCATCTCTTAGCAGGGGGTGGTGCTGCTAAAGAATGAAGGCTTACACAAATTATAATTTTTACTTCACTCCTTTAATTAATCTTTCACACGATTAAATAAAGCTTCACTGATGTATCCTAGTGTAGAGCTGTGAGATTATTTATTAATTGCACTTTTTAACTTGTAAACTTTACATTATTCCCGCCGTAACAAACTTTTATGTCTCACACTGTATATGAATCGAACTGCTCGGGAACGCTATCTAGTAGCGTCCGATTGGGTATGCTGTCTTCTAGCGTCTGGCTTCTATCGCCTAAATTTATACTTTTACTATATTTCAGGTCTCTGAATGGCTAATTTTCCTCCAATAGAATACTTTTATTTAAAATAAACTTTTTCTAGTTGTTGATTGGCTATTTATAAAAAAATGTTTTAAATATTACCGTTCATTATTTTTCTAGGAATTGCTAGTAGCATTATTAAACTTACTAATTTATTGCTATCTCAAGGTTACCTCATTGATGCCTCATTGTTAGCAACTTTCGGCTTCTATTCTCACAGCTCCTACATTGTTAAATTACATAATACATTCACATAACATTATTATACAAGTACATAATAATATAGACATAATACTATGACTGTTACATACATTTTATATATTATTGTATACACATATTGCTTTTAAGGCTGTTATAGTTTACATTATATAATTAGACTGTTATTATTTAAGTGTTAAAAATACTGCCTCAATTGTCGGCAACTGTTTTTGAGATTTTGTTCTAATCAACGAGAAAATGGATTACACATTAAATGAACGACTCTTCCTTGTAAAGCAATACTGGATTACAAATTCAATTACACCTCAAAGGGCATATCAGAGAGAACAAATTGGAAACAACTGGATCTCTGGTGAGTGAAAAAGGCAAAACTCGTTCATCTAGGTCGTTGTTAACGTAAGAGCACGACTGGATCAGGTAGCCAAAAACCATTAAGGCGTTTGTCGCAGGAGACAGGGTACAGCTACTCAATGTGTCAGAGAACTGTGAACAGCGCAGGCCTAAAGCCGTATAGGATTACGGTTGTCCATCAGTTACAGGAACCAGATAAGGATAGACGACTGAATTATTGTCGTTGGTTTCAGGCGTTCATTGTGCAAAATCCTGTCATAATGTCCATCACATGGTTCACAAATGAAGCATGGTTCCATTTATCCAGCTATGTGAACTCAAATAACTCACGCTATTTGGGCTAGCGAAAATCCATATGTTATTCATGAAGCACTTATGCACCCGGTTAAAATCGGAGTTTGGTGCACAATATCCACACAGAGAATTCGTTTTTTTAAACAATGTGAACACTGCAGAGTACCGACGGATTTTCATGAGTTTGCTGAGCAACTAGACGATGTAGAGCTGAGTCAAGGATATTTCCAGAAGGACGGCGGTGTATGCCATACATCAAATGAATCCATGGCACTAATTGCAAGTTCCTTTGACGACCGATAATTTCCAAGAACCTGTGGCCATCGAGATCTCCGGATGTGACATCGCCGGACTTATTTCTGTGGGGTTACTTAAAAGACAGGGTTTATGCCACACGTCCCCAGACATTGGACGATCTGAAGCACAACATTACACAGGAGATTCAAGCTATTGACAACAGAGTCCTCCAACAAGTGCCCAGTAACATGGAACGACTTGAGTTGAGCCTCATGCAGGATGGAGAACATTTTCAACATTTGCTATAGAGGTAAATAATCTCCCAAAATTCCCTGCATTTCTGGTATAATGTGTTGTCGCTAGCATAACTCGTTTTGAAAAGTTAAAGAAATAAATGCGTCAATTCGTCAGGACTCAACCTGTATTATTTTTATTCTGCGTATAAACTTTTCCGGTTTGCATAGCATATAAGAAATTTAGTCCACGCATAAGGAAGAGCAGTGTTTACGCACATCTACTTGTCCAGTTCTATGATGAAGTAGAATGCCTCACAATCACAAAACAGGGTGTATAATCAGGATAAAATAATAGGTCAACGGAAAATCAAAATAATTTTTTTAATCATCGCACCAGAAGGCAGCACAAATTATGCACTTCACGATGCCATGTAAACTCGAACAGAATCATTTATGGATGCAGTCATAAATCACTTTTAATTTTTGTAATGCATAAGTAGTAAAAGTAACACTCAAGTTGCAAAGTTGTCCACCTTTATGATAATTTATTTTGTAAGTGGACTACGACGAGTAAGAGGTGCAGGACGGGTATTTAATGGAGTAGTTTTATGTTTTGGAAAAACAATATGAAAAAATGCAAGGGGTTAATATTATGCTCATCGTTGTGTTTGTAGCATTCTGTAATAAACAAAGCTTTGCAATATTTTTATGAAACTTCCCGCAGTGCATGTTCTGTAAGGTAGTAAATAGTACGTTTTGGATACTAGGAGCTGTTTTCAAATCTAAAATACCCTACGTACTCTTTAACAAGAGGATGTGTCAAGGCATTTTTGGAAAATACGAATAATGATAATAATGATAAGTATTATTATTCTACACATTTGTTGCAAATTGTAGGTACCTTGTAGTAGAGTATACTGTAAGTTTTAGAAGAAAGCCTTTCATAGTATATGTAATGCCCCTATTTTAATGCTTGCCGATCTATAAAACTGTTGAGATAAAAAATGTACCCATAACAAAGGGTATGAGAATCATGGGTATTTACAATTAAAGCAATCGATAAAATGTTAAAATCTTCCGAGATGGAAGGCCGTGGTCTAAGGGTAAAAGTATTCGTTCTAGCAGGCCACATTCGGAGGTTCCGGGTTCAAATCCCGTGGGCCGACCAATATGGTAGGTTTTTTCGTGGTTTCCCTGAGCTGCTAAGGTAAATACCGGATTGGATATTTAATACCACGAGCATAGTTCCAGCTAAAGTTTAAAACAATAGTAAACATGGAAAATAGTTGGTAATAGCGAATGCTGTGCTATCTATCTACAGGCAATGAAAGCAGGTAGATTGGACAGCACCCTAACGCCATCTGCACGGCACAAAGTAGAATATCCAGTTGCTATGCACTAAGGTCTCTGTGGACACGTGACGAAGAGTTGTTATAGGGATGAGACCGAGGAGGCGAACTATCTGGCACGCATCGATCTAAGGATTATCCACTAAGAGCTCCGTCGCGATATGACCACGAACTAAAATAAATAGAGTAATAATAATGGTGGCATTGAATTTCACTTCGTAGACCAAGGATAAACAACTCCCAAGCACGCCGTATCCTGTACTGTGCGTACGGTATTGAAGGTCGCTGGTCTATGTCGGCGAGGTACTTCACGCAGTGGCGTCCGGTAATCTGTAGTTGCATTACCATTAACATATTAAGAATAGGGCAGTAGAAAAAGGAATCAGTCGCAAACTGTGTTATACGTGGTTTAATATTCCTCTTGTACTTGGTATTAAATTATAGAAATAAAAATAATACCAATCAATTATATGCTTTAGTCCTATACAACCAAATGATAGCACATATATGCATATGTATTTTACTACAAGAACGAAATAGTACTTTGTTAGTGGAAATTAGCAGAGTTTTGATTCCAGAAAGGTTGCACAAATATAAATTGTCAATACAAAACTGGCTATACATCGATAATACTACAAATAGGACATCACATTAAACGAATATAAACTGTGTAGTGAATACTTGTTTCAAGTAAGAATTTGATACATTCAGTTCTTCTCGATAGACACTCTTGCTTTCTACATGTTTTGTTTTGCAAAATGTTCGACACATTTGGAGACAATGAAATACGCTCTGAACTCATAACGCACACCTTAAGTTGCGATCACTTATTTTGGCTCTCTGCGGGCGTTTATTACGTTTCATAGCTGAAAATAAGACTTTAAATACATTGTTAGAACGAAATTTGCAATCATATACGCTACATGCCTGTGTAAACGAGGGCATCTTGATTTAGGAAATCACTATAGAATTCGAGCAAACTTATTCTGTTTCCGTAACTGTCAGCTAACTCAATATCACGTTTAAAGGTTATAAGTTCTAGTTGATCGTCTTTGAAAGTATCAATAGGTATAGATAAATGGTATAGCGAATAAATCAAAATCCATTTTTAAGCCCATAAGATCCTGAAATCCTTCATCACGAGAAAGCAAGTGCAGATTTTTAACATAACATCCAAGTTCTAAGGAATCAGGATCACTAATCACACCATTTGTGTATTGGTTACCTGCTAGCCCCTAATTCCCGAGGTCGCGGTTTCAAACCCCGCGGAGGAGGATGGATTTTTCTTCGGGAGTAAAAATCTTTAACATGGCTTCCTTCGGAAGGAAGGTAAAGCCAGTGGTCCCATGTCGTAGATATACGGCACGTAAAAGTACCTCAAACCTGATAAAGATGCCTCTTGACAAAATTACCGGTCTTTCACACCCCATATAGAATGGGACGTTAAGGACCACAGCAGTTAAGAGCGTCCAGAAATAATACTCAATTTTTGTTCTTCTTCTCTCTAGCGCTTAGTATAATAGGTATAGAAACGATTGTATTAGACCAGAAAACTCTATATTACATACATGGTATATGTCCTTTGAGCCCCGCTCCCCCGAATTAGAGCATTTAAAAACACTGAATGTCTTTTTGATTAAGAGAGGAAGTAACATTAAATTAAAACTGATGTGGAATACCTAGGACCAAATTTTATACCTAAGCCAGGCACTGTTCAAGGGTCTAATTCAAGTATTTTCAACAGAATACATTTTATAACCTCAGGGCAATAGCTAATTACTACATAAAAATTATAGCACCTTAAAATCCACACTATCCTTTAATAATTTTTTCTAAAATATTTTCCACTTATAAAATATTCAATGTTATTTGAGTTAAGATTTTTCCAGGTTGAATTACTGTGGAGTATAATTGAAAACATTATGTCCTTAACCTGCATGGGCTGATTCGCTTGTGTGTTTAATGAAATGGACAAAGAAAAGTTCAGAAATTGCCTAATTCATGAAACTGGTAAATATATTACTTACATCAAGTAATATACAAATGTTAGCCTACTTGGCGAAAAAGGAATTTTCAGAATTCGGCGTAACATATATAAGATGTTTAGTAGCCTGAAAGTTTAACAGCTCTTATCTCCTCAAACATTTTTATGTTATAATATAAAACACCGGTAATCATAAGGTTTATATTTAATACGCGTACCATGATATCGAGTTAGAATGTAGTGTAGATAAAATAATTTATATCGAGTCTTAAATTAATATTGAGGGACAGGAACAGTAACGCTTGGTAAGTCACATGGCAGTCTGCTCTGGCGTTCAAAGCAACAATGCGGAACTTTACATGCGTTACCTGTGTTCTATTGTTGGGACACTCTCTTGTTCTATTATTAGGGGTTACGAGCCCCTATTGTAGCTCTAATCCACATCATTGTCGCTACATTATGCTCACAGTCTCCATTATTTCAGCTTTTTGTTACATGTTCTACATTGTCACCTGACCAGCTACCAACTTTTTTCATCCTCAAAGTCCTTTGTTGTGTAATGACGGCTGTTGACACCTCATAATAAATTATTGTTACATAGGCCGCGAAGTTTAACTTCTGTTGTGTGTGATATGAGAGTGCGTCATCCCAGTGATGTTTGAGTTTCTGATTTCAGTCTTAGGAATGAAGTGATGATTTCAGCTGCCAAATTATATTTCTTTCGGATTAATTATACTTTTACTTTCCACTTTATTTCTATAAATGGAGAATATTATTTTAGGTCTGTCTGTGACTTGCCTTGATCTAGGTGGAGATGGAGTAGGGTATGATTGCCCTTATAACTGAAACCTATAAGGTTTATTGTATTATGTCCTACCTTTATCATTGCCCCTTTAATAAGGGGCAATAGGTTAAAGTTTCCTTATTAAGGGGATCATCTGGGTTTATCAACCCCAGTAGTTCATATATTTTCCTACACAGCGCTTCGCATTTGAAGATTATATGATAGGCAGTTTCGTCCTCTCCATTGCACAACCTGCATACTGGTTCTTCTTAGAAGATTCCCAAAATTGTAGGTGTTTCCGTAAACTATAGTGTCCCGTCAAGAGCCCGGCATCAGGTTTATTGGGGACTTACTGAGATCGATCATATTTTCAGTGAGTGAGGATAATAATTTACTCACCAATCGCTTACTGTGGTGTATCCCTTTGTTTGAAATCATCGCCATATGTGGTAGTAATTAATTCACTCATCGATGGTTCTTGGAACAGAGTTTGAAGCAATGCCAAATACTGGTTCAGGGCCGGTAAATGTTTGAGCACCCGGGTATCTGCTTTTTCATTGTCTAAGAGATCTGTCTGTGAAATGATGTCAAATCTGTGGCAAATCAAACTTAGAAAAACCAATCTCATTGAAAAGCAAAGTTTGCTATTCTGCAAAAGGTTAGGCATACATTGTACGCCTAGGGGAATATTAACACGAAATACAAAAAAACTATGAAAACAGAGGCCAGCTATGTGCAATTTGGCACCGAAAGCTTACATAAGCCGTAAAAGGAATTCTATGATTCATACAACAAAGCGACAAGGGCTTTTGTTTATGACCAAATTCCTAGTCCTGAACAGTTATATGAAGAAGAATTATAGCTTTTTCAAAGAATTATTGTTATCACAGGCAATTAGAGGAACCGAAATGAACGCTGAAGTTAATACAGGTTTAATTGAGAGGAGGTAAAATCCGTAGAAATTTACCACCATTTAACACTATACATGACATTGATTGTGCATTCCTTTGTAATTTTAGAAAACCAATTATTTCTGTTTACAATAACTGATGGATAACTATTCGAAACAGCAATTTAACGATGACGAAAACTCACATATATGCAATTACACACTACAATAATGGTATTATGTCATATAATCCCTTAGGGATTTGGAATCATTGTATTATACATCCGACACCTTTTACGCTGTAACAAAATATGCTTGGTGATCTAATTAATATCGAGTATGCTCTCAAAATGGGCATTCACATGCAATTATGCAGTCAAAAAACATCATTAGCAAAGAGAAGATAGCTATCATTAGCTCTCTCTCTCTCTATCACTCATTCTCTCTTTATTAGTCTGTGTATACGATACGTCTTCATTACCTATTTCAAAGTTGTAACAACCTGCTTTCCTTTCCTTAAATTTGCAAGGATGAACGAGGCTTAAAGAATTCAATGACAAGGCCGGAACTCGAACCACGGATCTTCGTTTCTCCCTACCGACGCTCTAACATATGAGCTACCCTTACGAGAACCCGGGATGCGTATTAAGCGTTCTCTCTGACTCAATGGTCCCAGTAAAGCTTACAAGTCATCTCGAAGTTTCGAGACATTATACCTCAAAAGCGATCTGCAAAGCTATTTTAGTTTCCTGGCTTTTATAGTCAACCTCTTTTAGGGTTAATTTTTATCTAATAATGATTACTTCACACTAGACGTGAAGAGAGTTAGCTGGAAGTTGGAATTCCGACCGTGCCATTGAAGTTTTCAAGTCTGATTCAACCTTCAAACTTACTCCCTACACACGTCTATTGTCTAAGAACCATTATCAGATACAAGATTTGTCGGGAGCTTGCAATGGACCCCTCTCTTGGTGTTTGAGGACCTTGCCGAGAAGTGATGAACTGATATATTTCATACTCTATGAAGGAGTGCTAACTGCTATACCTAAACCGTTTACTAGAGAATTGTGTATGTATTGCTACTGTTGCAATAGGAAATAAAATAGGCTTTGAAAAGAGTATAAGCTTTTCTCTCTCTAAGGACATAACAATCATCCTGATCGTTTGCCTAGTTTATTGCTTGTAAATGTTTAAAGTATTCGACACATTTATGACCTGTTATCACATAATTATATTTCTGGAGTGATAAGAATGGAGAATATAATGGGAGAAAATTCTGTTAAATTTATGATAATATATAACAACGTAATGTAATCTGAGTGGAAGTCGGAGACAACGGAAACGATTTGAATAATGTTTTCACTGGCGACTAAATTAAATCCAGACATAGGCTACAAGTCTGCAAATACATATTGTTATTTAAAAAGAAAATGCAATATTAATATGACATTTTACAGCCATGACCATTCATACACTTATTCTGATTCCTCAAATTTCACAGCTGTCTTGATATTCCTCAGTCAATTAATTTTATTGAATCCGGTTTGCTTGAGATCATTGGCTACCTTAAATGTTAATATAAGCAGAGTAAACTTAAGCAAAATGTGTCGACCTTAAAGTTAAATAAGAAGAAAGAGGAAGGTGAGGTGCAGGAGCTATAGGTAATTTTGCTTTTATGCAGCATTATAAAATTTAAGTATACTGCAGCACAAGCACGATAAATGCGTAATTGGAGAACGAGGAAAAGTTTGAAAATGAAATACGAACTCGAGCATTTTCTATTTCCGAGATTCTCCGATTCACTTTATGCTTCATGTGTATTGCGTACTGGTTTTTCTACGACAGTGAATAATAGAGAAGGTACTTGGGCGAAAATCAAATGAATTACTAACAGCTGTTGCACATGGTGTGTGCAGTAGCAAGGTGGTGAAATGTAGATCAATTATCCAAGCGTGGTTGTTGACCTTAAAAGAATCAATACCTTGCAGCTCATACTTAGCTGCCGCATGAGCAAATACAAAGGTAGTACACACACATGTAAAATTTAAATGGTAAAATTCAACTATCAAATATGACTACATTCCACGTATGCATAAATAAATGCATCAAACTCAGAGGATTTAGTATAATTTAGGCACATCTGTACCATAAAATACGGAGTTAGGTGATTACCAACACTACATACAGTAAATACGTATTTCCACCATGAGAGCATGAGCGGGGAGTGGATAAAGAACGCTATCTTTGAAAAAAAAAGCATGTTACGTATCGAGTTCTAATTTTGAGCTCCCAACTTTCAAGCAGAGCAATCTTAAGTGATAAGTGTTCACCCTTGTTACAAAATACTTACTTCATGCGTACGGGCTGTAGATTGGGACCTTCATGAATTAATATATATTATGATTAGATAATAGAAGGTTCGCTAATAAATGCATTGAGGTGTCACACAGAAGTAAGTGAAGTAACTGTGAATTAACTCCTTCATAAATACTGCGTGTGCGGACTCAGTGTGTTCGGGGTGTGATAGATTGATGTAACAGACAAAACGTGAAATTTCTGTGACATTATCTGAGAACTGTAGTCCAAAAGCTGACACAAATAAGTAACTAATTCAAAGCTTAGAGGCTGTTCGGATTTAAGAGAAGTTATAGATATGTGTACTACCAGCCATGCACACACTATTTAGACAGCTCTTTGGATTTATTTGCTTCAGTTTTTTAATATGTGAGATATTTACAAACTCAAAATTATGACAGAATTTCTAATACTAGAAGTTCCTGTTTTCTGTGTACTATTTCAAGCTATTATGATTAACTATGAAAGAAAACTATGTCATTCGCTTATCCTACAAATTTAAATTATTTCCTTTTTAAAATTGCATTGATTGCCGAACAGGATGAGAGTTTTCGAATTTTATAACGATGCCAGTTTTTGACTTGTGAATTGCGCTACTGCAATATTTCATTTTCTCTTGAATTTGGACAAGACGTTTGAATACGTCTAGCTACATAATTTATACATTGAACTACTCGAAAAGAAAGCACAAAAGAACATGCAATCAGACATCAAATGAAAAATGCTTATCAGTTTAGATCTAGAAAATTAACCGGAAAAGGGAAGTCGGAAAAGAACTTAGCATAATTAGTTTCAAAATATGTCAAACTTCATTGCAAGAATAATTACACTTAGGCGAACATGGCCATAATAATGTAAAATATTGGAACACAACTTGCTATCTATACGTAAGTACATCCAAAGTACGAGGTACCGTCATTAAGTACTGCCTGTTGAATAATTTCTGACATCGATGTTCGTATTACACAGCGTTTTGTCATTGAATTCTTGAATGCGGAAGGTGAAATGCCCATTCGCATTCATGAAAGTCTCACAAAAGTGTATCGTGATGCAACAGCGGTTGTCAGTACGATTAGAAGGTGGGTTCGTCGTTGTGTCGAAGCTGAAGGGCCAACACATTTGGCTGATGAACAGTGGAGTCGCAGTGACTCCGCGTAACATTAAGCGAGTGAATGACTGCCGGGTAACAACGGATGAATTGTGTTGCATTACGTCCCTCAGTAAAGGCAGTGTGGTGACGATTATTCATGAATGGGGTACTCAAAAGTTTGCCCAAAAGTTAACGGACCAGAATAGGAGACACGAAAAACAATAGTCTCCGAACACTTGGAGCTCTACCATTTGGAGGGAGAGAGAATGAAAAATTCAAAACTTTGCCATCGGCAGGGAACGTGATGGTGACTGTGTTTTGGGACACATAGAGTGTGATTGTGGTTTATTTTTGGAGCTGGGATACACAATGAATTCTGTGCAATCCGTCAGTACCCTTAAAAAGCCAAAACACCTCTTCAGTGAGTTCGCTCATCAAAAGCCATGGCAGATGTTCTCCTTTCGCATGACAATGCAAAACCACACACACTACTGAACCGATTGCGAGCATTGGATGGGAAGTGTTGCCTCACCTTCCATCTGACTTAGCACCGTTAGACTTACATTTCTTTGGGCCGCTAAAGGAAGCTCAGCGTGGGACTTTCAAGATGATGATGATGATGATGATGATGAGATGCGGTTTAAGGGCGCTAAACTGCTAAGGTCATCAGCGCCCTTAGAATGTATAAAATTTAAAGTCCAAGATATAAAAGACGGGTAAAAAAACTGCATAATTAAAAAACGGGACACAAACCCGTGATGTCCAAAAAGCTAAAAACAACAACAGACCAATCCCAAAAACACACTAAAAGCATAGGCAATAAAAGGGTAAAACGTGTCAAGAACTGTAGAATGCGAGTGACATGAGCGCCTTATGTCCACTGGGGAGTAGAGTCCTCATTAAAACAGACATAATAAAATTAGAAAACTAAAGGTCGCTCAACGCATCAAATGTGCAGATTAAAATCACTGTCACGAATAAAACGTAAAACATATTCTACAGCACGCGCGTTGTGTGCCAAAGCGTTGGCTAGGCCAACAGGCAGACCCACACGAACGCGCAATGAAGCTAAAACTTGACACACTGTTAAGATGTGACGCACCGTTAAGGGCACATCACACTGCTCGCATACTGGTGCGGGGTCATCACTAAGCAGGTATCTATGACTAAAAAGGCAATGTCCGATTCGTAGGCGGGCTAAAAGTACCTCTTCCCGACGACACGAACGAGAAGAGGTACCCCAGACTAACGGGAGAGGCTTAACTTCCCGCAACTTGTTCCCCGGAGGGCCGTCCACTCACCACTCATCCCTCCAAAGCGAGAGGATGCGGCTACGAAAAATAACAAACAAAATTGTGGAGGGAACAACAGAGGTAAAATATCTGGGTAATAAAATCGCCGACCTGACAGCGGCGTCGGCAGACTCAGTACCTGAGATGCCCACATGACCTGGATTCCACATGAAGGAGACGCTGATGCCAGAAACACCAAGTGAGTGGAGCAGGTCATGGATGCGCTGTACGAGCGGGTGGTAACTGTACAGCGAGCTAATACTTTGAAGAGCACTCAGGGAGTCTGAACAAATAAAACAGCGCCGTAAGTCGTGCCGTTGAATGTATAAAAGAGACTGATAAATGCTAAAAGGTTCGGCGGTAAAAATCGAACATTGCCCCGGTAAACGAAAGGTAAAACTATTTCCACCACAAACAAAGGCACATCCAACTCCAGCATCAGTCTTAGATCCATCAGTAAAGATAAAATGAAAGTCCCCGAATTGCGACTGAAGTTCTAAAAACGCTGATCTAAAGACTGAAGAAGGGCTCTCATTCTTCGGTATCGACGATAACCCAAGGTGACAGTGGGCCTCAGCGCGCAACCATGGAGGAAAACACGTTTCCCCCCTTGAAAGGGCCGGCGCTGGCGTAACGTCCAAATGCCGAAGAAGTTGACGAAATCGAACCCCTGGAGGGAGCAATGCAGCGGAGCTAACCAAATATTGCCTATCAAACGAATCCCCGTAAAATATTGCGAAGGACGGGTGGTCAGGCAAACTGGAGAGCCGACAGGCATAGCTGCACAAAAGCATCTCAGGCCTGGAAGACAGCGGAGGTTCTACAGCTTCGGCGTAAAGACTGGGTACGGGGCTAGTTGGAAAGGCCCCTGTAGCGACTCTAATACCACGATGATGAATTTGATTCAAGTGACGTAACACTGATGGACGTGCCGATGAATAGACAATGCACCCGTAATCAAGTTTGGATCGAACCATAGAGCGATAAAGACGCAGAAGGACGGTTCGATCAGCTCCCCAGGATGTGCCACTTAAAACACGTAAAATATTAAGAGAACGGTCACACTTTGCTTTTAAAAAGGAAACGTGAGAAGTCCAGCTCAGCTTTCGATCAAAGATCAACCCCAAAATTTTCACCTCGTCTGCAAACGGAAGGACCTCCGGCCCAAGATGGAGAGAGTGCGGAGGGAAAGCCTTCCAGCGACAGAAATTAATACAGACGGATTTCTCGGCGGAGAAATTAAAGCTGTTGGCTTTACTCCAGGCGTAGAGACGGTCGATACAGCTCTGGAGACGGCGTTCGAGTAGACAGGTCCGCCGTGAACTGCAATAAATGGCGAAATCGTCAACAAAAAGGGACGATGAAATGCCAGGAGGAATACAATGAACAATGGGGTTGATAGCAATTGCAAAAAGTGTGACACTGAATACAGAGCCTTGCGGTACTCCGTTCTCTTGAATAAAACGACTAGATAAAACCGAGCCCACACGTACACAAAAGACGCGGTCCGTCATAAACTCCCGAAGAAATATGGGAAGACGACCGCGGATATTCCATGCGTGAAGTGTACGTAAAATGCCGCCCCTCCAACAAGTGTCATAAGCTTTCTCCAGGTCAAAAAACACAGCCACGGTTTGACACTTTCTCAGAAATCCATTCATAATATGCGTCGATAGGGAAACCAGATAGTCGACGGTAGAGCGATAGCGACGAAATCCGCACTGAGCGTTTGCTTGAAGTTTCTGAGACTCAAGCCACCATGTCAACCGCCCATTGATCATGCGCTGCATCACCTTGCAAATGCAACTGGTGAGGGAGATAGGGCGGTATCTGGAAGGTAGTTTGGCGATCCTTCCCAGGCTTAAGTATGGGAGGAATGGTGGCTTCGCGCCAAACGGAAGGAAAAATACCGTCTTGCGAAATACGGTTATAGACCTATAAGAGAAATAGTTTACTGTCGGTTGAAATGTTCTGTAACATCAGGACATGAATGCCGTCCGGCCCAGGAGCGGAGTGCCGAGAGCAATAAAGAGCGTGCACCAGCTCCCTCATTGTGAATATTTCGTTATAGCATTCGTTATTAGCAGACCGAATATTATATGTTGAGGAATCCAGCCGGTCTTTAATAGAGCGAAAGCCGGCGGAATAATGGTCTGAGCTGCGAACCGCCTCAAAGGCAGTACCCAGAGCGTTAGCAATGGCAGCCGGATTCACTATGGTGGCATTGGAAATCTGAAGGCCAGACACAGTACAATGCGACACTTTTCCTGAGAAGCGACGAAGTTTATCCCAAACAACAGAGGAAGGTGTGAAGTGCTTAAAAGACTCGACAAAACGAGTCCAAGATGCCTTCTTGCTATCCTGAATATTGCGACGAGCCCTGGCGCGCGATTGTTTAAAAGTAACCAAATTATCAAGTGTAGGGTGTCGCCGAAACACCCTAAGTGCAGATCTACGGGCACGAACGGCAACCCGACACTCCTCGTTCCACCAAGGAACAGGAATCCGTCGAGGGTGAGAGGATGAACGGGGAATTGCGCGTAGGCGGCAGATAGAATCGTAGACGTGAGGTGCTGCACTATTTGGTTAACGTCAGTGAAGGGCTGGTCTGCAAAGGACACGAGGCTGGAATACAATCTCCAGTCGGCTTTTGTGAATATCCAGGTAGGTACTCTGGAATGTTGCACGTGGTGAGACAGAAGAGAAACGATGCAGGGGTAATGGTCGCTGGAGTAGGTGTCAGCGACGACGTTCCGCTGCAGACGACTAGCAAACTGGATGGAGCAAACGGCAAGGTCCAAGTGAGAGAGTGTACCGGAAGAATCAGAAAGAAACGCAAGCTCACCTGTATTGAGAATAGAGAGGTTGTACAGACCAAAAATGTCAGAAAGCAGAGTTCCCCTCGCACAAGCCCTTTGCGAACTTCACAGGGGGTGATGGGCATTAAAATCTCCCAACAGAAGAAATTCTGTTGGGAGAGCAGACAGGAGAGCGCGAATGTCCGCGTTAGCGAGGGGAGACGATGGAGGTAAATATACAGAGCAAACAGAAAAGAAAAAGCCAGGTAACTGTAGTTTAACGGCAACAGCTTGCAAGGCGGACGTAATAGTGAGAATTTGAAAATGAACGTCGTTACTCGCTAATAACATGACACCTCCATGAGCAGGAATACCCTCCTCCGGTTCAAGATCGTAGCGAACCGGAGTATACCCTCGAAGATCAAAAGAGTCGTGAGGGCGAAGCTTGGTCTCCAGCAAACACACGACCATAGGTGAATGGGAACGCAATAAAAGTTGCAGTTCCGCCCTATGCGATCGTACACCACGTAAATTCCAGGTCAGGATTGCCATTAAGTAAAAGGGATAAACTGTCTACTTAGAAGGGCGGCTCAAAATTATCTTTTGCTTAACCTTTGGGCTCGGGCTTTTGAAATGGAGTTGGTCAGACTCCATAGCCTCCTCGAAGGGATGGCCCACGCGCTCAGAACCAGAAACCGACTCAAGTACCGACTTTCAAGATGCGGAGGCCGAGAAAACATGTGTGCCTCAATGGCTTCGGAAGCAAGACCACACGCTTCACCACACAGGAATATAGGTATGTTAAAATATTGAATCATTTGCTTTTAATGCTAATGCAGAAGTTGAAATCCAACCTCTTCAGGGAGAAAAACTTTAACATCTGAATTGCTGTTAACTCTTCAATCGCTTTAGTTCAGTTGAATGAAATTATAATTCTTAAATTGCAGTAAACGTGTAACTTCTAGGTTCAAAGTGTTTCTAAGAAGGAGAGATATAATTATATTATTCGTACCATATTTTCTTCGACATGCTTTTAGGATTTAATATGCTTCCCAGGCTAAATGCCACACATATTAACATGAAACTTCAAAGGAACTCTTGTATATCGCTGATAAAGCAGATTCATTTACACTGATCTGTAAATATACCTTGAATCACTGGGTTCAGTGCATGTGAAGATAAGCATAAAATGTCAGTTCCTTTAATATTTGATGAAAATGTTTCAAAATGTAGCACACTCAGTCGAATACGTTTTCAGCAAACGTTCATGTTGAAACCACATTGTATTCAACATTGCTGTTTTTCTTGTTCGTCTCATAATTAATAGTCCCATTGACGACTTGGTCAAGTTCTGCTGATTGTGATTTTTTAACTATGTAAGAGTGATATTTTGTACTGCCAGTCACTTGCGTCGTACCTTTGTTCTATAATCTCAGTGTCCACTGACTCCCGCCCCCTCTCGCCTGCCGTCCTCTTTGGATTTAGGGCGTGGCGTGATATGGTTGCTGGTCGCTGCCTTCTCCTGAGGAGTCTTGGCACGGCAGTACTAAGAGCGAGAAGGGAGGTTCGATTCCTCCTCGGTGGGAGTGAGATGGCTGCATTCATAAAAGTTTTTCCTCGTGTTTATAAAGGTTGAGAAGCTTTGTGTCATATACCTTTATGGTTGATGCAAAATTAGTAAATGCTTTTGTTAGTTTTCAAAAGTTTGGTTGCTGTGGTAACTTTTTCTACTCCAGCGAATGTGAAGGTAAGAACTGTTGATCAGCTCATTTTCATTTTCTTTTTAGTATTAAAGTCAAAGCGAGTTAATAGTAGTATTCCGACATTGTCCCAAGGCTATCGTGACTGTTGCTCATGTTTAATGTGCAGAATAATTTTGGTCCCTATCTTGTTCGTGTTCGTTTGTTTTAAAAGTTAATTATTTTGGCTTTATAGCATCTTAAATGTTATTAAAGCTTTTGATTGAAAGCTAAAATGTAATGTGTTAAGTTTTCAGTGTTTATCATAGTGTTGATTCCATTCTATATATATATATATATATATATATATATATATATATTTCCTTCATCTGTAAAATTTACATTGCTGAGAAAATCCCAATACATATATGTAGCTTAGAAATCACAGTTAATGAAGCTTCGAAGCTTACTTAACCAAAGGCTATGTGTTACATTTGATATTAGTTAACCTGTGGATTAAGCTACATTAATACCTTTACTAGGTAATATGTAAATGTTTTCCCCATTTTAAAGTGAGAATAATCTTAAAATGACATTAACACTTGCACTATAGTAGAGCCCTACTTTACAAAGACACTTTTCCAAATTTCCCTTGGTTGTGTGAATGTAATTTTAACATTCTGCGTAACAATTTTGTGTTTAAACATTTGTTTTTTTGGGGGGGGGTACTTGAATTATTGCCCATTTGACTGCCTGCTAGCTGTTCCTGAGTGAAACCTTGCCTGGCTTTTACTCGTTGTCAGTAATTAAACAATTCAATTCCGTAGTGTAAGTGTTTGACACGATTAATGCCTGTCTTTAAGTGTTTTATTTTCTGTTGGTGGTTAATTTTTTATATTTTTCTGTTTTAGTTATACTATTTATCGAGTTGTTTCAGGGTCTGAGTTTATGTAAATCTTTCATTTAATTTTCGTTTTTGTTCTATTATCCTCTTTCATATAGTTCATTATAATTGTGGCTTTATCAATTTTGTGATTTACCTTTTCTAAACTTTAAAGAACCTCTGCTGTGTAATATCGTGCTTCTTTATTCCATGAAGTGTTTTACTTTTACAATAAAGTAAGGATGTCCAAAAGGCCCTGAAACTACTATTAAATCTTTTGGATTTGTGTTTTATTTGCTATCAAATCATTTGTTTCAGATCGTAATTTTTATTAGAAATTCTCGTTAAGTTTGTTTCATACATGATATTGTGTTTTCAAAATTAAATATTGGCCTTTCTATTCAAAGTATTATTCAGCTTTATTTTTTTATTTAATCTGATAATTACTTATTTAAGCTTGTTTGATTTTTTAAAACCTTGTGCTTTAGTGCATTATTCTAAATTAGACTTGTTGAGCCTGGTGTAATGGATTGTGAGCAGTTTATGTGTAAGTGGTTAGGTTAATGGGGCAGTGCTGATTCAGAAAAATAACAAGCCAGCTAATAGTTAGAATTGTTTTTCTTTGTATGTCTAGATTTTCCCTTGGTCCAGTACCTCCTTTTGTCTTTTGAATTGAGTATTACAACTCTGGTTCGTTTTCTTGAATTGTCCCATACGGCAGTCGTTAGGTCCGCCCTTTTCAACTTGTTGGAGATTTTAGCGCCTGACAAAATTTGATTGTAAGCGGCTCCGTCGGTAACGATGGGTTCCCCGTGCGGAATTGCCTGATGAAGTCATCCTAATTCATCACAAAATACCGAATTTTAACCATAAATACACAAGAAGACGTTGTGTATATTAGATTATTTAGATTATAATTTTGAACAAAATTACAGAGTTGTTTCACATTGGTAGTACTCGAACAGAATTAGATTAGTACAAGTTATTAAATATTACTTTATTTGATGTATTATATAGGGGGTTCTTTAACGCGCTGAGATACAATTTTTAGGAAAATGATATGTTCAATTCAAGGTATTCAATGGTGGTGCGGCTAATACAGGTCTCAAAGCGAGAAGTATTTCCTTTGGCGAGTAAGAAGGAATGCGTTCGGCGTTTGTGACCATTGCGTTATGTTGCGTGCTGGTGGTTTACTTTTTCTTTCCTCAAAAGTGGCCTCTTCCTACTAATACCATTGTAACAATGAATAAGGAAACATGATAGGTAATGTATCGCAAGGGGAACCAAAACGTGTACAAAGTATAAATCTAAAGTTCATGTAGACATAATAATTCTTTTTTCATTAAACCATAAAGTTGCCCAACATCCAAACAAATAGTACAATAAAAAGGAAATGAAAGTAACTGTTGCAAAATTAATGACGATTAAGGTTTGCATGTTCCTTAAACTCCTTAAATAGGTACTTTCCCAGTGTAATGCGTACCATGTTAAATGCCTTTCCTTTCAGAATTTGGTCAAGTGTTACTTATGCTCCGTAAACAAACATTATTTAATGACATTAAACCAACTTTCCTTTTCTGTAATTTAGCTGTCTTAAGTTAAAAAGAAATTATTCATGGTCGTGGTACTTTATTTTCCCAAAGTGCTGGCACCAATTAATGTTACAATATGTGCACCTGCCAAACATAGTATAACAGTCGCATACACTGAGACCCTTGCTGTGAACCTTCCTTTTGATACGGCGATGTCCAAGTTCGATTAGTCTAACAAAAATTCGCTCCGTTCGGGCGCTTGCTGACTCGGAGTGGACTTCCTTATATGCGATGAGATGTTTCTCGTTGTTGCTCCTGCGTGTCCCGTCGAGTACTCATTCCTACCAGGCTTTGGCTGGGCGATTATATACCTCCATGCAGGGGCGAAGCGAGAGCAGAATGGGGTTGACCACCAGCCAAGCGACCACTTGTTGCAACAGCTATGCTGGGAGATCACAGGCCACCATATTTGGGGAGTGCTTTGTAGTAGTAATACGGTGACGCAGCCATATTGGACATGTACCTGTTCACCGGGATAGTTACACAGCGCCACTAGATGACGTTCAGAAGCGGTGTATCCAAGAAGCACTACAACCCACAAACTTTCACAAGTCGTTGAGGGAAGTTTTCTGGGTGTTTTGACATAGGAACGCATGGTCCCCGGTCACATTACAGAGTAATTTCATTGTTTTAGTTTTGCAACAACTCAATCACCTTTGTATCCGCTTACTCGAATATGATTATTTCTAAAGAAAACACCTTTCACTGCTGTAGTGGAGCGTGTTTTCATTACGGTCCAACGCCAGACTTCTACTCCTTCTCAGTTGTGTCTCAGCTTTGTTTTAATTCATTAGATTACTTTGTAGTACATCGTTATAGATACCTTACTTATGGAAAATTAGCCGATGAATACCTCGTCTACTGTTTCTCTTAATGCGATGGAAGAGCGACACAGCAACGCCATACAGAGCTGTTTCCGCAGCACGGCAAACTTATCACACAGTGTTTGCAACTGATTGGGTCTTATGTACAGTCAGACGCAATGGAAGAGTCTATAAAACGTCCTACAACATGCCTTCCCACATTTTATGGAAGATGTATCGCTGATAATTTGCAAGCGTATAGTGTTTCGATACGATAGTGCGCCAGCATATTTTGCGCTGAATGTTAGGGAATACCTTGATGAACAGTACATAAAGAAGGATTAGTAGTGGTGTTCTGTTCCATGGCCAAAGTGGTCATCAGATCTGACACCCATGGACGCTTTCTTCACGGTTAACATGAATAACCTCACTTACGTGATTCCTGAAGAAACGAACATGGGCCTGCTAGAATTGTAGTAGCCGCTGATGTTGTGGACCTATCTTCTGGGATGCTAGAGTGTGTGCGATAGCATGAAGTCGCTGTGAAGTTTGTCGGTGATCATGGCGGTTGACATTTTGAAGAATTACTTAAGTAGTGTAATAATGCAATTTAAGTTATTTCATATCATTATCTGTAATGTTTGCTTATCTATCCTTAAAAATAAATAATTGTAATTTTCAGGAGGTGATGAGTAGTGAATTAATTCGTGGCGCACCATAGTGTAATTACGCTCTACAGCAGACAAAAGTTGTGTTTTGTTTGGAAACAATCATATTGGAGTTAACAGATAAAACCGTGTTTGAGTTATAACAAAACGAAAAGATTGAAACTACTGGGGACCCTGGTTGCTTACATAACACTCAGAAAACACCACTGAAGAATTTTGAAACTTTCTCTGCATAAGCTAGGTGTTCGCGAGTGAGCCAGTTAGCAGGTGAATTAGTGAGTTTCTCGTGCGACATAAAGTGCTGGTAATTCAATGCTTTCTCGCGAGATTGTGACAATAGTTGTGACGTACAGAGAGTGCTGCTACTACGGAAGATTAAAGAGGCCTTGTGTTCGACTGGCCAGTGAATGAAGCGTAAGGGGGAACTGGCTGCTTCGCGGGTGTTTTAATATGCGGCTACGTTGCTAAGAAAGTTGCTTAATGTTCTATTAATGCATTCCTGTTTCCGTTTTTTTTGTTACTAAAGGAATAATTTAAACCCTCTCCATAAGGATCTGGACATTTTTCCACATCAGAAATTGTATATTAATTCCTTTATATTTGCGGCCTTTTGAACCAACTGATTTTCTTCAAATATTTCAGTGGTGTTTTCTCCATAAAGATTGTGGAATATATAATTCAGTTGGATATTCTAAATATCTGTGATATGAGTGTGTATAGGTTTAATATCTATTGGGTTGCCGACAACATAATGCTGCGATAACAAGATTTCAGAAGCAGGTCATCATTATGTGCACATGGTGCATTTCCTGGATGCGCAATCAATGGAACTTAAGTGACTATTTTAGCGTTTTAATGTTTTCGTGGGAAGTTGACAAGAAATTCACTAGCTTCCAGATGGTATTAAGCGTTTCAATCTATCTTAATTATAGACAATGTTATGTGAAACGATGTTACTGGAAAAAATTGTTCTTCCCCACAAGCTGTGTGTTGGACAGGGTTGGAAAAGTAGAATCAGACGACTGAAAAATTAAATGCCATAATCGGGATTTGAACCACGTATCCCCCGATCTCCATTCGGTTGCTCTAACCATGAACTACCATGGCAACGTGCCCCCACGGCACTAAATTCGCAGCTGAAGCTCGGAGTTAAAGTACTTACAAGATTGTAAGTTGCCATTACGGTATGCCATCTCAACACAATTTGAGATCTCCTTGTGGTTTACCGGAAAAAATGCGAATCAACTGGAGAATTTAGTGTCATGCGGGCATGTTGCCATGGTAGCTCAGTGGTTAGAGCAACCGGATGGAGACCGGGAGATCCGTGGTTCAAATCCCGGCTATGTCATTTTAGTTTTCAGTCTGTGATTCTACCTTTCCAACGATATAAGTACTACTTTTACATTTTTTGGCGGCATTATCGACTTATGTCAAATAAGAGCTTAGTATCAACATGTAATGAAACGGAGTACTGTCATGTCAACTTGAGTGTTTAGTATCGTTCAAGATTTTCATACTCCTGGATGACATTTGGCAACCATATATGAATGAGGCAGCTGTTAGATTTATATTTACATTTTTGTAACATTCTGGAAGTTGAAATGAGAGCACTAGTACACTACTGAGATTAATGGAAGCTCGGTAAAATGTTCCACAGAGGGAGGAAAGTGATTCTTCCAGCTCAAAAACCAGCTGATATTAACAAAGGTATGCAAATTATTGTAAGTGTATACTATATTTAAAATAACTTAAATTAGCTTCTGTGGATTCGTATATTTAAAGCTGGCGCTCAGTTTCTGATGCTTTTTATGTAATTTTTCTATGACCTTCAAAGTTCATAATAATAAACAATTAGTAATGGAGTATTTTGGATTCCCTGAATTCCTAAGAAACTTATTTTTGTTACAGATGAACGGAGTGATGATGTGGTATCATCGTTGGCACTCCCGTTTCCTAAAGAAGAGAAAATAGCAACTGATAGGTCTATAATTTACGAAGCAACGTCTGATAAAAGATCAACTTTCAACCTAGAATAATTACTCATAGACATTCAAATTTATGCTATTGAGCGATCGGGACAAAATATAAACTCCAGGATCAGAAACTGAGAATCGTTTTGAGGTTTCTAGTAATGGAAAATTTCTCTGAGTACTGCGGACTTGGTAGTCATGATTAAAGGGTTGCATTTATAGAAAAGCATGTAACCAGTAAAAAGACAAACGGCAGTAAGCCTGAAAAGGAAATTAGCCTAAAAGGAAAGTTACCCACGAATGCTGTTTGGAGATTAATGGACAAAGAAACCTCTATGCAAAACCTGTTTTCTCAGAAAATTGGATGAGCACGAGAAATTTGTTAAACTTGTAATTCAGAACAAAAGAGCAAGTGCTACTGGAACATCTCGTACGGAAAATTGTAGAAAACAGGCACCGAAACATAAGAAGAGTGAGGAACAGTTAAATGAAGTAAGAAGCCATATTTTGTTGTTTCCTTCCTATGAAAGTCATTACACCAGAGAGAAAATTACAAAACAATCTGCCTTCTCATTTGAATCTACAAGTCATTTATAATTCATATGCTGAGAACAAAACAAATTCTGTGTGCGGAATAATTCATAGAAGGGAATTTCATATTTTGAGCCACCCTTTTAAGAAACCCAGTGTGCCAGAAATGCGACATATTAGATAAGAAATTAAAAGTGGCAAAATAGTCTGGTAAAGCTGAAAAAAGGAAGTAGAATTAAAATCACATCAGGAGGTTGCTAGCTTTGCTTACATACCAAAAGCATAAGAAAAAGAAATATCTAAACATGATTTAAAAATGTTTTAGTTTTGATTTAAGCAATGCCATCCTTCTCCATGCCTTAGCTCCTCCGTAGCGTTTTATGAACACCAGTTATGGATCTATAATTTGACTTTATATGATAGCCAACCAATTACATGTGCTGTGACACCTTGGTTAATAGAGGATCAAATGAAATAGCGTCATGAAGTAGTCCATCTCCCAAACCTGCCCTTGAATATATCAGAACATTTTATTCTGATACTTGCGGAGATAAAAATGTGTAGCGGCAATGTAATTCAGGCCATGACAGACTGCCCCACGCCAAGGTAATAAATCATAAGTTTTCAGTAGCAGGGCGCACTCATATGGAATGTAAAATTGATCATTCTATAACTGAGAAAAACTAGAACAAATTAGAGGTTCCAACAGTGGGACAAGTTAAAAGTTACAATTTCGTGTTTGGAAATAAATAAAAACGCCCTTTATGATTTTTCTCAACTTCTAAAACCAACTTTGGTTGCTAGAAGGAACAACGTAGTTGGAGAAACATTCCCGTGGAATAATGTTCAATGGCTTCAGTGCACTCAGAACCAAGGAGTGATGTTCTACAAGAAATTTTGTTCTAAGATTTTGAATTTCAAAAGAACTAGTAAACCATCAATACACCAAGTTGTAAAGAAATACGAGTCATTGGTGCCCATATCCACAGAGAACAGAAAGTATTTACTGGATCTACTCTTAAATGTACCCCTGGTTCCAGAATTTCTCTTTAGGCATTCCAACAAATCTTGCTGCTTATACGGAAGATCCTGATATCTCAAAAGTGAGTATCGTAACGAGATTGTTACAATTTTTACCGTGTATATGTTGTATTTATCACTATTGCTGTCCTTAATGAAAGGTAACAGTTTGTCATAGCAAGTGGTAGTAAATTATTAGCATTTCATCCAACATTAAGAATTTTCTCTCATTTTACTATGCGCTTGTTAAAAATACCGAAGACTTAAGTCAGATTATAAAAATTAATAAATACTTTTTTGAATTATAAAAAGTGCTTATGTCAGTTTTGAGACCCAATATGACCAAAAATTATATCTGAGGAACTTGGGAAATAATTCCATCAAATAGGTATTGCTCCAGTAAGTGTTTAGGTATTTGTTCATTATCGGAATATAAACAAACAGATTTGGCAAATCCATTAAATGTTTTTTCACTCTCGTGAAAACCAATCCTTTTGATTTACGTCTCTATAGATTTTCCGCTCTATTTAATACAGCAAATATAATTTGCAACGGGAAAGCGTTGTTCCTCTGATTGATGCCCTCTGCTGTATGTCCTTGTCTACAGCTATTGCGTCTCAAAGGCTTCTGTATTCTCCACTCCTAATCAATTTCCTATCTTACTAATTTCACGGGTCTCAGGATTTTCGTAAGGCAAATTATAATGCACTGCATTTCCCCTAAAAATGTGGTTTAGTATCCAATAAATACTTATGGGCGGCTAGCTTTTCCAATTATAAAAATTCCCACCATTATAACAAATAAGGAGCCTAGTATAACTGCACACGCTTCCCACTCAATGCATACAGGTGCATTTGTCGTCCAGAGAGTATTAATGTATGTCGACGAAATTCTATAAGAGAGTGAAAATCTGCGGCTTTCTTCCCCTTTTTATACCTAAACCTAGTGACACTTACCTCCGCGCCTCAAAATGTAACGGCGTTTCCAATTGGTCCTTGACAGCGTTACCTTATTATGTATGAGAATATTCTGCTCCAAAGTTTTGTGCCTACGCGTCCCCGTGACGCGCCGGAAGCAGATTCAATATCTCTGTCTCTTTCCTTTCCCTACTTGTGTCTTTCTATTCTCCTTGCTGCTACCAGTTCCCTGCTCATTAGCAGGGCTCTACTTACAATTATCTTTTACCGGGAATTAGCTAACTTGCCTGTTCCTTATTATATAACTTACTATCTGCTTTTGTACAACTCTTGGTTGTTAAATATTCTAACATATTTCTTGGTGAATTATCTTATTATTACTGTTATGTAATTATGTAATAGTAATATAAATCCACAAGATATATGTTAGAATATTTAACAACCAAGAGTTCTACAAAAGCAGTGTGTGTGTGGTACATCTCCTTTCAAATTACAAATAAATTATACGTAAGGAAAGAAACATTTGCCTCGTTTGAACTTCGTAATATTTTATTTCAAAGGTTAAAAACAATTATGTAAAGGTATAATACGAGGGGCACTGTTTATATTTTGAGCCTAATAATTAAAAGAAAGCAATTTCTGATTGAAAACTGCTTTATTGTTTTTCAAAATATTCTCCTTTATGATCAATGCACTTTTTCATCCGTTTGAACCATTTGTAAGCCATTTATTCCAGGCTTCTTGACACCTCCAAAACATGATTTTTGAAGGCATCAACGGCTTCTTCTGCCAACGAAAATCGTTGTCCATGCAATTTATTCTTGATGTTCGGGAACAAAAAGACGTCATTGGGTGCCAAATCAGGACTGTATGGCGGAGGACCAATCAATTCGATTTTTGAGCCTCAAATACTCTGTTGTTAGACGAGATGTGTGTGCGCTCGCATTGTTTTTATGAAGAACGATCCTGCAGCTCTTGTTGGTTTCCCTTACTTCACCGAAGACTTCCGGGAAATATATGGTTGTGTACCATTCGGCATTGACCGTTTTACTTTCCTCTAAAGGCACTGTTGCCACATGGCCAGTTTTGCTGAAAAAGCAGGCGACCATTTGCTTCGAAGTGCTTCGAGTGTGAACAACTTCTGTTATATTTGCTTCATTTTGAAACACCCATACAGTCGACTGCTGTTTACTTTCCGGCTCATACGCATAGATCCATGATTCGTTCAACTGTTACAATCTTATATACGTGTTTTGAGGCACCGCCATTGTATTTCTTGAGCATTTTGTACACAAATCGACACGAGCATCTTTTTGAGTTTGCGTCAAATTATGTGGGATCTAACGAGTGAAAACCTTTTTGATGGCTAAATAATCATGCAATATATTATATATGCTGGTGGAACAAATGCCTAGGGTTGACTCAATCGCACAGTATGTCACATGACGATGTTTTAGTATAAGATTTTGCACAGCATCAATGTTTTGTGGCACAACAACTGATTTTGGACGACCTTCACGAACTTCATCATTGAGTGAACGGCGGCCACGATTAAATTCGTTATACCAGCGTTTCACAGTAGCAAGGATGGAGTTTTGTCGCCAAATAGTTGATCTATGCACTTAATCCACGTCGAAAGTCGTAATAAATGATTGCACGAACATTTTCAAGAGTCGATTCCATGTTTTTGTTGACACACACTTTTCAAGTTAGTGTAAACAAAACAAATGGCGCTATATTTACAAAGTGGTTTAAGTAGATTGGTCAAAAATGTCAAACTTTCCATTGGAAACGTCAGATGGCACCTACAACATTCAAGGGTTGGCAAGGCTCAAAATATAAATAGTGCCCTTCGTACAAACTCCATTCTCTAAATATACTTTTAGTAATATAAATACATAGATCTTCCAAAAAAAGGAAACACTTTATGCTGCGATGATTCTGGGGGACAGACGTAAGTAAATAGCGCTTAATTTCATTAATTTATCAAACTATAATTTCAATTAAATTTATGAAGCTAATTTTTTTTTTTTTTTTTTTTGCAATACCGTTTCCGGCTTTAGAGTTCCCAATAATGTCAAGAACAATTACGAAAACTAAAGAAGCAAGATTATCTTTTCTGCTAAATGCTTCTTCTAACTAGCCGTGCAAAATCTGAGATTTTAACGTTGAGCCAGAATTTATAGATATGCACGCAAAGATCTGTGGAATTAATTTTTGAATTTACTTAAAGATTTTAAATACAATTTTCATTTTCCTACCTATTATTCTTCTTGTATTTTATTAATCACATATACTTTTTCTAATTGTTTGAGGTGGTACTTGTACACACTGGTAATGAACTTCAAGGTAAACTGGTAAAAATAATAAGCTTTTAAATTTGGTTTTTCTCTTCCCGAATCTTCTGGAATTTTCTTTTAATAAGGCATTACGTTTAGCGATGACGTAGTTATTCCTGAGAAGATTAAAATCGATTGTTTTATTTCAATTAATTCAGAATAATTGGAAACTGTCGAAAACAAAAACAGCTAATCACAATATCAATTCTCTGTCTTGCTGTCTCTGCACACTACTATCGTTGGCTCGGCGTACGTTGTCGCAAAAATTAAGCACATTCAATTACAGATTACAATATACACTATGTGATCTAAAGTATCCGGTCACCCCCACAAACATACGTTTTTCACCTTAGGTGCATTGTACCGCCACCTACTGCCTGGTATTTACTATCCGCGATCTCAGTAGTCATTAGATATCGTGAAACAGCAGAATGGGACGCTCCGTAGAACTCATGGACTTCGAACGTGGTCAGGTGATAAAGTATCACTTGTGTCAGAAGTCTGTACGCGAGATTTCTACAGTCCTAAACATCCCTAGGTCCACTGTTTCTGATGTGATAGTGAAGTGAAAACGTGAAGGGACATATGCAACACAAAAGCGTACAGGCCGACCTCGTCGTTTGACTGACAGAGACCGCCGACATTCGAAGAGGTTCGTAAAGAGTAATAGGCAGACATCTATCCACACCATTATACAGGCATTCCAAACTGCATCAGGATCCACTCCAAGTACTATGACAGCTAGGCGTGAGGTGAGAAACCTTGGATTCCATGGTCGAGCGGCTGCTCATAAGCCACATATCACGCAGGAGAATGCTAAACGACGCCTCGCTTGGTGTAAGGAGCGTCAAAACTACACAATTGAATAGTGGCAAAACATTGTGTGGAGTGAGGAATCACGGTACACAATGTGGCGATCCGAGGTTCGATTTCTCTCACATCGACCACTGTGAGTTTTTTCGTGGATTCCCCAGATTGATAGGCGAATGCTGGGGTTTTTCCTCTGCTACCAGGAATTTTCTACCCATCATTTCCTGCCCGCATCATATCCGGCAGAGTGTGGGTATGGCGAATGCCCGGAGAACGTCATCTGCCAGCGTGTGTAGTGCCAACAGTGAAATTCAGAGGTGGTGGTGTTATGCTGTTGTCGTGTTTTTCTGAAGGGGACTTGGTCCCCTTGTTATTTTGCGTGGCACGATCACAGCGCAGACCTACATTGATATTTTAAGCACCTTCTTGCTTCCCACTGTTGAAGAGCAATTCGGGGATGGCGATTGCATCCTTCAACACGATCGAGCACCTGTTCATGCTGCACGAGCTGTGCTGGAGTGATTACACGACAATAACATCCCTGTAATGGACTGGCCTGCACAGAGTCCTGACTTGAATCCTATAGAACACCTTTGGTATGTTTTGGAACGCCGACTTCGTGCCAGCCTCACCGACCTACATCGATACCTATCCTCAGTTGAAGAATAGGCTGTCATTCCCCAAGAAACCTTGCAGCACCTGATTGAAAGCATGCCTGCGAGAGTGAACGCTGTCATCAAAGCTAAGGATGGGCCAACACCATATCGACTTCCAGCATTACCGATGGAGGGCGCCACGAAATTTTACGTCACTTTCAGCCAGGTATCCGGATACTCTTGATCACGTAGTGTATGTTCATATATTTACTGAACGTAGTGCTTTAAATGCAGGAATTATATTCCAACTTACCAGGTATGTTTAGTATGTCATTGCTCCTTGATTGCGAGATATGAAGCTGAAATTTCGAGCTTTCGTCTTCATGCAGGTGCCATGTGGGCATACAGAAAACAAAGGTTGCTGTAACCAAAGATGTGTTGCCTTAACGTTAAATTAGACTTCTAACATAACCATGTGTGTAAAGCATAATAGGAATTATGTTATGCAGCAGTTAGGTTAAATAATATATTTCCGTAAAGGTCAACGGTATTTTCAATTTCAAAAATTTTAATCTTTGAAATCATTTTTACATTACTAGTTCAAAGGTTTTACTTTTTATAGGAACCATGTTCATAATTGAAACCAACGAGAATGAATATTCCTGAAATGAGACTTATCTGAGACTTATATCTCTTCTCAAATATTTATTCAAAACATCTTACGAACGTTTGAACTGCTATATTTTTAATATTAAGTAAACCGTTTCGCTCAGCAAATATAATTTCACTATATGATGACTTCTTTTGGTACAATTACAGCATAGAGATTTTGGATTTTCACAGAAGCAGCACAGTTATTCGTTTTGTCATTATATTTTATCGAAGTTTATTCACCGAAAGCATATGCAATACCATAATGTTCTCCAAGGCGATTACGTAATAAGTAACAATTATGCAATATTTAATAATGTGATAAGAGATGCACTATCTCTCATAAAGTGAGGTAGAGTTTCAATGCGTTCTTTATTGAAAAGTTATTTGAGTTTATCCCAAAACATAAGGAGCTTTTACCAAGATCTAGTAGTTTATGCTTCAAGTCGTTATGTGAACGCCAGTTGTAATGAATTTGGAACAGTGATGCAAAATAAATAAATATATTTGTATATATACCGGGTGAGACTTTTTATCCTGCGGATTAGTAACCAGGCAACCCTGCATTTTACAGACGATGTGAAATACAGATGCTGACACCGCATTCCCCAGCCCGCTGATTAGGGCCACGATGGTGATGGTTGTTAACGTACTATAGTAGCGCAATGGTTAACATGCTGAAAGCCATGCTGAGGGTCGGAAGTTCAAATCACGCCTACGAATAATTGAGTTTTCTATTCATTCCTTGCATTTGTTTATGATGTTCATTAAAGCATATTCTAACAAGTAACAATTTGTGTTTTAATTAAATTTACATGTACTAATTAAGTGAAGCGGCACTTTCATGCCAAACTGTCAGTTCTCGTTAAGTTTACTACACATAAAAAGTACCTTCAAGTGGCAGTATTTGTACCTGGGACCTTCACTACTGAAGGCCGACGCGCACACTGTTGCAATACGAGTGCAAGCAGTCAGAGCAGTCATTTCGGCCGAAATAGATACGACGCGATGCAGTGGACTGCACAACTTCTCAATGCGCAGGCTGAGAAGACTCACCCAGTATATATGTGTGTGTTTGTGTGCGTGTACAAAGAAGGGTATTAGCAATATTTTGTAAAAAGACCTATAGTTTATGAAAAAGGCATGAATCACCCACAACTGAAAATATAACTTAATATAAAGGAACCTTCTAAAAATATGGCACTTAAATTTTCTATTGATATGTGTGTAGTAACGTGAGGTTTTATTCTCATCTTCTGGTTACAAGTGTGTTATGGAAGTAATTTAGAATAATTCGTTTGTATGACACAACGTTTGTTTTTCTATATTTTTACTTTCTCTACTACGTATAGTAAGTAGGGGAAGTATTGTATTCCACCCAAAATTTCGATACCGAGATTTCACCGGAAATACATGTTTTGAGACCCCCTGAATCCAAAAAAAGCATTTTTGGAAACATGTCCGTGTGTGTGTCTGTGTGTCTGTGTGTGTCTGTGAACAGCATAACTCAGAAATGAACAGTCGGATAAACACCAAACTTGGTTTTTGAGTTCAGTATCTTCCAAGGATGCGACATAAAGGTTTTCAAGAAAATCCCCCCACCCCAGAGTACCCTTTACATGGAAGATTTTTCGAAAATTATAATTTTCTCAAAAATGGCTCTAACGATTTTGATTAAAATATTATATGTTTAAGATATTTTTATGACAAATAAAATGTATATCTTGAATTTTCTGGGAATGTCTCCAAAAGTATTCTTTATTGTGAACGACGTTTGCATAACTGGTAAACCATTAGAGATAGACAAAATTTTACTACACAAAAAATGTAGATCACGTTAAAATACACAATTTATGTCATATACATTTTTTTGTTGAGTGAACCATTTTCGAGATATTGCTTGTTATTCCATTAAATTTTTCAATACTTATTTTCTCAAATGGGAATTCGTTATTCATTTTTACTTTCTCTACTACGTATAGTAAGTAGGGGAAGTATTGCATTCCACCCAAAAATTCGATACCGAGATTTCACCGGAAATACACGTTTTGAGACCTCCTGAATCCAAAAAAAGCATTTTTAGAAACATGTCCGTGTGTGTGTGTGTGTGTCTGTGTGTGTGTGTGTCTGTGTGTGTGTCTGTGAACAGCATAACTCAAAAACGAACAATCGGATAAGCACCAAACTTGGTATTTAGGTTCAGTATCTTCCTGAGATGCGACACGAAGGTTTTCAAGAAAATCCCCCCACCCCAGACTACCCTTTACATGGAACATTTTTCGAAAATTTTAATTTTCTCAAAAACGGCTCTAACGATTTTGATTAAAATATCATATGTTTAAGATATTGTCATGACAAATAAAATGTATATCTCGAATTTTCTGGGAATGTCTCCAAAAGTATTCTTCATTATGAACGACTTTTTCATAACTGGTAAACCATAAGAGATAGACAAAATTTTACTACACGAAAAATGTAGATCGCGTTAAAATACACAATTTATGTCATATACATTTCTTTTGTTGAGTGAACCGTTTGCGAGATATTGCTTGTTATTCCCTTAAATTTTCCAATACTTATACTTTTTCTCAAATTCGTTATTCATTTTTTTATGTTCTGGACATGCAAAGAGAATGGAATGCCCCACATAGCAACCAGCGTTAAAATATTTGACTATCGCTTAAAAGCTACCATATTCCCCTTGCATCTACAAGAAAATTATCAATAAGATTGACATCTCGATATCTCGATTAACATGAAGCATATGGAGAATAGGCGTTTGTAAAATTAGGTTGTACAAGAGTAGAGAAAGTTATGTGAGTGTAACACATCAGATTTTTTTTTGTCTTGGATATGCAAAGAGTTATAATCTGTGGCAAAGGGAATGGTGTTGCACCTAGCAACCAGCTATTAAGAGATATGTATGTGCTTAAAGGCTACTGTTGTTCTATATTGTCCTTGTAAATATATTTTCCCCTTGCATCTACAAGAAAATTAGCAATAAGATAGAGTTTGCAAATGTTTATCTCGATTAACATGAACTAGATGGAGAATAAGCGTTTGTAAAAATACTTTGTACAAGAGTAGAGGAAGTCATGTGAGTGTAACACATCAGATTTCTTTCCTTGTTCATCTGTTGTGCCTGACTCGACCTCAGCTTCTCTTGCACCCCCTGCCGCTTTCTATATGTGTCTGCAGTGTTTCTTCAGCATTCAAAATAATCAAACCACAGTGCACGCAGTCTTATCATTTACCGAATTGTGGGGAGCAAGATCGGACCAAAGACCAAGGTAACAATATAAATAACATACTGTTTAAAAAAATACTCTTTCTTGATATTTCGAAGCCCGCTGTGTAGTAAACTTTTTAAAAATTATGGATAGGGGTAACCATCGACCTCCCTTTCGAGTGAAATGAAGCACGGTTTCCAAATTGTATCCTACGATTCCCAACATCGTTTCGTGATAACATGCAACATCCAAGTTTTCAAACAATGCTTTTTGTACAGTACATTATATAACTTCGTGTAATAAAATGCCAAATCCAATCAACCATGAAATTCTTTTCTTGTAAACATATTTTGGAAATAAAACGTTTTGTAGAAAATTCAGTAGAAAAAGTTATTTGAGTGAAAAAACATCAAATTGCTTACTAAGAATTTTATGTCATGTTCATTTGTAATCCGTTGTTAACATTACGCTGAGATATACTTTATTGCGACATTGTCTTCATCACAACCGACTTCAGCTTCTCTGTTTTATACTTAATCTGTTATTTCATAAGAATTGCACTCATTGTGAATTGATTTCAAATATGAAATATACAGGAATACAAGCGTACTTTCTAAATTACATCTATAACAGTGAATTGGCGGCACCGCTTATATTTAACCTATGCGCACACCAAGGATACTTGCATTTTATATCAGAGGGGACTTGTCCTGATACGTGAGGCTTGCTTATGATAGAACAAATTTAAAATCAACATCCAGTATCCAATTTTTTTCAAGAGAGATTTACCTAAACAACAAAGAAAGTACTTTAGCTGGTAAACACTGTCTCAATCGTATTTTCATCGACACGGGTGGCCGAAGTCATTAAGATACCGACACGTGAATGGGAAGTCCGTGGTTCAAATACAGCAAAGATCGTCCTCCCTGACAAGTTTTTGCAGGAGTTCTCCAGTCTTCATAGCTGGCAAATGCCGATGAGGCACTCTAAACCTAGAACGTATCCTTCCCAAATTTCCTATTCAATTTATTCAATGTATCTTCAGTATCCATCGCCTATGCTGCCGCCATATGAAGTAAGAATGAGCAGTTACTAAAGCAGGAATTTAAAAAAATTATCTCTTCAAGGAAACGATCACCTCCAAAAGAAACAACCCTTTTCCGTACACTCTTCGATCGCTTGGTGTTGTCCGTCGCTTGAACCAAATCTCAGAAGTGTATTTCGGCATTACACTAATAAATGTAATCACAGTATCGCGTTAAACGTAAACTATTCTTAGTTCTTTAAAATTTGTGAAACAAATAATGGTGTGTTACGTGATGTAAATGGTACAGAATATATTGCACATACTATTGGCATAAATTTAGTTTAAAATTTCCGCGATTCGTAGACACATCCTTTAAGGAGGTATTGCCTTTATGTGTCTGTAATTTAGCAAATAACAGTAAAGCCCAGAAGGTTAAGAATAAGCATACAAGCAGACAAGTCTTGTAAACAAAGATTACCGGTTAACGATAAGATAAGCTAATATATAGCAATAATTCTTACAAGTCAAAAATGAAAGTTACACCACCGTCAGTTCGGCAACTTTCGGTAAAACGTAAATACAAACAAACTAAATACAAATGAAGTAAAAACCTACAACTGTATAATCATGAAAACAAGAAGCTACTGTTTGAGGATAAAGTACACATATCTCTCCTTCTTATCCACCAACATTGTGGTACTTCCTACATTTGGAAGTTATAAATATATGAATCTTTACAAAATCTAAACTACAGGACTGTGTTTGTGTGTATGTGCAATTAATGCTTCTTTTGCAGTAAACAAGAAGTAAAAATGTTTTATTTAACACAAATTCACCATTTTTCTTAGGTATTATACAATGGTTCTTGTTATATCCTAAACCGTATACGTGGGAGGGTTATATAAACTAAATCAACAAGTCAAATAAATTACGCTTTGTGCCTACTTGACTTTGCAAAACATTCCTGCTGAGCATTTAACTGTCTTAAACATGACAGCCAATAGACTAGTCTACGTTGCTTTTGTAAGTCGTTTATGAGGAATTTTCATCTTTGGTGCTTAAGGTCTGGTAATCAGTTAGCATTGGTCCTGAGGGAGACCGATCTTGGAGTGAAATTTCGCTCACTGCCGCTAAAGCTCGCCCAGCAAAAGACGAGGCAAGAAACATCCATTCGGCAGTTGTAATATTGGGAAAGTGGACAAAAATTCAATAGAGAAATACCAATTGGTTATTGGAGTGCTTCAACTAATTGTATCTTCTAACTAAAGACGTCGCAGCTAAGCAATTTGTAAAGTTTAATTTGTGTCCTTTATACATTCTTCTTTGGTGTTTTATGTAGTTAATTGATGCAGCCAGTTAGACTAAATTTCAGAGTATTGGATCAATTAGGTTTAGGACACATTGTGGCATATTAATAATTTGGGGGATTACATTGTCATTGCAAGACATATTATTGTTCTTGAAACGGCAACTCTAGGCCGAGCCCAAGAACTATAATTACAGATAACTTATTAATTAACTTTTAGTGATGTTAAATCGTATTATGTAAATATCTTTTTCTCATACTGCTTGTATATTTTAAGAAGGGTGATTTAACGTTATGTATCTATCTAGGTTATTAATATTAGTAGAGTTATAAATGGTTTAATGTAAATAATTTAAGCGCTATGTTAAAATACTGTCCACGAGGGAATGTTTTAGCTACAGGAATAGTGCTTTCGAAGGCAGAAAACCTAGTTTTATTACCTCTCTCCGGTCGCTGTGCTATTATTCCTACAGCGAGGGTGTAGAGCCTTTGTCCCATTATTTGATAATTCGCCGTGACCAAGTGAGTGAGAAAGACAACCTTAACGGTAAATGTAAGAAAAGCCGCGATTTATATTAAAATTGGACCAATGAGATCCCTGAAAGTTTATTCGAAATAGTTAGACGCGTCGAGTCGCGCTAAAAATGGACCAATAGCAAAGGAAGCAGCCTCAGAAGCCTGAGACTATAAATGGATCTGTTTAGGGAAAATTCGGGGCAGTTTTGGTAATGTGTAGTCAGGGAGAGATGCTGCAGGATGCGTGAGATATCGCGCCCAGAAAGGAATCAAGTCAGCTTTGTAATGTCAGCTTAGTATTGCATTTTATTCGGCAGTTTATGTCATGTGTGGTCAGGGAGAGATGCTGCAGGATGTGTGAGATATCGCGCCAAAAAGGGAATCAAGTCAAATTTGTCATGTCAGCTTAGTATTGCATTTTATTCGAGAGTTTTCGTAATGTGTGGTCAGGGAGAGATGCTGCAGGATGTGTGAGATATCGCGCCAAAACAGGGAATCAAAATAGTTTTAGCAACACACCTAAGATCCGCTACTCTGAAAGCGACAATAAGAATAGTTATATTTCGTGACATATCCACGCCATAGTCTAACAGCGGTGGACAGTATTTTACAGCGGCAATACCAGTTTTGTATACTACGAGTGTTAAATTAAATAAAAAGAAACGGCAGTGTCATCTTTTCATAAACAAAGCAAGTCTATGTCTTCCTATATCACCACCCGAGATCTACGTTTTCCTTTACCGAGGATAAGTCCATGCTCCCATATAATTTAAGGAAAATTACTGCAGCTAGCCGAGGATAAATTGAAGAACCAACACGCTGAGAACTTCTGGAAGCAACGGGAGAAGCATCAAGGTAAGCTACAGCAACGGATGAGGAGGTGATCGCCGCAAACTGGCGCCATAACGTGGAGCTCGAAGGGAAGAACGACACAAACGGAGGACTAGGAAACAACGAACAGACGAAGAATCTTCAGAGGAAAGGGGCACAGCAGAACAAAATTACAACGCGAACTTCTAGTCTACCTACGTGGGACAACAAAACAGCTGAGAGCATCGCTTCTAGAACTTCACCAGGATTCGAACCCGGAACGCATCAGTTAACATTGAAAAAAAATACAGGTTAGAACTTTTATTCAAAAACAAACAAAAAGGCATGCAGAGTAGTGACTCAGTTTTGTGAACACATGTTATTGAGAGGGGGTAAAGTCATTACTAGGGAGGTAGAACTTGCTAACGGAACCATGAGTAGGTCAAGGGAAGATTTGGAAGAACTGAATGGGGAGGCTATTGTCAGCATAACAACAGATGGAGAAAATATGGGTGCAGCTGAAGTAGAAGTTAGGGAAAGGCAATCACCGATTGAGCAGGTCATTGACGCAGGTCAAAACCAGCTGCTAATATTGCTTCAACATTTGAGCGCAAAGATAGATGAGCAGAGTAAGGAGTCAAAAAGAAATTTGAGTGAACAAATTAAAAATTTAGAAGGGAAATTAAATGAGCTGAGTAAGGAGTCAAAAAGAAATTTGAGTGAACAAAGTAACAATTTAGAAGGGAAATTAAATGAGCTGAGTAAGGAGTCAAAAAGAAATTTGAGTGAACAAAATAAAAATTTGGAAGGGAAATTAAATGAGCAGAGTATACAGATAGGTGAATATGTCAGAGAGGAAAACAGGAAGATGAGAGGGGAATTAGCTCAGGAGATGAGGGAATATTTAGGTGAACAGGTCACCCGATTACAAAGTCAATTGGACTCCAAATTCAGTCAGCAAGGGATGGTAGTGCAAGAAATTCAGGCAGGACAACTGTCTAAGAAACGATGTAGAAAAACTAAGGAAGGATGTAGAAACAGAATTAAGTGTTACCAGCTTAGCCATAAAGGAACAATTGGATGATGACTTAAGAGCTGTAAATGTTTCTTTAGAAAAAAAACAAAGTACCTTAGAATCTAACATTCAAAGGGAGTTCAAAGAATTTAGAATAGTGTTAGAAAAGGATCAGGGAAAGATGAATGAACTTTCGTCAAAAATGACTGAACAGCTCTCAAATCATCATGAAATTGTGAAGAGGGTGGAAGAGCATGAAAATTGTGTAAAGGAGTTAAAACGCTCTATTGGTAGACTAGGGATAAGTGTGAGACAGAGTGATGATAGCTCACCCAGTGAAACTAGCACCACTTTTAGGGAGGTAAATGGAGGCCAAAGTCCAGCTGCCGACCCATATAATGTCAATGCAGGGCACCAATGTACATCTAACCATGCAAGTAATGCAAACTACCATTTATTAAATGAGATATGGGTACCTACTTTCGAGGAAAATTCGGCTGATAATCCTAAACAATACCTAAATGACCTTGAGGAGTATTTCCGTTTGAAGCAGATTCCGGACGAGCTAAAGATGTTAATCGTTCGTAAAGGTTTACGTCAAAGGGTTCTCCAATGGGTAAGATTGACTTTGGGGGAGAATAATAATTTTGAATATTTCAGAAGGGCATTTTTGAATAAGTATTGGAGTACTAATACTCAGAACCAGGTGAGATCTATCCTAGTTAATGGCAAGTACGATGAACGCGGAAACCTAAGCATGGTAGATTATTTGCTAACTAAAGCACAGAGTAGTAGACTAATCGAGCCACCCATAAGCGAGAGGGATTTCATTAATATGATTGTACCACATTATCCAGAACGTATACACCATTACCTACTCATTGCGAAGCCAAATTCTATTCCCGAATTGATTGAGTTGGTATCATCATTCGAGACAAGTAGTAGGAACCACGTACAAAACTATACAGTTCGAACATTACCGGATAATTCAAGGAATGCGAATTGGAGAGGAAACGCGAGAGGGAACTATAACCCCAGAGAGAGATACTGGAACGACGTACCTCAATCCGGGAACAGAAACTGTCAAAATAACCGTTTCAGGAGGGAAGGTGATAACCAATATCACATAAATGCTATACAAACCAGACCAAGATATAGTGGCCGTTTTAATTATAGGAGAGGCAGAAACAATGAAAACAGATCCAGAGAACATTATTTTTCTGACCGAGGGGAAAGTGATGTAGGAGAAAGGTATGACGAAAATTATCCAGAAAGAAACGAAAGGAGAGAGAGACATTCCCGGGGACATTTTAGAGGAAGCAGAGGAAACTATAGGCAAATGCAGAGAGAGGGAAATGTGGAAGAGACTAGCGGAGCACCAAATAGTGTCGATAACCCGGAAAACTAAGACAGGATCCATTCAAGAGCTCGGAGCGGATTCTAAGCGCGCAAAATTCTCAAATAAACAGAAAATGTGAAACAGGGCTCAAAAATGAATTTATACTGGGAGAACTGATAACTACTATTCAAAATCACTCGGAAAAGGATCTGACAGATTCCCCTAGCATAAAAGTAGTATTATTGGATGAAGAATATAACGCTTTAATAGACTCTGGAGCCAATGTGAGTGTATGCAGCCTGAGGTTATATCAGAACCTGGTAAATAAAGGAATTAAGCTAATGACATTACCCATAAGGAACACGGTATGCCGGGTAGCAGTTAACAAAGAGGTTACCCGAATAAAAATGCAAGTAATGTTGAACATGAAAATAGGAGAAGAAAATTTTGAGTTTATTTTTCTGGTAATCAATAATTTGATTTGTGACATTTTGATTGGGTGTGACGTTTTGTTTGAATTAAGAGCTAGGGTTGATTTTGCTGATAAAGTTTTGAAAATAGAGAAGAACAGAAAACTATTAGAAATCCCTTTTGTAGAGGGTATGAAGCAGGATACTTATAACAAAACCCAAGGAGAAGAAGATATCGCCGAAGAAAGATTTTTCGTACAATTAGTACAAACAGGTAGGAGTGAGAAATTAATTGCTATAGTACAAGGGGAAGAAACCGATGAGATGCATGCGTTCGCTGACAGGTTTTACAACGGGTATACGGAGCACAATGAGAAAGATTATCGTTACGCCCGAAATAAAGAATTCCAAGATACCGGCAGCCAGGTAGAAGCAGTAGAGGAGAAAGTGACCCTTGCCGAGAACCTCACAGAGACACAAAGGCATCTATTAAGGCGAATGTTACAAGAAAACAAAGCGGTATTTTCGGACGTCCCAGGCAAGTGCAAAGCATACAAACACAGTTTTAAGGTACAAGATATTGCACCCTCCACACACAAGTATCGGGATATTCCGATTGCATTAAGGGAGAGAGCCAAACAAGTGATCGATAAAATGTTGAGAGACCAAATAATACAAAAGTCAAATTCTCCATATAGCAGTCCATTATGTTGGGTGACGAAACGCAATGGCGAACTTAGGATGACGATAGATGGTCGAAAGATAAATAAACACACTCAACCAGACAGATTTCGGAGCGAAAGTGTAGAAAAATTGCTGTCAAAAATAACCAAAGGCAAGTATTTCTCCACCATTGATTTAACTGCGTCATACTGGCAGATTGAGCTTCACGAGGATGTTAGAAAGTATACTTCTTTTTTATTTTTTGGGAAACAGTTCGAATTTTTGAGAATGCCTTTTGGTATGCTTACGTCATGTAGTGGACTATTAAGAGCCATCGATAAAATATTTGGCGACTCAGCCGACGAATTTTTGATCCAATATATCGACGATTTTCTAATAGTTGATGAAAATTTTGATGAGCATATTAAACATGTGGATTATGTGCTTAGAAAGCTGAGAGAAAACGGTATGACGGTGAACATTAATAAATCCAAATTTTGCATCCGTGAGGTGGAATTTCTAGGCTATGTAATTAATGATAGAGGAATGAAGCCAAACGAAGAAAGAGTAGCGGCTGTGAGAAGAATACCAGCGCCCAAGAGTGTTAAGCAGGTTAGGTCCTTTCTTGGAGTGCTAAATTATCAAAGCAAATTTATCCTGAGGTACGCCGCAGAAATAGCGCCTTTGCGCGAATTACTTAAAAAGAAAGTGCGATGGAAATGGGACGAGGTACACCAGAAAGCTTTTGAAAAGATAAAAGAACTATTTGCGAAATCAATTCTACTAGAGAGACCCAAGGACAACCTACCATATGTGATTTACGTGGATGCTTCAGGTCACGGATATGGGTGTGTCCTAGCCCAATCAGATGAGGAAAATCAACTGCACGTGATAAGTACCGCTTCAAGAGGTTTAAGTCAAATAGAGAAAAATGCTTCGGTCACCGAATTAGAGATCTGTGCTGTGTATTACGCACTACAGAAATTTAGATCATATATATATCTACAGAAGGTTATTATATACACAGATCATGTGAGTCTTTCATTTATGAAACGTTGTCGGCTTACGAGTACTAAATTATCTAGGTACATCCATGAGATTCTTTCGTATGATGTTGAGGTGAAACACATTCCAGGAAAAACAAATGTTTTTAGCGATTTGCTGTCTAGGTTACATAACAACAGTGAAATGCCGGAGAGAATAGAACGCCCTAAAAATGAAGTAACATTAATGAGTATTGAAATACCCTTGAGTAAAGGATTGATAAAAGAATTAAAAGGAATAGGGGACCAGCAGCGACGAGATGAGAAGTTAAATAAATTAATAAAAAAAAAGGCCCCAGAAATAGATGAAAATATCAAGGGAAACATAGGGTTAAAAGGGGGCGTGTTATATAAACTACATGGCAGTGAAATACAGAAATGGAAGACATATATACCTAAGAACATGGAGAATGAACTCATAAGCACGTTCCATCAAGCTCTAGCACATTCTGGCTCAGAACGCACCGCTTTAATGATCCAAGAAAACCTGTATATTCCAAAATTACACCATAAAGTAAGGAGAATAATTTCGACATGCTTACAATGTCAAAAAGCAAAGCCACTGAATATACAATACGAATACGAGACAAACTCAATACTAAGAGAAAAACCAGGAATGTTAGTGACCTTGGACTGTCATGGTGAGATGCCTCGTAGTAAATTTGGATTTAGGTATATAATGGTGTTAATAGATGTATTTTCAAAATTTGTGAAAATTTACCCAGTCCGGAAGATTACAAGTGAAACATGCCTAAGGAAGATAATGAAGTCGTATGTTCCACAATTTGGAAAGATGAAGGCAATTTTATGTGATAATGCTTCAATATTTACCAGCAGAAAATTTGTAGACACCTTAAAAGAAAACGAAATCACGTTGTATCATTGCTCAAAATACCACCCACAAAGCAATCCCTGCGAAAGAATAATACGGGACATTTCGGTTTATTTGAGAATTTTGGCCAATAAAAAACACAGTGATTGGGCAAATCACTATCAGCGCATCGAAAGTATTTTAAATGAAAGTGTGAGCCCTACTACCGGTTATAAGCCCATCGAGCTGATGAAGGGGAAATTAATGGAAACACTTGAAGGGGAATTACCACAGACACTAGAAGCTAAAGATCCGAAAGCACTAACGGAAGAAGAGATGTTTAAGAAAGCTTTTGAAAGAATGGCCAATAAGGCGCAGAAAAGAAAAGAAAAGTTTAAGAAAAAGAAACGAAAACACTGGTTGATCAAATTGGAAGACTTAGTATTGGTACGGGACAAGAAAAAGTCTAGCATTCTGAACAAAAGGTATCATAGAATGGAAAATTTATTTAAAGGTCCATACCGGGTGATTAACATTTTTGGCTCGGATACATTTGAGTTACAAGAAATAAAGAATTCCAAGATCGTAGGGAGATACCATAAACAGTTGCTCAAACCGTACAAATGTTTAGAGAATGAGAAGGGTGAAGAATATAATGAAAAGAATCAGGTTAGTTTTACTCGAAATGAGGTAACACCCCTGTGAACAAATAGTAAAGGTAATACACCCGATAAATAAGGATGTAAAGAAATAAATAAAGGCATAATAATTATGTACCAATATGTATGTAAATAGATTTAATTTTAGAACTTAAATTGGGTATTAGAGTATTTGTATGCGTCACAAGTTATTCGTGTGCGGGAAATGTATTGTGTATAAGAATGTCTCTCGGAAACCTGTTTTTAAAGGGAGAGTGTAGAGTGAATGACCCAAATATAAACATCACCGGTTTGTCAGAGCCCTTGTGAAGGAGCAGGTATAGCGAAGGGTCTCTGTCAACAAAACAAACGAACAAAGGCCATAATCAGAGGAATTATTCTGTAAAAGAAAATTGTATCAAGTGTTGAAAAATTTATTCTTTTCCAGAACAGGGCAATTTGAAACGGCAACTCTAGGCCGAGCCCAAGAACTATAATTACAGATAACTTATTAATTAACTTTTAGTGATGTTAAATCGTATTATGTAAATATCTTTTTCTCATACTGCTTGTATATTTTAAGAAGGGTGATTTAACGTTATGTATCTATCTAGGTTATTAATATTAGTAGAGTTATAAATGGTTTAATGTAAATAATTTAAGCGCTATGTTAAAATACTGTCCACGAGGGAATGTTTTAGCTACAGGAATAGTGCTTTCGAAGGCAGAAAACCTAGTTTTATTACCTCTCTCCGGTCGCTGTGCTATTATTCCTACAGCGAGGGTGTAGAGCCTTTGTCCCATTATTTGATAATTCGCCGTGACCAAGTGAGTGAGAAAGACAACCTTAACGGTAAATGTAAGAAAAGCCGCGATTTATATTAAAATTGGACCAATGAGATCCCTGAAAGTTTATTCGAAATAGTTAGACGCGTCGAGTCGCGCTAAAAATGGACCAATAGCAAAGGAAGCAGCCTCAGAAGCCTGAGACTATAAATGGATCTGTTTAGGGAAAATTCGGGGCAGTTTTGGTAATGTGTAGTCAGGGAGAGATGCTGCAGGATGCGTGAGATATCGCGCCCAGAAAGGAATCAAGTCAGCTTTGTAATGTCAGCTTAGTATTGCATTTTATTCGGCAGTTTATGTCATGTGTGGTCAGGGAGAGATGCTGCAGGATGTGTGAGATATCGCGCCAAAAAGGGAATCAAGTCAAATTTGTCATGTCAGCTTAGTATTGCATTTTATTCGAGAGTTTTCGTAATGTGTGGTCAGGGAGAGATGCTGCAGGATGTGTGAGATATCGCGCCAAAACAGGGAATCAAAATAGTTTTAGCAACACACCTAAGATCCGCTACTCTGAAAGCGACAATAAGAATAGTTATATTTCGTGACATATCCACGCCATAGTCTAACAGCGGTGGACAGTATTTTACAGCGGCAATACCAGTTTTGTATACTACGAGTGTTAAATTAAATAAAAAGAAACGGCAGTGTCATCTTTTCATAAACAAAGCAAGTCTATGTCTTCCTATATCACCACCCGAGATCTACGTTTTCCTTTACCGAGGATAAGTCCATGCTCCCATATAATTTAAGGAAAATTACTGCAGCTAGCCGAGGATAAATTGAAGAACCAACACGCTGAGAACTTCTGGAAGCAACGGGAGAAGCATCAAGGTAAGCTACAGCAACGGATGAGGAGGTGATCGCCGCATTCTACATTTCATTGCCACACATTGTTCTTTATATCACTCCTGGCTGGTAGCTTTGCTAGCCACGAGTCGTGGGGGATATAGCGTCTGTGTTTTTTAGGATTCCGTGAAAAGCGGATCGTGTGTGCAAGCCGATTTTTGATTGGTGGACATCTCTCACGTTTCATATTTAATATTGTGCAGGAACCTCAAACGGTTGGGAAATAAATCCAGGAATATGTAGGTAGATTAGTGTTCTGGACTTTGTACAGTGAAAAACCCAGGCGTTCCTCTTAACCTCACAACCAGTTTCGGTCCTCCGCAGCTAAGGCAGTGTACGTCCCCTCAAACGTGCTGGGCACTAGTAATTAATTTAATTTTCATGTGAACTTTTAGGCCTCTATCCAGCATGTAACAATATGATTAAGAGGTTTAACACTTTGGTGGAAAATGAAGTATGCAGGTACTGATGAACCGAATGCTAATTTTCCTTAATTCTTTTGCACTCTGAATAGTAAAGTGTAAACATTCATTCGTAGATGTTAGACTAGTACATAAAATGCTCAAGTTAAACCACTTGGCAAATTCAGTGCAGTAAAAATGTGATTATGAGAATATACTTAATTTTGCCATCACTGGGACTTTGAGAGACCCCACTTTCACAAACACCCGCTAAGGGCTACAGAACATCAAAAAAATTAACCCATAGCTAAACGTCATTTGGCGAACAAATAATTTGTTGAAAAGAGCTGTGATGTGTTTCATTCACAGGATTTTCTCTACCAACTCTTCTACAAACTATTCTTACAAAAACTTATTCTTCTACTTTTTGTTAATACAGATAAACCTTCATTACACCCTTCACATTTTATTGTAGGGTTTGTAGGTATAAAAACAATTCAACAAGGTATAGCGATTAGCCAGTCGCTATGTGATGAATTTCAAGTTCTGTTCACTTTGCAAAAAAAAAAAAAAAAAGAGCAGAAAAAAATAATAGCATTTTGCAGTTGAAAATGTTTATATTAAAACGTTTGGTGTACTTTAAAGAGGTCTATATTTTTTGTAGTAAAATTTTCTATATCTGTTGCGGTTTATTAATTATACAAAAGTCATTCGGTATGAAAAGCACAGATTACTCCTAGAACATGCAAGATAATATATATCTTATATATCATACTAACACCTTAAACATATGTTATATCAATCAAAACCGTTAGTCATTTTGAGAAAAGTAAAACAACCGAGTTTTTTCCACTTTATGGCTAGTTTGTGATTGGGATACACTGTTGAAAATCTTCCTGTTTTATTCTTGGAACTGAAACACCAAGTTTTGTATTTATTCGACTTTACGTTTAGAGATATCCTCTTCATAGATATAGACAGACACCGACACGCATATACACAGAACTGGTAGAAATGTTTTTAAAACCTTTTTATTTATTTATTTATTTATTCATTCATTCATTCAGGGACTCTCAAAATGTGTATATCCGATGAAATCTCGGTATCCAATACAATACATGGGTGGAATACAATACATCTTCTGCTTACTATAAATAAGCGTTAGAGCAAGTAACAAAATCATTCAACAATTTATATATGCCTAATCTTCATTTTCATTCGTTTTAAACAAAACAATTACTTTAAAAACCTCGAACTACGCGGAGACGTGCAACATATTCTACATACCTCCTTCCATTTTGCGAAGTAGTGTCTGTCTCGTATTCAAGAGATGTCGTTTTCGAAACCGGGATTTCAGTCATTTACCTGGGTAACGTTAGCTCTGGGGTTTTCCCTATCGTTCGGAGATAATATCGGAAAGTCTAACCTCCATGGACATTGCAACATAATTGTATTCTTTTTAGTAATTGCTTGTTATGATATAGGTGGTAAAAATTATTCAAAATCGCCAATAGAAAGAAAGATGAATATTGAATATAAAACATGAGAACTAAGGGCTGATGACCTTTATTAGAACGTATTATTTAAAATGTAATACTTCATAAAATTATTTCTATGTAATTCTTAAAATTGAGAGGTATTTTAAAGTAAAGTTTAGGATACTCAAAATCAGTTTTCGGGAAGACAGTAGATTATAAATCAATGGATAATGCCACTAGTACCTATACACAGACAGAAAATGGACACCCAAAATATAATTCTTGCCATAACCCAGGGGTTACGCCAAACTGTGAGCTTTGAAAATCAATATAATTTATGTTTCTCCTGACCATTTACTCTGTAATCACTTAATATTAACACGCTTTTCACTTCACAAGTAAAGTGTATGTTGATTTATAATCGAAAGACAAATTCTTTGAAAGTAATGGTCTAACAGGCCATAAAGGGTCTCGTCATACCTCAGTGTATTTGGGAAATGCTAGCCACTGGGGTTAATAGAATGAGTAATTAGCAACTTGGGAAAGCCATGGAATTATAATTGCAATTTGCGCTATACAATGACATACTGAAACAGCGGTACTTTGATTACCGCTGTTAAAAGCGGGGTTTGGTATTATAATTATGTATGTTTGTTAAAAACGTTGTACCTGTATTTGAGTACAGCATAAAAATGCGACGATTTGCAATTATAATGAGAATTTTCCACAGAGTTTTTCACTTTGGCTTTTGTTTCCCTACTTCACCCTATTAAAAGCGATATACGTTTCAGGAACGACTACCAAAGCGGTTTACAAAATATGAAGCGTCTCAGTGATGGGAACGAACCCCATGTATCATAGTGAAGCAACGCACAGAAATATGCTGAAATAAAGGTAAGTAGTGAATCTATGATTAACAGAACGCTGATGCCTCAACGTAAGAGAGTTAGGCTGGTTGAACTGAGGTCATAACGGCAGACCGCCTCAACACTCGATACGGAATCTAGCGTCGGTTACTCGCACTTCTTGTTTAGAAGACTACTCCTAGGGGGGACGGGCTAGCTGGATCTGTGTGCTGCGGTCCTGGTTTCGATGCTCGCGCGGGTCACAACCAATCGCGGAGCACCGGCAGGCACAGGAGAAGTAAGGATTTAATGATGAAAATTTCATGGTACATACTTGGTTTGTAGTCCTTCCGACTTGGCTTCGTCTTTTGAGAACTCTCCGTAGAATGGTGATAATGAGTATAATATTTTAATCTTCGTCTGTGCTCTGGCTGGTTGTCTCTCAGAGAAGAGAGATGCATGTCCTCTGCCTATCAGGAATGAAGATAAGCTCGCTTTACCTCGGTAGTGGTACTAAGGAACTTTGAGGAAAATTAACTAGGCATCACAAGGTTTAATTTACCGAAATTTATTATCACCTTGCTGCTTCAATAACACTATTAATGTTCCTGGTCACTGGGAACTTTGTACTTAACTTGCGAGTCACCCGACCCTTTGTTAACGTAGGACGCGTCAGCCACATTTCGACGCGATCTACTAACTGAACGTGACAACCTATGCGTCCAATCAGTGTGAAAATAAACACCTTCGCTGTTATGGTTTATAGTTAGCCGGAATATACGTTTACGCCTTAATTAATTTTAAGCAATTACCGCAGAATTTACTACTTGAAGGCGGATAATATGTGTGCGCAAAATTCTTATAAGGGTTACGTAGATGTAGACTCCCGAAATTTTGGTGTGAACATTGACTATTTATAGACTTTGCTCTCCCACTTAGAACTTAGGGTTACTGATCTACAATTTGAGGGATTTTCGCGGTGCTCTCAGCATGAGTGAAACATTGCGTTATTTATGTATGATCTGATTGGTTCGTTATATGCAAAATGTGATTTTTTCCGGGGCTTCTCTGGTGATTTCTCTTTCTACTTCTCTTGTACTCGCCCTACATTTCTTGAGCGTATACGATAACATCATGAAGCCTTACCCTGGGTTCCAATATAAAAGGCTCAACTTTCTCTGCGCTTGGGAACAGGATATTTATCAAAACTGCAGAATTTAAACATCTTAAAGCTAGTGAACCAATGAAATTAATTAGGACAAATATTACGTTACTAAAACTGACAATTTACAATGTATCCAAATTACAACATATGCCCGTCATATATCAACCTAATCGTTAAACAAAATGATATATTGTAAAATTGATCCTGTCGCAACCTCTCTACATCGTTCGTGGTCAAGAAAGAATCTTTTTATAATTTCAGAATATGAAATAACTCACCACCAGTCAGGTATGTAATAAGCTGAAATACTTGCAGACTGGGCTGTAGCACTTAGGGTGAAATAAAGGGTTCAGGGCATGGACAAGAACTACCTATTTCATTGCCACCGGAACTCGCATCCTCTTCCCGAGCGCTTCACACCCCATTGAATTAGTTCACTCACATACCATCCGCTGTTTCTTGGATCAGAACTTCAATAAACGTCTAAAAGTAATTCCAACCATTGACATTCATAATACATTTTTTCGGATAAACAAAAGTCTCACACGGATGAGGAGATTGAGATATGAGCTTTGACCACATAATTCCATAGAACAAGCACAGGGGATTAAAATGAATGTTTTAAGACCTGCACTGCGCCCCCCTCAAAATATTTTATACTAGTTATTCTTTACATAAGTAAATGGGGTATTTAACTAAAGGTCCGTACAAAACAGAAAAACGGCAAGGGTACAATTCTGTGCATGTATTTACGTATTAGAAAACTAATTTACAAATCTACAATGTACAGATATTGTCCAGAAGCATTTTACATGTGCTGACCCAAAAATCTTGAAGTAAGTTCATGGTTCATTTTGAAGCTCATATAAACAACACATTAGATCAGGTTTGGAATTTGAGAAGAGTTACCTGGATACGAGTACACCACAGGTATAATTCATTTACACAAGTCTTAGACAAAAGCTTTCTAAAGAAATTTAGATATAATGATGATGGCAAATTTCACCTTCTAACTTTACGAAGTTAAAGTTGTATATGACCATCGCCTGGATCTCTGGTAATTTACAAATCCATCCCCCAATTATTCAAATCAATTGAGCAAACATGGCAATTGTAAGCGGTCAGATTCGGCCAGTACTATTATGTGTGGCATAACCCAAACCAAAGTACGATGTGCAAGCTATACAACCAGACAGCCCGTCGGTCATGAGAGAAGAACCTGCACTCCAACTATCACCAGCTGCGGCCTCCAAGACACTCCCATTCTCCCCTACCCCTCTCTAGGCAAAAAACCACTCTAGCGCCTATCACCGGCATTAACCATACCGCGCAGTGGCACCCACGGTATAAATATAAATTATCCGCATAGGTCGCAAATATAGAATATCTCTTGTGCCGCGAAAACAATCGGCACAGACCAAATTTGTAAGAATATTTATTTATAAACATTTCGTAACAGACTGACATTTTTGTCAACTCTTTACAGGTCACGTAGGGCAATTCTTAATTTTTCTGAAAGTTTAATTCAAAAGTAGTTTTTAAAAAATCATGTTGTAGGGGAGGATTTAAGTTTTATTTGAAGGTTTTGAAAATAGAAATATTGCAGTTACTGAAGAAGTTAGGATCCCAAATGTGCTGTGTAACAGACTGACCACTCTTCGTAACAGACTCATATCTGTGAAATTATGCATCTTGTATTGCACCATTGTAAACACAATGTGGGATTGTTAAAATGACCTGGCACGATGCACATAGGAAATAATATATATTTATTTTATTCGCTGTTATTTAAGTTTCTGTAGGTCTGTTTACAATTAATATTAATTTTAGTGCTTCTTTCTAACAGTGGTAGTTTGCTATAAATTTTTATTTACAATAATGCGTATTAAGGCTTCTTTATGTGGTAGTTTCATATGAAAGATAACAGCAGAGAGAGGGAGAGAGAGAGAGACAAAGTAAATATGAAATGCTAGTTTTCTTTTTTAACGACCGTAGAATGTCTTGATTACATACCACTAAATTCATTCAGCAAATATAAAAGAAAACTTCATTTCAGCCCTCACCCACATTAAAAACCAGTGTTGGAATCGTGCAAACACACGGTTCTCCGAATCTGGTGCTTCAGATAACTGCAGATAAACACATTTTTTAAGTGAATCACGTGGTTTATTGGGTCATGTCACAGGATACACATCGTGCATACACTAGAATCAGTAAATGCAGCAGACATTGTACATAGGTTTCTGCTACTGCTTTGATACTGAACCGCGGAACTTGTGGATCAGTCTGACTGAACTGTGAGCATACTCGATGACATATTCATCTATCACTTTTACACAATGAGCCGTATGTGTGGTAAAGATGTTGAAACCTTTTCGCAAGATATCTTTTCACTTCTTCAACGTCACTCCGAGATATTTTCTGAATGCTAATGTTTGGTTTTATTACACACAACACGAATGGATGCATTTTGCACCCTAGTTTCACATTTAAAAGTCAACCACGCCATCCTTTTTATTTTCCCTTCAATTTCATCTACAGCTCCTTTTCCGTGATAAGATTCAAAGAAGTGTCATTCAATTTGGATTCTAAGCATGTTTAAAGTGTACTTCTATTTAAAGTAGCCTGCAGCTCCATCACAAAGAATTTTGATGGCTTAAAGGTAGAAAAGAATCCCCAATAGTTGAGAAAATACACATTTTAGGCAAATATCAACGGCATATTTATCATGTGTAGAGAAATCGGACACCAGAGCATAAACTTCTGAATCTCTCACCACACTCTTTTTAAACCAAGTAACACATGTGAAGATGGAAACCTATGTGTTGTTCCAAGGGGCAGGCTGTACCTCATTTTGTTGCTTGCATGTGTAGTTGAAGACGTTTATCTGTAACATTGCTTTATTAATTGGGGTAGGCTTCTCGAGCACGCTTGAAAACCTGCTTGCTTTTAACATAAACGCGATTTACTTCTTTCTCGGTTCTTCAATTCAGTCAATAAACGGATTGCTCTCGTTCTTCAATCTGAGCTCCTCCATTCCTCATTTCTCATTGATTCCAGTGGCATAGTAAATTGGCCTGATCATTCTTAATCTCAGTGTTATTCAGAATGGCTCATTTTTCACAGGCTGATTGCATGCATTCCTCTTCATACTGGTCACATACCACTTGACATATAAACTCACGAAATTCAGTTTCAACAGTACTTCTGTCATTTTTATCTCTCTTAGCAGCATTTTCTTCATTTTTACGTTCACCATAGCGGCCTATTTCTCTTAGACGCTGACTATATTCATGTTGTCTTTCTGCTGGTATTTTAGCCTACTTCTCGCATGCTTGCTTCTGCAATCGCCAAGGTGTCTCTACCAACGAAGTAGCAAGGGCCTGGAATGTCAGTCTATTAGGGCACTATTACTGAAAATCCACTGACTTTAGAAAAAAAAACATACATAGATACCTGTTTTGGTTGCAATGTGATGCTAATATAGGATCAGAAAGGAAAGTTAAATGCCCAATTTATTTTACCATCTATGCTACTTTATCCATGTTCAGCGTAATAGACTGGCATGGATATGCGGTTATGTTTAAAAGAAGTCAGAAAACTTATTTAAGAAGTGTTTATATTTGGAAGTGCTCATCATTGTGGAAGACTTAATGTCTGATATAAAAAAGGTCCGATATAACTCAAACATTTATATTGTAGAATCTGTGCCTAGAAAATACAAATTTTCATCCTTTTTGTTGTATTTTGCATTCACTAAGTTCCTTAGCATTAAATTCCCTTATTCATGATTTGTGAGCGTTTAATTATTAAATAAGGCTCCTCAAGAATACGAGGGATGAAATACCCGTACTTGAAATATTTAAATATTGAATCAACATTTCACGCCTTGATACGATATTTCTGTGGAATTGCCCATAAGTAAAACACGCGAGCCACAAAGATAAGCAAGGGAAATGTGGGAATGCAGAAAAAAGGAGAAGAACGCAATAAGGAACAGAGGTGTTCGGATCATAGCCCAAGCTGAACTGCTAGAGAATTGAAAGGCATGTCACTGCCTAGCAAAAATGCAACGTCAACGGGAGGTTGCCTCGCAGAAAGACACGCAAGGTCTCGGCCAACGGCATCAGCAGATTCAGGAGCAGCCGCTTCGAATGCAAGGCTGAAAAGGAAGATTGGAAAGTGAAAGATGACACAAAGAAAAAAACTTATGAAATATTGCATAGTCAAGGTAGAAAAAGAAGACAATGAAACAAGGTAGTCTAATAAACACCTAACCTAAACATTATTTTTACGAACTTATACGTAAATAACTAATATCTATAGGTAGTAACATAAGAAACGACTTATAATAGTGTCAAAAGCTTACCTAATGAAGGAAAACCGATGTTTCACCCATCATATTATATACTTATAAAAATTGTGAAGCAGTTCCAGGACCAGATGGTTAGGAGGAAGAGGATCGGCAACCGCCGACGCAGGATGGTGCTCAGGCATGAACCGTGGTCAGTTATGATACTTATTCTCTCCACAATTGGGAAGTAAGCTTCCGCTTTAATAACACGTCTATTTGTTGAATAATCCTTTTTTCTTTCCTCTCTTCTCTCTCTGTTCCACTGTTAGTAAGTGGGCAGACGGAGAAGAATAATTACACGAAGAGGTCAAGGTCAAAAGGAGTAAACTTTAGCACAAGCTATGCAAGTTGAGGGAGAAGTCACCCCGGAGGAAGCCCACAGAATAATCCGATATTGGTGACCCTCAAGGGATAGCAACTTTTATAGTACGGGCTTAACGACATACTCGGATATATTTGGTCTGCAGATTATGCTTACTAAGTTGAATTTTAATTTTTACTTTGTCTACTGCTTACCTGCAGCACGTAGAGGAAGTATGGCACTCCGCCCAAACATTCGATATCAATATTTAACCGGAAATACAAAACATCAGACTCTCTGAATTCAAAAGTACGCACTTACGGAGGGGTTCGGGTGTGAGTGTGAACAGCATAACTTAAAAACCACAATTATATTTAAATTCAGGGTCGTCCAACGATTGAGCAGAATATTTTCAAAAGTACTCACCCCACAACAAACTACCGTTTACATGGAAAACGTTTCATTAGTTTCTGATTTTTCTCAAAAATGGATCTAACAGCTCTGATTTAAATACCACATGTTTTAGATAATTGTATGACAAATAAAATGTATGTCTTAAATTTTCTGTGCGCAGCAGAAGTTCACTTCATACTTAATGAATTATGTAGAACTCTTAACAGCAAGAGATTGACAACTTACAATACAAAAAATGAAAAATTCGTGGTAATACAGTTTGTGTAAACATTTTAATGGCACTCGCCATTTCCGGAATTTTTTTATTATTTCAGTTGTCAAACGCTTTATATCTTTTTCCAAATGGTTAGTATTTCAGTCATTACATAGTGATCCACTTTTAAATCATTTGACTATTGCTTAAGCCTTCTGTATTCCGCTTGTACCTACATAGAAATGTATAAAGAAGCCATTTCTGCAAGTGCTTATCTCATTTAACTTGAAGCAGATAAGTGAATAAGTTTTCGTAGGTATACTTTGTGGAAGAGTGGGTAGAGAAAGATATGAAGGTAACTTTAGAATTCTCTATTTCTTGTTACATTATAAATGTTTGCAGAACTTGGTTTTAAATATTTAATACCACGAATTATACGCTGAGAATGCTAAAAATAAGTTAATCTAATTACGTTAGCATGATACTACCAAGGGTTTGTTTAATCTAATCGGAAAGAAAGGAAGGAAACGCTAACTATCTGCCACCAACGATACATACCCCGACTATGATAGTGGCATTCCATATATTCTCTCTCACTATCTATTTCCTATATTTTACGCTGTGATATAAATTTATGGAAGCATACCCAAAGAGACCACACAGAATACAATCAACGAGATCAACTTTCTCGCTAACATTGTCCCACTTAACTATCTGAACAACCTATGTATTTATTACAGTAGGTTTTTCATCACAAACATAACCACGAACATGAGTCAAGAAATTACAATATAAATCAGTTTTAGCAGTGTCTTTCTGTACATTTACGTATTTTCAAAGTTCGGTTTCCTTTTAAATATCAATAAGATATTGTACATACCCCACGAGAAGTAAACTACATCGGATTTCTGATCGTCCTTAAGGCCATTAATACGACGTGTCTTAAGATATCCGCTGGCGCCTCCTTCAGCCTTAGTGCGGGCCAGGAGAAAGGTGGTTATAGCTCACCTGTTTTAAGAACATGATTACATGCTTATTTCTAATTTGGCTTGGTGACAGGTAGCCATACGTTTTTTATTTTCCCATAAAGTAATGTGTTTTCTTTGCACAGAAGAATGCTGTTTATTTGATGAGTAGTGTAGGGTAATTGTTCCCTACTATGAGAGTTCTTCACACTCAGATTAAAGTGGTTATTTACAGCCACTCAAGAAAGTGTTTGTCTCCACTTTAAACACTTACAGCGGCTAAGTTAAGGGACAAAAGGTCTCGTTCTTAATATGCAGAAAGAAGAAACAGCATCACAGATCTCGTGCTCAGGCGCTATTTCATAGTTTTCATTTTGTTAGTCTTATAATTCTTTAAAATTTCACGGTTCTCTCAACTTCTTTATATGCGTCTGATAGAGCAATCTGTCATAACAATCGCATCCGAAATGGCGCCGAGCATGAATTTTGATCTGGTGGAGGAAAAGCTAATGAATACGTAACAACTTAGCTGTTAGAAACATTAATAATTGCCTACAATGAAACTTTTTTCTCCATCGGATCAAACCCCATCCTCGTTGTAACTTTAGGCATCACACCAAAAAGAAAATGCTCTACCAGAGGCACACAAAACAATTATGCAAACACGAAACACTAAAAATTTTAAAAATCCGTACAATATAGAAACTTAGACATAGAAACCTACATGAAAAACACCAAAACACGCAAACTGCAATATCTTCCCCTCCCTCCGCACGTTAAAGACCTTTAACGTTCCTCCTTTAATCTGACTGCTACAATTTTCCAAAGTGGAGACGAATACTTTGAATGCTTTACCTGACAATAAGAGGCAGAGTTAACCTGGTTAAAAACCTGTCTTAGTTATGCTGAAAGTATACAATTACATTACGATTTGTTAATCCTGTACATATACGTATGTTAATTTATTAAATGAATTATTTGTAAACGTTTTTAATATACCATTAGCATAAAAATCAGAAACAGTCTTGGTTTATATAAAATTTCTTCATTTCAATTCAATTTCACAATTATTTTTTATTCCCCAGTGTTTTTAACAGTGTGCTTTGGACAAAAGTTTCTATCGTAAGTACTAGAACACGTAAATGTATATTACGACAAACGGCTGCGTGTGTTACATAATGTTTCAGATAAAAAAGTCATGTTCCACATAAAGATGTGACTCTACCGACTTATTTTCAATAATGCATTGAAAGCTACCTTCTGGCCCCTTGTAGCAGTACGTTTTATGAGGAATACCAAAGAGTATTCTCCCATTAGTCTTGGTACATAAGAAAGAACTTAAAGAAATGATAAATATAGAAATATATTATAAGGAAATGACGAGTAGTGGAAAGAAGTGCAAAAAAGATAAGAAAATAAGGAAAGTTTAATGACAGGAATCAGAGAATCTATCATCCTCGTGCCAGCATCTTGGCCACTGAGCTAGGAAATGCTAATTTATATGAAGAACCATAACTGATATTTGAGCGCTAAGATGCTAACATCTCGAGACCTGACTCATACTCAGGCTTTGCTGTTCATTCGCGGTTAAACCTTGAGATTGATCGACATATCCACCATATTAAAAGGAGACCTCTCCTCCTCTCTTCTATTTGAGGGAGGTGGCCATTCTTCACCTACACATATTCGTAATCAGTCAATGAGTTGACAGAACTAGCATGGGTATTTTATTAGTCCAATACATAGCACAAGGCGAGATTGCACGTAAAAGGTGACAGCATCGTGAAACAGTGATGTGCCCTATAAACGCTTAGAAATGCTGTGTGGCCAGGAAAGTCGGTTGATTTCTTCCTTCGTTTCCGTACATGTCATGGCGTAAGGTAATAGAACATTGGGAAAGTAAACATGAAAATACAGAGTGGTATTTTATGGCGAGGCCACGGACCGCGCGTTTGCGTACTCCGCACACTATTACTCGGTTTGTTTTTTGTTCCGTAACTCCCAGTTACTTACTCGCGAGTGATAGTATCATGCACTATAATGAGCACTAATCTTGTTATTAGTGGTGTTGAAAGTGGTGGCCATTTGCCTCTATCCTGGTATCTTCGAATGAAATTTCCATTCACACGCATTAGTTTTTCTAGCGTAGTGTTCATAATTTCTGTTTTTATATTGTTCTTAAATTCGTCTTTGGTGTGGGGATTGTTCCTATAAACTTTATATTTTAGGGTACCCCACAAATAGAAACATCCATTTCGTAAATGTTTTCCTCCGTTAGAACACTTCGTTTTTGCTTCTTAGGTTTAGTGATCACTACACTTATTAACCAGATATCAAAAAGTTTCTCTAACTGGAACTGCAACACAGGAAATTGTCTATACACCTGTCTCATCTTTTACATATGTGTCGTACATAAAAAATGTATTCAAGCTGAATTTATCGACAGGCATTGCAGTGGAGTAACAACGAGACTTTAATACTCTTAAGCAACTCACACACACTGCAGATGTCTTGAACAGAATTTCACCTTGACATGTATAATGTCCACTCCCTTTACAGCTCGAACACAGCAGCGACTGGAGTACAGATGACAAAATCCATATTGAACGCGTCAAGTGCCGCCAGTTACGCACCGAGGTCACTGCAGTACAGCGTGCTACATATATAGCCGGTCTGTGGCCTCACCTTAAAACGTTTTCAATGTATGTCACCACATCTTTCCTTGGCCTTACAATAAATGCGCCATAAGATTACAATTGAATACATAAAACAATATCAACCTACAATGGTCCAACATTATGCTGACATGAATTGTAAAAGAATAAAAATACTAGCACCCATAAACCCAAAAGATTTAATAAATTAATAGGTATTTTAAAAATGGCAAACAGTAAAGTTAACTTAACACTCGACAATTGCAGATTAAAAATGAAATTATATTTCCATTGAACATTACGTATAACATTAATACGAGATTACGATTACTTATGTTCTCCGCTTGTCTAGTAGCAATGAATTATTACGAGAGCATTAAATGAGGGGAACACATAAAAGGCACGCGAGCCAAAAGCACGTGTTTCTCAATGTTCTACATAGCTCTTGTAAACTCATCCGATGAGCCAAGTACAGGCGGGAGCCTGGAAAGCAAGTCCCTCCGAACCAGCTAACCTGAGATCGCGAGCCAACAGCACGTGTTTCTCAATGCTCTACATGACTGGAGTAAACACATCCGATGAGCCAAGTACAGGCGAGAGCCTGGAAAGCAAGTCCCTCCGAACCAGCTAACCTGAGATCGCGACCAGAATGCCCTCGCCGCCACCGAGACAAAGACATGACGAGGCAGCGCTCTTCGGAAACAGAAACATTGAAATCGAGAACGCAACATTAAGTTTACAATTGCATTAACAAATTTGCGCACATTAAAAATATATTAATATATGGCAAGAATATAATACAGCAATGATATTTACATCTCTCCTACCTTACTGATAGAAAAATATACCTACACTAGGCGGACGCCTGAAGTCGGTACTTCTGATCACTTTATCGTAGAATAACGTTAAAAATTTCACAATACAAATATGTATTGACAGGAAACTACTCTATTAACTTAAATATAAAATATAGTAACTCGGAACAAAATGTTAAATTGGAAACAGTGGGAATGGCAAGTACCCTGGTTGTCCCCATCCAAGTTACACGTATACTGGTCTCGGTAGTTCATCACTTCGTTCGTTTATTATGCTTCTTCTTGTAATAAGCTGAATCTATCAATGTTGAAATAGGACAATACTAACAGTGAAGAGTCAGTTGATAAAATAAATGAGTCGAAATGATATTAAAAGCCTTCAGGTACATCATGATGTAAGTGAAGACTTTTAATATCATTTCGACTCATTTTTTGTTCAAGCTGAATCTGCATGGAAATAATCAGCACCACAGTTAGCCTACTTGATCCTGATAAGATACAAGAGGCATCTCTGTAACATGAAGATAATCAAGTACTTTATTTAAATTTTCGTGAAAATTTGGACTTTTCGACAAACTCAAGAAAAATATCGGAAAAATCTGAAATAAGCCTATAGATACAGTGTGTGAAATGAACAGGTAAAAGATGTACTGAATCATTTTAGAGACGGTATCGAAGGAAGAACAACGTTAATATACCAGGTGAGTCAGCCAGCTACTTTTGCAGTTTTATGCAATCCGCAATTTATACTCCAACATGAAAACATCGGCCTCTATGATAAAATCTACTCAACGTTTGTGATATAGATGTCTTTGGATGGACAGTCAAATAAATTACTATATATAGCCGATTTTATAGTATCGCCTTTGAATGCACTCGTAATTACACAGCTGAAGTTTGCACAATTGATAATGAATACTAGGACAAGCAAACACTGCATATTATGTAAATTCACGTTCCATTTCTCATGTTTCTAGATAGCTCAGATGGAACAAGCGTGTAAATAATCCATCTGCAGTATAGTTGGAAAATTACCTGCGTGTGCCAATGTTTTGTTTTTGGTTTTGTTTAATGTGTTGCCATATTCATAAATAATCCTGATTTATATTAGTATAATGTTTCAAATGTTTAACATCATTGTAATTTGCAATTGATATGTTATTGTTGTTAGTGTTCCTTTATTAGTAAAATATATATAGTATCTGTTTAAACGCAACTGATACCTACATTTGATGCACATGAAGTCAGGAGTATACACATTTGAACTAAGACAATGACAAAATTACATATCACAGGTCGGCGCACTGGAAGTTTTAATGGCTTCACGATTGTAATTCTTTGATCCAGCGCATAGAAATGTATTTTGTTGTAATATTGTAGCGATTATCTTGGAGATATACATTTTTTAAATTTATTATAAAAAGGGAATCCCGCGTGTTCATTGTGTTAAATTGTAAACGCATAGACTCCCGGAATTCCAGTTTAGGAATTTGCTGATTGGAATGGCATTTATTTTTGTTTTTTTGTTTTTTTAAAGTTCCCTTGTTTACCCAGTTTATTATAAGTGTATCCTTTGCCGCTTATTACCGCAATTACACAGACACACACAAACACCCATGTACATGGCAGGACTTGAACCCGCGACCCGTAGCTTGGCGGAACACTGAAGTTACACACTCCAGCGACCACGGCTACCAGGGCCGGAAACTTAACTCTGGTTTCCTTGACGGTCGTTACTGACCATATTAGAGGGTCTAGCTGACGTTGCTAAGAGCACAATCATCTTGGCATGACGTAGAGACGAAATAATTAAGTAAACCCCCAGGATTCATGACAGGTTATCTTCTTACCTGGTATTTCTGGACGAATCTGCGGTACTCTGCAGTCTTTTAGACACCTTAAAGATTCGAGAGTGTAAACCTTCTCCAAGAGGTCTTCAGCTACACCTTCCTTTGCTAAGGTAAGATTTGGTACCAATTTATAATGAAGTGCTGTAAATGTGGAAGGTTCGGGGAAATTCTCGGGAATGCATTAAACTTATTTTACCCAGTGCTGTGTATTACTTTAATATTGGAACTACATAACGTCACCTACCATTAATTGCACTAGCCTAGCGAGGTTAGACGACCTACACTCCCTAAGGAGATCCTGGTAGTTACTTCTCACCCCTTATGGGAAACCCATCAGTTTGTGTAAGATTTGGAGGCCAGTCGGGAAAGCCCTACCTTGGGATGGCACCGAGGTGACGCGTCGGGACGCTCTCCCGACGATTGTCACAATACCATCTAGTGCTTGCTTTAATAGAATAATAAGAAAAAGATGTACAATTCCTAGATGTGAACCCGCGTTACCGGTGATTAGCGCATAGCATACAGTCACAATACCACTCGGCTACTTAGACGCATGATAGAGAGCATATTCTGGGTTTAACCTCAGGGCTTGCTTTCCAGGCGCCATGCCAGTGTCACCTCTCAACTATTCGTGCCTTTAAGACGGCTTTAATCCTTGGTTGGATGTTTTGTGATTATTATTTAAATGGCATAAGATATTATGTATGTTCTTTAGATGTACGAGATGTAGTTTACGCCAAAATTCAAACAAAACATCATTTAATAATCTGTGTGCCTTGATTAAGCGTCCGTTGTGTATGTAGGGTATCTCTAATTTGTCGTAATCTATCCCGTCTCTAATTACAAAATTCGGGTATTTTCTTTTTAGCTCATGTTGACAGTGGACTGATATTATAGGTACAGTTTATCATAGACGTTTACTGAATTGTGTGACTGCAACGTAATAGTTTTAGAATCCGCTGTTAGTAAACGCGCCATATGTTTTTGAGTGTACTTCATTTCAAAGTACTTTGGGTCCCTTACATCCCTGTTTTTATGAATTTTGCGTTTTTGCCTACCTAAAAGTGCCAAGTAAACTAGTCGCGGGCATCCTTTCCCCAACCGGCTACAAAGCGAACGGAAAGCTTTGAAGCCTGACCATAAACCCATCAGTAAACGATTAGTAGGGTCTTCCCATCCCTTAAATACAACACGTGGTCCTTTCTCGAGCTCCACCAAAGCAAAGCGTTGTTGCAATGTCATTTCTGCTGTTTCTTCGGTTTTAGCAGCTGTGACTCTGTTCGCTCGTGCTTTTCTTCCATGTTCAGCTAAGCTTCTATATTACTTCTTCAGAGAAGTTATATAATGTTTTACTTAGTGCAGTTTTGTAAGTTTAGCAGTGTTTAATAGTTATTAGCGTTTAATAGTTTAATTAAGATGTGGAGACCTTGGGAAACGAACCAAGTTGATGCCCCTCCGGTCGCACCAGCAAGTAACCCTCTGCCGAATATCAGTAATGCCAAGACCACGAAGAAAAGGGCTACAAAAACTGAATAAGCAAAGCCAGATTTTTATGTGTAATGTTCAAGAACATGTAGAAAAGAACCTTTTATGTGGAAAAATGTTTGTTATTGTTTTGAATTTCTCAAAAACAGCTTAACGAGTTTTAGTAAAATACCGCAAGTTTAAGATATTTGCAGGAAAAATAAAATTTGTATCATGAATTTTATATTCTGGGAATAACTTGTAAAATTTTCCTCGTTCTCAACTTGTTGTATTACTGGTAAATTCTAAGAGAGAGACAAAATCTTACTCTGCGTAAAATGCAATCTCGGTAAAGGACAAATTTTAGGTCAAATTGTGTTAACCATTTCCGAGAAATTTTTTGTTGTTGGTTTAAATTTTGAAATACAAGTTGGAAGTCTCTGTTTGTATTTTCCTCGTGGTCATGCTAAGAGCATGGAATTTCAAAGTCATCATATAGTCATCTGTATTTTAAAAATCTGACTATCGCTTTAGCCTATGTATCCTTATATTTACAACGATATGTGCAATGAAATTTTATCTTATTATTTAAGAAGTAGATAGAATAAGCTTTTGTGAAAGTAGTTTGTAAAAGAGTGAGTAGAGATAATCTTGTGAATATAATACATAAGATTTTTTTTTATTTTCTTTCTTTTGCCTTCGTATTTTTACTTATCCTGCATTTTATAATAAAGCTATTCATTTAAGTAAACAGAAGATGTCATGCTTATAAATCTTACACCTTAAACAATACACAACTTCTTGTATTAGCTTTATATTAATAAAACATTGTTGTGATACAAGTGATAAAAAACTTTTTACCATAGCTCCGCGCACAGCATAATCAAAAATGATGCTTTGATTTGGGAGTAAGAGTTCCTTTCAAAATAAATTAATATTTATGTATTTTAATTATTTAATGATAGTCCAACAATGTATAGTTTATTCGGAACATGTTTCTAAGTTTCTCTCGGATATGTTAACATGCATTTCTATTCTTGTAGCGCAGTATATTAGTTCAGATCATTCATTAGTTCAGTTATATTTTAAAGCGTTTGCAACTTAAATGTAATTACTATGCGATTCATAGTTATTTACATAGTTATTTTGTGTGTAAAGCAAGCAGACAAACTGCATGACTGTATTCTGTACATGTGGAAATCACCTGCAAAGTTTTGCTTTTAAATACTATTTTTAATTTTGGCAACAACGCGCATATGCACATGGATGTCACTAAGATTTTATGGTGCTTGCGGTTAGGGAGGGTAGGGAACAAGTGTTTGGCTACTGCACAAAGGTCGCCGCTTGGGGATCCGAAGGCTGCGATGACCATAATAGCTGTTGTTAAGCGAAGAAAATGTATTTAACGCTCAATTACAGCTTGAAGGGTGGCCTATATTCAGAAAACGGAAGGGGCGACTGCCTCACCTGGCGCGCGCGCACATACACACGCACACACACACACACGCACAACAATAAAATTGTTGAGGCGACGTATTTGAGAAAAATGCTTGCAAGAAACTCAACTCAATGTGCTGGAATGAACGCCTAAAGCCTGAAAGAGTAACAGCATTCAGGGAAGAAGTTAACACATGATTAGAGAAAATAGATAAACAGGAAAGAATTCAGAAGGCCGAAAATGTAATGCGAAGCTGTGAATGATATATGATATAAATAAATCATTTTATTGATATAAATTACAAAACAATAATAGACTCTGTAACGGTATAATCTTCAGGAAATTATTTTTAGTTTGCAAGGACATTACCTTGTTCTACTTCAATTCCATGCTGGTGCGTACCTCGTTTGGATGTCGGTAATGACGTGGGATTGAATTCAGTATTGTTATTTCGTATTACACACTTCAAGATTTCGGTGCAACTAGTGCACTTTTCTGGAAACCAGCCTCTCTATATCTATATTACATCTATATTACAACCTATCATATTAATCTATACTCTACTATAACCAGTAGATTATAGATTAATATGATAGGTTCTAATATCTCGGAATATTCAACGCCATTAATACAGCAAAACTATTAAACCTGTTGAGATTTTTCTTTCAGTTGTTTTAAAGCCAAAATGATAAGAATGCAGAGAAGGGTATAATTAATGTAATCTTAAAATAAAATTTAAGAAATCGTAACTCAAATTGATGCGTAACTGATTACTGCAGTTTCACTCTTATTTGAGTCCAGAAAAACTACTCATCTTAGTACATTCGTTCTTAACTCGAACAGGTATTTGAACTTGTGTAACAGAATAAATGTTTGCGGAATAATTGAAATAAAACAAAAACTTTTCAGAATATCATGATTTTTTCTCGCCCACAACTGTTTGTACCTGCATATATTTGTCGATCCAGACCGTCTGGAATTCTAATGTTAGGGCTTCCTAAAACTCGCAGAAAACTAACAAAATAAAGTATTTCTGTGATTACACGCGTCATTACGCAGGTTCTGTTTATCGCGATACACCAAGCACGCATTAAGGGATCGCCTGTGAATATTTCTTTCATTCCACAACGTCTCTTGAAATTCTAGGAATTTTTAACAGTGTGACGCATTGGTACTTAAGTTCTCCCATTGCCCTGCAGCTGGAACAATTCTTTAGAGCAAGAAACATATATACACGAAGACGACAACAGTCTTGCATTCCATTAGAAATCGATATACGAGAGCTGCCTCACCATAGTGCCGGACAAAGGAATCGGGAGCGGGAGTGAAAATTTACGGCCTCGAATGTGGCACTTTAGAGCCAGTATCCCTCACGAAATATTTAAAGCGGAGGGTTCTTGACAGAGCTCCCTCGGGACATCCCAACTAAAATAAAACACATCTGTCAAGAGTTTCTTCTCATCCACCCACTTCCTGCAAATTCCAGTGAATGTTTTTCTCCTCTTTTTGTGTGGCCATTGTCTTTTTCACTCGATATTCTTTTATCCTTTTTCTGCGTTTCGTGCACACAGTGTATACTACTCTCTTAAGGGCTGTTTATGACGTAAAAGTTGCTTGCTGGCAAATTGAAGAACGGGATGGCTGTGATGAGATCAGAAGATCCATAGCAAACATTGCACTTTCTCATCCCCTGTGGACTTTTATGGTATATACTTCAGAAGCATTATCTACAAATAAGATCTTTTATGAGGCGTCTTAAAAAAGGTTATTAACCTGGGAACGGCGAGGATGTAAAGGTTGTCTGAGAGACAAAATGTGAGGCGCAGTTATATTTGGCCTTCTCTGAGGGTCGTTAATGCTGTTTCCAACTTGAGGAACTTCACAAAAAACTTTCTTAAAGCTAAAGAACCGCGGTAATCTCAGTAAACTTTACAACTAACTGCATTGCTTTTTTGTAAGGGGTTTGGTGTTGGTGCTTTTGTTTGAATCAAGGTTTTATTGATGTACTAATCGAAATTCCCACGACTATAAACTGCGGTCTTAAATTTAAACGCTAATTTCGTAGAGGAACTAGCAAAGATTTTCTAACAGCGATTATTTAAAAGTAAATGATTAAGGTTGCTGATTATTATCTCATACTTTAACTTACTCATATGTGAGGCGGCTTAGGTAATCCAAAATGTTTTCAAAATTATATATGTGTTTTGTGCATGCTTCCCAGTGCATAAAACATCTTACCACTTTGCTGATTTCCTGATAAGGAACAAAAGTACATGTATTAATATGCTTTGATTTAAATTTAATATGCCTAAGTTTCTAAAACGCATAATTTTAACTGTAGAATACATTCTTATATGAATAAATTAGACGCATATAGGTATAGTATACTTAATATGCATATAGATGTGTGTGCATATTTATTTTTATTATACAGGATAAAGAATTTGAAATATTAATATCAAAGTTATTCATCCTAACGCTAAACATAAATGCTCATTCTGGTGCACTTACAGTATTTAAACCGTTTTGGAGATGCTGTAATGCAGTGTGTACGTGTTCGAAACCTAGTGGAGTAAATTACTTAGATTAGGTTCCAGCGGAACAAAAGCCCATTGTCTTTCAAAGTGGAGTAATAGCAGGGATCACCAGTTTCTCCGAGCTTATACACCGAAAGATCATATCTTTAAATAATTATCATCAGATCGGAATACTGCAGTATATGGATACTTAGCCCATGTGCCCCAATTTTACGGTTATGATATTTGCAGATGACACTCTCATCATTTAATACAGCGAACATTCTGCAAAATGTCTAATCACTACGATACTTAAAAATTCACTTAAACAGAACTAAATATTATGAATAAAAAGTCGTATCATTTGAAACATCATATCGATTAAGGGGACAAGGTACTCTGAAATGGTCAAAAATCACAATTTTTGTTTTAGGCTCTAATAAAATCTCTATTATTTCCAATTTCAGAAAATATATACTTTTTGGGGTTTAGGAGGTTTCAAGGCATTTAAATAACATTTAAATTCTAGTCTGCATTCCTTTAAAGCTGTCATGCAACAGCAACATTTCTGTATCTTTCAATAACGAACGACTATATGATGCCCAGCAAACAGTTCAGCAATTAACAAAAGAAGCCACGACCAAGAGAAGGCAATCAGAAGAGATGAAGCAATCCAGGAATGAAGGTGCAGATAAGTATAACCCTGAAGAGAGTCAGAATTTTAATGTTCAAACTTTAAATTCAGTTTTCTCAAAACAACATTTTTGGATACTCGTGTACCTTTTCCTCAGGAAGTATGAGAGATAGAGAGAAGAAATTTTCCGTACAAGTATAGAACACAAAGTTAAACTTTAATCATAATTTTATAATGTATATTAGTGATATTAAGAAAGACACAACGTTGCAAACCTTTCGCATTTTTACTTTTTTGACTTTGAAAATACGTTTTTTTCAATTTCTAGTGAACTGATAAATAAAACTAAATAATTGAGATTCAGAAGATAACGGATTATACTAAGAACAAGTATGCAAAAGTGTGATTCTGTATTGCAAGTAGTATCAGAGAAAAAGGTACATGAATTTACATGATTGGAGAGTAAATTTTATTATTTTTCTGCTGAATGAAATATTTTTAAGGACTCAACTACATAAATTATCAATGCAAACAACCACTTGGGATAGTTTTCTTGACTTATGGAATAAGTCATAAAAATTTCAATAAAAACTATTGGGAACTATAAGAGCAGTGGTAATTCAACACAATTAAGGTGTAATTTTTATGTGTTCAGACTACCTTATCCCCTTATGAAGGGAAATATTCAGTATTAGCCTGTGATTTTGAATCATGATGAAGTAATTCTCTCAGTTTCCATAGATGAAAATATCCCATACTTAGGTGGAGGCTTTCATAATTCCGCACTTTTTCACTACTGAAACACATGGAGAAGTTAAGAAGCAAATTCGATTTGATTTGCTGCGAATTCCCTGCTACAACCCTATCAAAACTTCACAGTCCAATCCAGCTTCATTTATCTAAAATTCATTCATTCCAAACTAAATTCTGTCATAAGATAACACCTGGACATTTTCTTAAAGATGCTATATGTTTAGAAACATCCTCAGAGATTCATTACAATTACCAAAAGATCTCCAGGAGATTATGCTACTTGGAGAAAAAGTATAAAGGTCTTGGACTGTTTCGAAGCAAGTGGGAAGCTTTCTTATAGCATTTGAATGCTTGTAAGCAACTGGTAATTTCCGGAAATGTTCAATAAACAAGTTATGATATCGGGGAAACTGACACCCATTTTCACAAGCCTAGCCTAGTCATTGATGAAAGTGCCACTGTTCGCAGCTTAAAAAGACTATTAAGTGATAAAGCATTCAAAACTGGTGTTCTCACCCTCTAAAACGAGAGGGTGGCGGCGCCGTGGCCGAGTGGTTAGACCGCTCGCCTCCCACCGAGGCGGCCCGGGTTCAATCCCAGGGACCTGCATGTGGGATTTGTGGTGGACGAAGCGGCGTCTGGGCGGGTTTTCTCCGGGTACTCCGGTTTCTCCCGCCATTCATTCCACCAACTGCTCCATCATCACCTTTCCTTTCATCCATTAAACCAACATTTCGTTTCATCTACTTCTTTCATCCCATACCAGGCATCGGGCTGATCACCCATCCTGGATGCTGTGTCTGATCCATGAGTGTCTGCTCCTCGACGGGCCTCTGACCCCAGGCACCCGCTTGTAAGTCCTGGGGGTGTAAGTCCTACATAAGAGGAGGGTAAACAGATAATGAATGAATGAATAAAACGAGAGGGTGTTCTTTATAAGCAGTTCACCTCAGCAAATTTTTAACACACGTCTTACATAAAATAATTATAAAAGCATTACAGGATATTTCATTTTGCTTTGTTTAACTCAAAGCATTTTACAATTACCTGCTGTAGTTAGAAACTGCAGCCGGTGCTTGTAGACACAGTCAGTATTCCAGTTATAAAATAAATAAGCGAAATATTTAATACGAACTTGAAAAATTCAAAACCCAGGTATGACAAATCTCATTATATACGTTGATCTTTTGCTAGATATGTTGGTGGCATATGGTTTTGCGGTGGCATATAAAATAGTAATAGTAACAATAAGAAGAATAAGAATGCAATTATATAATAATAATTTTATTACGTAACCTTTTAAAAATAATACCCTCTCTCTTGCTACCGCTCTCACTCTTTCTCAAACACAAAATTAACCCTTACCAATATCTCGCATTTAAATACTTTATTGTATAACATTTGCGCCTTTAAGTGCACATAAATTGCACAGAATTGTTTGAATAAACTATCTTTATTTTTATGCAATTAAAGAAGTTTAAAATCCAACGTCAAATGTTCTTTAAGCTCTTAACAGATAACATTTCAACAGGGTAGATGCAGTGATTCTCTTAAAACTGGAAATATTTTCTGGAACTTCTAAATATAATTCCTTTAGGACCCTAGCATTTTCAACCAAGTGAAACACTTGCAGTTTTCTTAAACTTCATATGCAAGTTAAAAGTGAAACTTTAAGCTTCCTGTACAATGTTACTGATACCCTGTTACCGAGGAACTGTTTCCATCAGCCTGAAGGGTATAAAGAGTTAAAGTTATCGCCTTTAAGGGATCAATATTTTTCAGAACAAGGAGATTTTTGAGCGAACAGTTGCATTTTAAAAGAGTAATAACAAAAATAGATATAGGATAACGAAACTAAATACAGTTTAAACAATAATAAATTTCAATAGACTTTCCAGTGCAGATTGTAAACACGTAAAACGCCTTGAGTTTATTCCTCATAAGAATTTTGATTATTGGAGAATGATCCTAAGTTGCTTTTACAGCATTGTGAATAATTACGGAAACTTTCTCAAAATAGTTTTTTAGAAGCTAGCATAACAGAGATCGTGGCTTACATACATAGATATCCACGCATCTACATTAGCTTTATCTGAAAAAAACACTTTACAATCAAAGGACCAAATGGATATTTTGGGATCAATCTGTTGGGTTTAAAGTAATACTACCTCTACCACAAGGAACCTAAGATTATATAGAAATGTCACTCTACTCAAAACATTTTTCTGAATAATACCACTGTGTATAAACTAGACTCTATTCTTTCACACGCTACTAAAGAGAAATCGTGGATATTAGTAACGTTATAGGAGATATTTAAGAGCATAGTTTCAAGCATTTCACTGAATAATTACATTCAATTTTAACTCCGTAGGAGCAGCACTTCTTACCAAAACATAGGCAACGGACAGACAAAGCGATGCTAATATATGTTCTGCATTAGTGAACACACTTACAAACGTAAATGTAACTTCAATGGACAGAGTTAACTCTATAAAGAATTATCTACTGGTAAGTGCACATAGTGGAGCTGTGGATTACCTAAGTTTTGAAATGGAATGTTTCATACTGTAGCAATTTCACAATATGCAAATGCCTTGGTAGAGCCATATAAAAGGGTTTTATTGCACAGTAGGAGAGGTATGAAGTGATTATTAATCCCGTGCAAGCGGAATATGCGAAACGCGTTGCCCTCCATTGGCTTTTTCGCTTTTTACACGAACTAAAATTTGGCTTAAACAGATGTGGTTCTCTGGAGCATGTGCACTATCAAAAATTCTAAAAGCTTGTCTACAGGAAGCACGTAGTTTAAGAGCATTCTATAAAGTATTTAAGTGTCTACTGTTGTTATTTTCAGCTATGAGAATCAGTTTCATGGGCACATTCATTCTCTTCTCTTGAAGAGCCTCCATACTAACTCTTGGCTAGGTTATGCCATGATTTTCGTAAAGGATACTTTAAACGTTTTATGCAAAATTTCGAACCTTCTCTTACTGCTATAAACACAAGGAAAAAGTGTTTTCTAGTGTTGTCAGTTTCTGAGGATGTGATTAAATTTTAGCTTTTCTCTGAATTTTTGTTAGAAAGAGAAGAGGTTTTACTACATAACTGTAAATACTGCCTATAATTTTTATTCCTAAAGCGCTATAAATAAGATGAAAGTTTTAATGTGCAGCTAAGCGTTATTTCTTTACACACCTTTATGTTAGTCACCGTTTTACCTTTTCTACCATGTACCTAGTAAGCAGAAGAAGATTTAAGATTTAAACGGAAAATGCATGTTCTGAGGCACCTTGAATTATAAAAAGGCGCTTTTAGAAAAAGTAACCCGCAACGCACGTACTTGTGTGTGGTTGTGTGTGAACGGCAAGTTAGAACTGAAATCTTGAATGAATACCAAACTTAGTATTTATGTTTAGCATCTTCCAAAAATCTGACTCAAAGCTTTCCAAGAAAATTTCCCTATGCCAAAATAGCATTCCATATAAAACATTTAGAAATATTTATTTTCTCACAAACGGCACCAACGATTTTGATTAAAATGCATATACATAATTAAAAAATGCTACACATATCAAATTGTATAGCTCGGTTTTTCCGGAAATAGCGCCTGAATTGCTGTTCTTTCGGGAGGAATTTCATATAATTTTGTACTGGTAAACTACAGGAGATAGACAAAAGCATACTAACAAAAACTTAGATTCCCTTTAAACATACAACTTATTTCACATCCATCCAATCCACATTCCTTCCTTTCTTTGTGCCATCAACCATTAAGGGGACATACGTTGCTACTGGTTTGAATGTTTCAATCATTTTCTTAAGTACCGTCACATTCGGTTGTTTCTGACGACGACACGGAAAGGAATATGGAATTTGAAGGCCTACCCATAGCACCCGCTTATAAACATTTGACTATTGTTTTTGTTTCCTGTATCTATCTTGTACGAGGGATATCTACAACTAAAGATATAAAAACGTCTGCAAACCTTATCTCGATTAACATAAAGATAGAGAAACGAGCTTTTGTAACAATAGTTTAAGGAAGCTGTATAAAATTATACGATAGTGATCTGTGAAGGTAGTGTGAATGTAGCACAACAGATGTTTTATACACTGGTTTGTATTGTGAAGCGGAGAGGACTCGGTGCCGATTCGGAGTGATAATATTGTACTGACGTGTCACGAGGGGCACCCCCGGTAGAGACGGATAAGGTGAAGGGAGACACTGGGCGACGTAACCGGGAAAGACGGCACAGCAATGACAGGGTCCCTACAGTTTCCAAATTAAGACGCCCTGGGAGTCAGATAGGCAGACCAGAAACCCCGCTCATACACGGTTTAAAAGGGATCGGTCCTCACCCCCCGGCAAACAGCCGAAGGCCGAGGGACAGAGCAAGTTCACAGAGCGTATCATTTTCCCCCACCACGCTGCACAGAAACACCATTGCCGACAGCATTGAGCTGACTAAACCCCCACTAGTCAGAGTAGGTGGTCACCGGTGAACGAACTCGGGTCCTCTCGAATGCACGCCAGAGATTTACAGCCTTAGCCATCCCGCTCGGTTTTCTCATGGTCTGAAATGAATACAACTAAAATCCTGTCCGTTACAAGTGTCAACACATACGAAATGAACATACTTGTACTTAGACTTGTCGCGTCTATAATTCCTAACCTTCACGAATGACGATTGGCAGGTGAAGAAATCTGTAGATTGATGCGCGAATCTTCTATTATGTATAACGTCGTATTGCCGTCATTAAAGGGAGAATAATTCCATTGCTGTAACTACAAAACAAATTTGCAAAGAAAATAAAAGGTGCAATTACTGATAAATAATTCATTTCACAACAACAGCTGGTATTAAATATTCAGACGATGCTAAAATACATTACATGAACCAGTAATAACCCAAAATGTTTTAGGAATGTGTATACGGCGGCTGTTCAAATTGTGCGATTTTAAAGTTCTGCCCTATTAGTGTGTAGTGTGTATCCTTGGCATATTGTTAATTCTTTGACACCTAGGATATTCATATATATATTACTAGGATATTGATTTAAACGCATCACACTAGGTATTACATTAAAGACATCGTTACTATCTTCAATTAGAGTACGCATAAACCTATGATTTGCTATAATTTTTTTCTATACGACTCCAGAATGGTTAAACCGAAAACTTGGTTCATTTAATCATGATACGCCGGAGGAGGAAGTGTTGGCGCACGTCATTCGATGTAGCTTAACTATTAGGGTTGTTAGTTTGCCGGTCACAAAAGTAACCGCGACTGAAAGGCAATTTTTTCCAACTAGGAGATGCAAGAGTAGCAGATATCGTAGCTGCGTTCATTATATAAGCATAGGCCTTATAGGAACTACCCATTGTTATCGTTGCAACTCTTAAATAAATGCCATTGCCTAGAATGGCTATGTTTCTCAAGACAGCGTGACGCCATCGTTCTGTTGTACCAGGTGGCAACAGAAATATCAACTAAGAGCCTTGAGTCACATAGTGTAAGTTTTTGTAATTACTTGTAGATCAATCTCTGCCTTCCTGCCTTTCCAACCAATTAGTCTGGTCATGAGTTGTAAAATTTGTTACATATGGACTTATTTCACTAACTCGTAAGTATGTACATAGATAATACTTGCACTGAGTGTGATTTACGTGAAAAGAGCGTATGTTTGTACAACATTGTGTAAGTGATTAAGAAAGTACAAGAAATGACATACGCTAGTAATTTAAAATTGACTCTCTTTATGCCAACATCTAGACTGACCAGTGTGGCTACACCTTAATTTTATCACTATCAGTTCCATCACTTGTGTGTTGCGCCTGCCATGACTTTTAACGCAACCAGCATGGAGGACTCATCGAAGCTGTACAAAGATACGTCGGTAGAACGCTAAAGCGCGTTCTCTCTCACCTCCCCCTCACCAGGTGGCGTTCACAGAGATTGAAGTCATGTGGTTCCCTTCTAAGTGGGACGCCTGCTTCGCCTAACATCAAGAGGGTCACTTTCTAGTGGGGACTTGCTAGCGGACGCTTTAGCTCTGCGCTGGCAGAAGCAACCGCTATGCTCAGCTTTTCGACTTTTACAATTCAGAGCAATTGTAACGTAAATTAATTATTCCAATTAATTGCAAGAAGAACACTGGAAACTTCAAAATAGTTTCTTGTGAAATTTGAAGCAGAAACAAGCGCTGGATAATTACTTATATATACATATATAAAAACTACACATAAAATATTTATACACGTAGTATAAGGAAATAATTTCACAAGCATAAAGCTTGCAGAAGGGTAGATTCTAGAAACAAGTATCTGTTAAGAGAGCCGGACTCCATAACGGAATCGAAAAGCTCTTCTGCCCTTAGCATTCTGCCAAACACATATGAGTAGTTAAGGTCCCGGAGTAGCCAAGTGGATTAACGATAATCCTGCCGCTAGGTGGCGTTGGTGTCGCGTTAATCCTTACTAATCCGTCTTAAGGATTAAGGTGGATTAGTGGGATTAGCGGGAAGTTTGAAACGTTGCCACTAGCGGAAGGATTAACGTTGATCCAGGTTGGTTAATCCGGGGCCAGATAAAGTTTGAGGATAAGGGTTGGTTGGATATGTGGTGGTAAAGAAAAGGTAGAAGAGACTGAGGGAGATGGGGTAGTTTAAGGTCACGTGACCTGGAGAGGGGAATTTGCGATGTGTCTTTGTGGAGAGTTGGGAAGGGAAAGAGGGAATGATTAGCAGGTAAGTGTTAAAAAGTGGATGAGGAAGTGACATGTGATGTTGTGATTGGTGAGAATAAGAAGTGATGTTATTGGTGGAATGAAATGAATGAAAGGTGTGGATTGGTGAGAATAAGAGAGAATATGATTGGTTGAGAGAAAAAGAGGTGGGATTGGGTGTATGTTGGAGATGAGGGGAAAGGTATAAATAGGAGAATGTTGCGGGTGGAAAGAAGTATATGGTAAAGATAATGATTGCTATAGTGATAGCGTTAGTGATAGTAGGAGTTGCTGGCGCAGAGAGGAGTTGCGTTAGTTTTGGGAGGTGTGGGTTCGAGTTGAATGTGGAGACGGGACATTTGGAAAATGTGACAAGATGTAAAAAAGATTACGAATTGTTGCCAAACTGTACATGCACCTACCGAAAGGGGAGTGGGTGTAGGTTTGGATCTGATTTTATTAACTTGGGGACACTTAAGAACGTGTATAATTGTTTAAAGCCCGTAAGCAGATGTCAGAGGGGGAAGAGATGTGGAGGGTTGATGTACGGGGGTGTAAAGATGGGGCAACTTGAATGTCCTGAGGGTTACATTTTAAATGGGAGATGTGGGTGTGAGGAAGGTGGAGCGGGTGTGGATGACAGGTGTAAATTTTATAAAAAGCCTGTGGGTATGTATGCTAGCGACAACACTTCGATTCTGGTGGAGATGGTGGATTGTAGTTTGTTGGTGGACACGGTAGACTTGCCGGAGGGTTTGGAATTGGAATGGAAGTTGACGCCGAAGGAGAGTGAGCTTATGATGGCTTATAGCGTAGTAAATGAGATGAATTCCTATTTTCTGACACTTTTATGTATATATTTGCGGGATGTGGAAAATGGGGTGAGTGGGAGTTGAATGTAGGTGATGGAAGGACGATGAGTGGGAGGGTGAAACGGGCGTCTATATGGGGTGCGGAGGGGACTTTGAAAATAAATTCGGAATGTAATGGTGGGGTTGCGGGGAGGTTGTCGGTGACGAGCATACGAAAAGCAGCATCTGAGAGGTGCAAAAAAGGGGTGAATGTGATAAAGCAAAAACTGAAAAAAGAATGCGATAGGAAGGTGAAGGAAGGAAACAGGGTGATTGACGGGTTGAGGAAAGAAAAAGAAGAATTTGAAAGCAGGGTGGGCGGCATGCAGGGATTGTTGGAAAGAATGAAAAGAGAATTGGAAGAGAAAAAGCAGAATGTGACGAAGCAAGAGGAGTTAGTGAATAGAATAAAAGGAAATGTAAGTAAAACGTACGAGGAAATTGAGGCATTAAGGCAGATGATAGGAAAATTGGAATGCGCATGTACAGGCGGAGGAGAGGATGAGGAGTTTGCTAACTATGAGCAATCGTACGACGAAGACCTAATACCGGAGGAGGAAAAGGAGGAGGAAGACGTTGACGGACGGGATGTAGAGGAGGGAGAGGAGATAGAATTTGAGACGAAATGAAAAAAGGAAAAGGTAGCTGAAATAGAAGACATGAATTATAACTTATTGCAATAAGTTGGCTATACGGATCTTTTATTTTGGCATATGTTTATGCCGTAATTTGATATAATGCATGGTGGCCTTTGAAGATGTTTTTTTAGTTTTAAGCTGTTGTTTGATTTTTCATAATTAGTTTTTATATGCATATTGTGAAATATATGTGTGCTATTGATCTATAAGGAAGGGGAAAGGACCCTAACTAGGTAAAGTGTGAATAAAGGAAAATGAAACACTCATTAAGCAGCAAAGCACAATATGTGCAGTGTATTAAAACGTGGGTAGAAAAAAGAAACAAAATTAAAACAGAAAGAGAGAGAACACTGTAAACATTGCCAAATTGAGTAGAATATAAAACATAATTGCAGAAAAGCAAAAAATATAAACAACACGGTACCAACCTTTTTTCCATACCATATACAAAGAATGAAAAACACATCATAACATGAACAATGTTTTTATATTATGTGATAAATTGCCCTGTGCAACGAGGGCACGATGATTGTTTTTGTGTTTGTAAGTGTTTAAACACAATGGGAATATTGTTTTTGACACACGAACGCGATTATTGTGTTTGACACACGAACGCCGTGCATGGCATTGCAAACATAAGGGGGAATAACAGTGATTGCTATGGGCGCTATACCACACCGTGTACGGCTTGTAACTATTCAGTAGCAGCTGTTGCTGTTTTTTGAGGTGTTGTGCGTACTTGTAAGCCGCGCAAAACTTGGTTATGCTATTGCACTGTTCCTCGTACATGCATGCGGAAGTGTTGGGATTGCTCCCTTGAACACTGGCTGACGCCGACATGTTTCAATGGTCTTTGATAGGGGTGGGACACTGGCAAATATGTTGTTGTTTGAATGGGTATGAAAGGCCGTATTTAAGGCACGCGCTAAGCGCCTGGCAGTAAAGACACTTTGACTGCAGAGCTAAATTAGGCTGAACGAAATCAAAATGCTTAAAACCGAGATTGTCGATGAAAGCATTGACTGAAGGATCTGTGGAGTAATAGGGTTTCCACATGCAGCTGTAAGTGCACTGGACGCTTAACATACGGTTCTTACAGTCTGCGCACTGAAATTCATTTGGGCGTCGAAGAGCTGGCACAAGGGGTATTGGACTTCTTCTGCCGTAAGCAGAAGTGTGATTCATGCTGTTTTTTGTAAAGAGGGAAAGAAATAAAAGAAAAAAACTAACAAAGAAGAAGAACTAAACAAAAATACCCACAACACACGAAAAACACAACCGCATCAGCGACGCTGCCGCTTTAATGGAGGTTCACTCGACGCGGCGTTGCGGGTGCACTGCAGAGCCCACCAGATGCGGCGCCGATGTTCCTCAGGGATGGAGTTGAGAAGAGGTATGGCCAGGGCCTGAGGCCGGTCGCTGTTATCCACCTCGGGTACAGCGGCGAGGAGCGGGTCGTACCCGTTGGGGCGGGATCCGGCGAAGGAGCACTAGGCGCTGCTAGGGATGAGCTGCACGGACTCCGACGGCCGCGTTGGAAAGAGGTTCCTTCTCACAGGAGCCCTGCAAAACCTCCGCGGCGAGCAGGACAGCAGCCGCACTAGTGACGGGTCCGGTTGCGGGGGAGAAATACTTGTGTAGGCAGGTTTGAGAAGAGGGGGAGGAGAAGGTGGGGAAATGGAGCGCTGGGTGAGAATAGGGGTAAATGTGGGAGGTTGGGGTGTAGGAGAAGCAGAGCGGGAAATGATTTGAACGGAGGAGGAGGAAAGAGAAGTACTTAGAGGACGAGGAGAGTAGAGAGGTGAATGAGGGGTTAAAGGTTGGTAAGAAATGGCCCCAAGGGACATGGGTTCGTCATGGTGCGTGGTGAAAGGAGGAGAAGGAGAGAAGGGAACGACAACCACTGAGGAGGAGGCGGAGGAGGAGGAGGAGGAGGGTGAAGGACTTAGAGGAGGAGGAGGCTAGGAAGGAGAACGAGTGGATAAAGGCTGAACAGAGATGTCACCAATGGACATGGGTTGGACATAGGCAATGGGAGAAGGAGAAGGCGAGAAGGGGATGACTTGAACGGAGGAGGAGGACGAGGGAGTGAGGGGTTGGACAGAAATGTTATGAAGGGTCACAGGTTCGAGGTGGGGGAAGAAGGAAGACAAATGTGAAGCGCGGGCAGAAGCAAGTGGCGTTGAGGTGTACCGTGGGGAAGTTTTGGGATCGGAGCAGGAAAGAAACGAGCTTTGAGAATGATTGCAATGGAGGGAGAGAGAGGAGGGATAAGACTCTGCGGAATAGGAGGGCGAGGAAGGTAAAGGGGAGTGCGGAGGCGTAGCGCCTGCGGCGTCGGTGTAATCCTCCGTGTACACCCCGCTGTCGGTTGTGGTGATGGAGGAAGAAGAGGGTGGCAACACTTCCACCGAAGGCGACGTGGCAGCAGAGGAAGCCGAAGGCGAACCCGGCCACTAGAAGCTCCGGCTACTGATGTTGTAGATGGACAAACGCGAGCTGAAAGCTCGGCAAAGCCAACAGCTGCTGTTCCTCAGCTGTTATGGGAACAAACGGCTGGACGGGTGGAAGAACCTGGCCGTGCTGCGCTTCTTCTTCTTCTTGCCAAACGAAGTGCTGCTGTTGAAGAGCGACTTGCGGTTGGTAGGTTAGATCCGGCTGCTGTTGTTGGATGGACAGCAGCTTCCTATATACTTTTCCAGATGTTGGCGAAAAAAAAAATGTTCGCCGGCGGCTGAACCTGAGGCTCCACTGGGTTCCATGTTGTCCCGACAAAGTACCGAGAAAGATTAAGTGTGAAGACGGGAAGCCTGGCATGCCATTTTTAAAAGGGGCTGTAATCAGGAGCCGATGTGCGTCACAATATGGCCGCCGTGATTAAAGAGCCGCAATCTGCGTGATAACTTTAAAAATGGCCGGGCAAACGGATGCTCATTAGCAAGAAAATGTTTAAAAGTGGTTGTGCGGTCGATGGTAGGAAAATTTAATTGTTATCGCAACCGGATTGTGCAGTGGTTCGCTGGTGAGACCGGAAGTGCGCCGGAAAAGAGCCTGATTACAACTCTGGAAGTTGTGGCGCGATAACAGGTCTGAAATTTTAATGAGGCCTTTAACTGACTGCGCATGCGGAAGTTGCGGTTGCGATAAGCAGCGTATAAAAGCACCAGGCGATAAGCGGCTCGCTGAAGTGAGAATTGTGCAAGAAAATCGACTTGGCTAGGAATTGTAAGGTTTTAGCTTATGGAACATTTACGATATATTGGAAGCGTAGTTTTTGCGAGAAAAAAGTTGCGTTTGATATCCGCAGTATGCGCTCGTGGAGCCACATTGATGTTGTTAAGAAAATAACATTAACGAGTTTTTTACCCGCAGTTGATATAGCGTAAAAGAAGCAGCAAATAAAGCAGCATTTGTATTGAAAGTGTTTGAACGTGTAGAAAGCTTTTTAGGCGTTGTTGAACAAAGCCCGAAGCATGGACCAGAACAAGGGATAAGCGAATCTGGAACCCTGCAGCCCAGGTTCGACATTATAGCCCATAGGCAGAGAACGTTTAAAAGGCCTTTCTCCGGCTACACGGAACCAGAAATTACCGTGAACCCGGGTCCCAGAGATGCAAATCCAGAGCAATGGGTGACGCTTCTGTTTACGGACATTATTAACTTTGCGAAAGAAAATCTATTGGGGAACGAACCGGGATACTTAGGCGTAAGTATTGCGGACGAGGAGCACCCTTCCAAAGCTTTTAACATGAGCGTTAGACGCACGGACCAGGTGAATGCAGAGGCGGTTATAAAATCGATAGAGAAGGTGATGCAATGCAATCAACAGTTTTTGCTAGGGGGGTCTTTGAAAATCACTTTTGTTTGGACCAAGGAGGTGTCGGGTTCGTGTCACAAGCCATGCGATGCGTGTACCGGTAATAAAGGCATAGTAGAAATTATGAACAAAGACAGCTTGTGTTTAGCAAGAGCTATAGCGGTTGGCAAAGCTAAAGTGGATGGAGACGTTAATTTTAAAACCATTGAACGGTCGGAATACCTGCAGAAACAAAAAGCTGTAGCCTTGTGCCAAATGGTAGGAAAGACGAACGGTCCATTTACTATCGATGACGTCAGAGATTTTGACGCGATGTTAAAGGGGTACGCGGTGACGGTGTTTGCAGATCATACGGACAAACACGTCATGTACGCGTCAGAGAAGGAAGGAGACAAACCCATTGATGTGATGTTTCACGAGGGGCACTATAATGCCATTGTAGACTTGCACAGGTGCTTTAAATGTAAGTGGTATTGTCGACGTTGCCATTATCCCTCCGGTCACGCAAAAGAATTCCATCGATGCGATGGCGCTTGCTCAAAGTGCCACCAGCAGTGCCCTAAGCGCTATGAAGCGTTCATACACTGTGGTGCGTGTAACCGAGACTTTAAGTGTGCAACCTGTTTCGCGAATCATGCGAGAAAAGGCGCCTCTTACCCGAAGGCGCTGTCGGTGTGCGACGTGGAAAAAGTGTGTACTACTTGCAATAAGCTGGTGAACCTGAGACACCGAAAAGGAGCCCACGAGTGCGGAGAAAAATTTTGCTCCAATTGCAAGGTTCACGTGAACAGCAATCACATGTGCTACATGCAACCGTACTGTTCACCGAACAAGAGAAACCGCCTTGTGTTCATGTTCATAGACATCGAATGCACGCAGAACGCGGCGTACAAGAACAAAGGGAACACTTACGAGCACGTACCAAATTTATGCGTGCTTTACCAAGCGTGCCCCCTTGCATAGACGAAAGCGAAAAGATGTCGTTCTGCACAGAGTACGGCACGAAAGAACACGTTTTTACCGACGCGCCGGTGAAGCAGCTGTTCGACCACGTGATGAAGCCGAGGTTCAAACCCTGGGACGTCGTGCTGCTGGCACATAACATGCGCGCCTACGACGGACAATTTCTGTTGAAATACATGGTGGGCACTTTAAACTGGACGCCCGAGCTAATCATGAACGGTACCAAGATCTACCAAATGAAACACGGTGACGTCACGTTTCTAGACTCGCTCAACTTCATTCCCATGCCGCTGGCTCGCTTTTCTAAGACTTTCGGATTACAGGAAAGCAAAGGTTATTTCCCATACCTCTTTAATACAAAGGAAAACGAGCATCACGTGGGTCCGATTCCCGACACAAAGTACTACTACCCGGGCGGCATGTCGACGGAGGGGAGGAAGGTGTTTGACCAGTGGCACGAGGAAAGGGCGTCCTCCGGGTACGTGTTCGACATGCAGCAGGAAATGGTGACGTACTGCAAGATGGACGTGTTTCTGCTGAGCCGGGGAGTTTAGAAATTTAGGAGAGAATTCCTGGACGAGAACGGAATCGACCCGTTCCGAGAGTGCGTCACCATCGCTCATGCGTGCATGTGCGTCTACCAAAAGCGGGTTATGCCGCGCGACAAGATCGCACTGATGACCACCGGCGGTTACCGCCTGGCGGACAAGCAGTCGCGCATCGCCTGCATTTGGCTGTGTTGGGTAGAGGCGCAGAAAAACATCACCATCCAGCACGCCCTCAGAGGGCGCGAATTGAAGGTTCTTGGGCACAAGGTGGACGGGTATAACGAGGACGGGGAGGCGAAACGGGTGTTTTTCTTTCACGGCTGCTGGTACCACGGCTGCAAGCGATGTTTCCACAATCGCCACGCTGTGCTGTATAACACGGGGAAAGAAACGATGGCCGGCAGGTACGAGAGCACCGTGAAAATCTCCAACAAGATCCGAAACGCCGGGTACTTCGTCGTCGAGATGTGGGAGTGCGAATTTAACGCGATGGCGAAGACCGACCCGTAACTGGCGGCATTCGCGAAGGCCTTCCCCCGCCCAGAACCGCTGAATCCGAAGGACGCCTTTTTCGGCGGGCGCACCAACTGCACCAAGACTTACAACGAGGCGTCGGGCGACACCAAGATGTTTTATCTCGACGTCTGCTCACTCTACCCCTTCGTGAACAAGACGAAGCCGTTCCCCGTGGGCACCCCAAGATCCACTTGGATCGCTTTCCCAACCTCGAGCATATACAGGGCAGATTGACCAAATATACCGTGTTACCTCCAAACGCCCTGTATCACCCTGTGCTGCCGGCTCGCATCAACGGCAAGCTGATGTTCGTCCTGTGCCGCACATGTGCTGAGGCGGAAAGCCAAGAAGCGTGCCGGCACCCGGAGGACGAGAGGTGCCTGACGGGGATGTGGGTCCTGGACGAGGTGAAGGTGGCCCTGCACGAGGGGTACCGACTGCTCCGCGAGTACGAAATTTGGGAATACGACACGGTGCGGTACGACCCCGACAAGGGCGAGAAGGGACTGTTCAGGACGTACGTGAACCAGTTCCTCAAGATCAAGACCGAAGCCTCCGGTTGGCCTTCAGACTGCCACTCGCCCGAGCAGAAGGAAGCCTACGTGAAGGAGTTTCTGCAACGCGAAGGCGTCGCTCTCGACCCAAACGCCATCGCCCCGAATCCGGGCAGGCGCGAGCTGGCCAAGCTCATGCTCAACTCCTTCTGGGGCAAGATGGAGCAGAGGGAGAACCTGCCCACGTGCGAACTGGTCGATCGCTACGACAGGCTCGTCGAACTGCTTAACGACCCCGCCGTGAGGTGCAGTCCTACCTCCCGGACACGGACGATGTGATGGCCGTCATGTGGAGGTACGTCGACCAGAGCCCCAGGGTGGATCCCACGGGGACGCCGTCGTGGCCACGTACACGACCGCACACGAGCGCGTGCAGCTCAACGGGTACCTGCGCACATTGGGGGACCGGGTCTGCTACTTCGACACGGACTCGGTGATCGCCACGTACGCAACGGGCCAGTGGGTGACGCCCGTGGGGCGCTTCCTCGGCGACATGACCGACGAGCTGGAGAAGTACGGCAAGGGCGCCTACGTCTCCCGGTTCGCCTCCACGGGCCCGAAGAGCTATTGCCTCGAAATTAAGTGTCCGGAGACGCATCAGAACTTCTCGGTGTGCAAGGTGAAGGGCATTGCCTTGAATTCCGGCAACCTGGAGCGCGTGAACGCGGACGTCATTCGGGACGTGGTGTTCGGGAATAATGCCAAGAGGGTCACTCTCGAGGGTACTCAGATATCGAGAAAACCGCTCTGGACGTTGGTCACCGTGCCTTGCACCAAGACCTTCAGGATGGTGGTGAACAAGCGCGTGCTTGCCGACAACTGCGACTCCTATCCCTACGGATTCAAGAGGGAGTGCGCGTATAAATGAGACGCCAAGCGCCCTAGGCTTCCATTTCGAACCCGGGACCCGCACGATGCGCTCTGCTCGCAGCCTTAGGCGATTCGAGTTTCCCAGCACGATGCTGGTCGCGGAGCCGTCGCGCTGCGGAAAGTCTACTTTTGTGAAAAACTTGATTCGACACGCGGACGACATGTTCGACAAGCCCCCGATAAAAGTGCTGTGGTGCCATCCGCCGGAGTATTCGCCGAAACTCGAACCCCTGGCCCTAAAGTGTGAGACGCACACAGGCATTCACGAACTGGATGCGGTGGGCGAGAACGACCTCGTCATCCTGGACGATTTGATGGTGGAAGGGGGTGGGAACAACGTGTCCAATTTTTTCATCAGAGACTCGCATCACAAGCGCTTCAGAATCGTGTACATTCTGCAGAATGTGTTCCCGCAGGGTCAGAAATATCGAAACATCTCTCTGAATGCCAATTATATCGTGGTGTTCAAGAACAACAGAGACAAGATGCAGATCGATAGGCTGTGCCAGCAGATCGAACCGAGGAACTCCAGGTTTCTTTTGGAGGCCTTCGAAGAAGCTATCCGTCATCCTCAAGGGTACGTGGTTCTGGATTGTACGCAATATACGCCTAACCGATACAGGTATCGAACGGGCGTTCTGCCGAATACAATGCTCTCGTATTTTGTTTCCCACAGCGCCGTTTGAAACCAAAAAATTGTTTTTTTTTCGTTTTCATTAATTTGTGCGCCATCGTTAGCTCTGATGTTTGCCTTTTTGTTTGCCTATGTCGCAACTCGATGAACAATGTAAAGCGTGGGTTGCCGCAGAGAAAATGCTTCAGCCTGTATACAGGGTGTTGTGTTGCTACGCCACTAAGACCGATGATTTTAAATAAACTGCGATTTGCCGCACCGTGTTCATTATCGCGCAAACATGCCTAGAGGTAGGTTAAGCCTGGCCAAGCTGAGCAGCCCGCTGATAGCCAGGCAGCACGGCAATTTGTCGGCTTTAGCCAAGGCAAAGGCACCCCGATGGAGATCTCATCAAGGCCATTTGCGAATGTATGCTCAATGTGTGCAGAGGTCACGTGCAACTTCCCTCAAAGTGCTTGAAGTGGCTAAAAAAGTATAAAGTGTCTTGGAGAAAGTTGGTTGATAAACGCATTCCCTTAAAGAAAAGGAAGAAAATTTTGGTTCAAAAAGGAGGGTTTTTGCCGGCTTTTCTCCTGCCCGTATTACCTTCCCTAGGAGGCGCTCTGGTATCAAAGTTGACAGGATGAAGTACGGCAGGCAGATCGTTGTTGCTCCGCAACCGAAAACGGTGGAAAAGCTTCACCTCATCGACAAAACTATTTCCAGATTGGCTAAAGAAATGGAGAACGCGCAGCGCGCAAAACTCTCCGCCGACGACAAGTGGCGCATCGTAAAATATAAATTGGGCAACTACCTGGATCTCGTGACACAAGTGAGAAAACCCTACCTTGGCGATCACGAAGACGACGACGAGGACCAATACGAAGACGTGTACAGTGGCGCTCAAGTGAAGCACGAGGTGAGCCCCACAGCGATAAAGCTTAACCCGCTGTCCCCTCGCAAAAACAAGCGTGTGAACCCTCTCTCGCTCAAAAAAAAGAAAACCAAGTCACCTACCTACTCTTTGCGCCCGCGTCGCTGGCACCCTCTGTACAAGTAAAGCATGAAGCAATGGAAAGCGCTAAGAAAAGTGTATGCCAAACCGGAACACTATGCCGGACTGGGCACCATAAATCCACTTCGCAAGGCCACGGGCGCGGCAAAGGCCAACATTCGGGCCTTCCTCGAAACTCAGGACAGTTACACCTAGCACAAGTCGGTGAGGAAGAGGTTTCCCACCAAATACTATCACGTGACCAATATGGAGACCTTTGGGAAGCCGATCTAAACGTCATGAACAGCGTGAGGCAACATCACAAGCCCTAGTGTACATTCTCACCGTCATCGACGTATTTTCCAAATGTGCTTGGGCCGTTCCTCTAAAATCCAAGCTGAGTACCGAGGTGGCGCAAGCCTTCCGCACTATTTTTCCCAGCGCATTGCTAAAATCCTGCAAACGGATAAGGGAACCGAGTTTACCAACAAGACTTTTCGAGCCTTTCTAAAGATGCACGACGTACAACATTACACTACCAAGTATACCGTCAAAGCAAGCGTGGTAGAGGGCTTTAACCGCACCTTAAGAACGAAAATGTGGAGGTATTTCACGCACAAAAACAGTCACAGATACGTGGAGGTAGTGCCGGCTCTACTCGAGTCGTACAATAGCTCGTATCACTGATCCATCAAAATGGCACCCAAAAACGTCAACGAGTCTAACATCGTGCAGGTGTACCGCAATCTCTATGGAAACACGCAATCGCCGCGCGCCACAAAATCCGCATATTCCATTGGGGATTACGTGCGCATATCCAAAGAAAAAATGAAGTTCGACAAGGGGTACGAGCAAAATTGGACGGACGAAATATTTCAGATAGCCGACGTGGTGCGCGGTGCGCCGGTGGTATATAAATTGAGGGATCTCGCTGGAGAGGCCATAGACGGCATTTTCTACCACCAGGAGCTGCAAAAGTTGGCGCTACCCAAAACATTCAAAGTTTAGCGAATCTTGCAGACCAGAGGTCGCGGGCGCAGCAAGCAACACTTGGTAAAGTGGAAGGGGTATACCGCAAAGTTTAACTCGTGGGTCCAGGCTTCGACCATCCGCAAGACATGATTAAAACCGCACCGTTTTCCCTCACCCTGATGAGCAATGCTTCCATGGATCACTTCACCGATAACACCACGGCGAGGTTTTCAAACATCTTGCCCGAAAGAATCGTCCTGCAGGGCGAATGGGAAGTGGCTCTGCAGAAAGTTAGGTATCCTGTGAAATTTTATAACGTTTCCCGAGACGACGCTCGCGTCGTGGGCACCAAGTACACCATGACGCATCGCCCCACGCATTCCAAATTCAGCTTACAAATACCGCAGAGCATCGTGCAAAATCCGAAAGACCTGGTGAACCTCGTCAACGCCACCATAAACGAGCATTTATACGTCGAAAACTTCTTTCTCTTCGACGAAAGCAAGAAGACGGTAAGCGTCAATGCTGATGCCACCCATCCCGAACCCCTGGGCGACATACCATTCGACGGGTTTGTCGAAACGGTGGTGCGCAGGGCCAAGCCGTACACCATACCCGATCACGACGTAATGAGCGACGCTCCCCACGGAAGACCAAAACCTAGACCGACAAAACCGGTAAAACCACCCGTGCAGGCCAAACCCGCACTCGGTACAGCACGCCCGGTAAGATCTCCGACTCCCACTCACACAAGACCTATAACGGAAACTTCGTCTCAGACGACACCCAAACCCCCAGAGCCACCGCATGTGGGTACGCCTTCGACTGAGGGGGAACCCAACGCTACACCGGATGCGGCAACACCTGCCCCAAAACCGCCAGACCCGCTACATCGCATTCACAGTTTGCTGCTGACACCCGCTATGGCCAGGATGCTAGGTTTCGAACCCTATACCAACGTCATTCTCGATAAAGGTCCTAACCACTCCGTATATCTGTATATGGGGTTTCCTTACGAAATGTTCGTCTATTGCGATCTAGTAGCCCCGCAAGTAGTGGGCGAAACCTTTATGCAGGTCATCGAGAGCGTGGCTGTGGAATACGAGAGAAGCAACAACACTTACATGAGCGACGAAAATACGTTCTTTCCGTAGAATTGGGTACCCTTGATTCGACAAGAGTTCAAAACCGTAAACATAGATTTAAGAAACGGTTATGGCGGTGTCTTGCCATTTGCTGACGGATTTTCCTCTACTATAGTTCTCGCCTTTAGGCAAAAACCGCAATAATGGATTGCACATTGTCACGCAGTACTATCTCAATCAGGCTGGCGGAGCATTCGACCGTCGCGATTTCATTCTCTACAGAGGCAAGCGCTATCAAAGAGGCAGCGGTCTATTTTCCGCTCTCGGCGGTCTGTTCAGAACGATGCTGCCCTTTTTAAAGAGCGGGGCCAAAGCGGTCGGAAAGGAGGCGCTCAAGATGGGTGCTCACGTGCTCTCCGATGTAGCCACCGCCGGTGTGGCGCCAAAGGAAGCGTTTCAACAGAGAATGAAGGAAGCGGGGCGCAATTTAAAGCGTAAGGCCGACCAAAAGCTGGATGCCATGCTGGGTTCCGGAATGCGACGTCTCAAGAGAATAAAATGCATCAAACCCAAAAAGAACACGCAGTCGAAGATTAAACGCGGTAAGCGCAAGGTGCAAGACGTTTTCTCGTAATGGCAGACGCAGCCGTGCACATGAGTTCCGTGCACCTCTTCAAAGGTGTTCCCGTTCAGATGAACATCGAGGAGTTTCGGTTCGTCTTTCTTAACCCGCAAAACTCGCTCATGAAGAATGCCCCTATTACTTTTCATTACTCGCGAAATGCAGACGATTACCTCGACTTAACCTACGTCGTCCTCGAGCTTATGGTGCGCGTTCTCGATGACAAAGGAGCGCCTATCAAGGCCGAAGTCAACGCCACTTTGGTCAACAACACCTTAAATTCCCTTTTTCAACAGGTAGAAGTTTCGCTAAATAACGCCATCGTGTCCATGCCCCAAGCAAGGTACCCTTATAGAACTTATCTCGAGACGCTTCTCAATTACTCCGACGATGCCATGCGCAGCAAACTAGAATCCCACCTTTGGAGATAGGACACGGCGTGTATCATGGACACTTTCATCGCCAATGCCGGGGTTCATTGGCGTCACGGGTTTACCAAAAACGGTAATGTAGTTCAACTCATGGGTCCCCTGTCCAACGCTCTGTTTCACCAGGAAAATCTGCTTCTCAAGAACGTCAGCATGACCGTCAAGCTCACTCCTTCATCTCCTCAATTTTATCTGTTCTCCGTCTCGGCCGACTTTAAAGGTTACGCCGAAGTCCAATCTGCCACGCTGCGTTTAAAAGCCGTACGGCCCTCGCCAACCATTAAGCTTGCTCACCAGGCTGTGCTGGCAAAGAGCAACGCAAAGTACCATCTCAAGGATGTAAGCTTCCACGCCCTAAGCATCCCAGAGGCCAGAGGAATGACGTTTAGCGACGTCTTCATAGGGCAAATTCCCAGATGAGTGGTCGTGGCCATGGTCACGGACAAGGCTTACTCCGGCGACTTTAACAGAAACCCCTATAACTTCCAACGTTTCAAGCTAAACTTGTTGCAACTGTACGTGAACGGACAACCCGTTCCCTCTCAACCTCTTCAACCCGACTTTGCCAACGCGCACTACATGCAATGCTTTCAAACGCTGCAGGATGGTCTCGGCATTCACTTCAAAGACGAGGGCCATTCCATCTCTAGAGAAGCGTACCTTGTAGGATATACGATCATGGCGTTCGATTTCACTGCCGACATGAGCGCCAACGAATCTCACTTCTCAGGCCGGCGCCACGGAACGGTGTCTATAAGCATCGGTTTTGCCGATAAATTAACAGAACCCGTCATTCTTCTGGTATTGGCAGAAATACATCGCACGGTCGAAATAGACGGCAACAGATCCATTTTGGTATCATGAACACGTTCCACATTCAGCGTTTTCTTTCCACATGCCCCTCTACTGTCACTTTTTAGGAGTCTACCCTTGCGACAGGCTTCCCAAAATTCGCGGCATTCCCTCCCTCCCCATTGCTCTAGTCGCTAACACCGACCCTAGCACCAAACCGGGGAAACACTGGGTTTGCATCTTTGTCGATAAAACGGGCGTGGAGAATACTTTGACAGTTACGGCATAGGCCGCCTTTCGCCTCATTTTCTTCAGTTCTTAAATTCTATCTGCGGGACAAAATGGTCCACCAACGCCAGGAGGCTGCAAGGTTATCACAGCACCACTTGCGGTCATTATGTCATAGACTACCTTTCCCACCGCTGCTCAGGCCTACCTCTGCATACCTTCTTTTCCAAATTTCGCGCCAATGATTTCTCTCACAATGATAACGTCATCCGCAAAACCTACCAACACGTGTGCCGCGCAAAGTGCTCCCACATCCACCAGACCTGCCAACCTTTGCAGGTAAGTGCTCGTGTACCATATCTTCTCTATCCGTATCGCTTTCCTGTAGTGCATTCTCATCCCCTCTCTCTTGTATGTGCTTTTAGAACGCGCTCATGCTCATATAAAAGGGCCGATCGTCCAGCCAACACTTGCCTTAGTCATCATGGACGATGCGCAGGCAGCCACGCCACCCAGGTTAGTCCGCCTTGTATGCGCTAGGTTGTGTTTTTTGTTTCCTTTTGTTTTTGTGCGTCACACTCATTCGTTTCGTGTGTCTCTCTTGTTTCAGTGGCACCGTATTTCAAACCCCGACATCACCAAAGGACGCAGCCAAAAGGAAACTTCCCATCACGCAACAACCCAGCACAAGCACAGTTGTGGGCCCTCTGTCAGACATCTACTTTCTCAACCCGCAACAAACCAAATTCGCGTGTGTGGGTTTTTCCCCCAGTCGCCGCACCATCTCGGCGTCAGCATTGCCAAATGTGGACAGCGCAACGCAGTCGTCATGAGTTCCTCGCAGTGGCACAAACTCGTCGAAGCCATCCCCATCATTCACAAACGCTTGAATGACCCACAGGGACGTCTATAGGAATTTCAATTCAGCGACAGCGTTACCACTCTGTTCAAAAACGTGTTTGGAAGGCTAAAAATCGTCTTCGCACACCTGCAAGGCGACTCCACCACCCTTAACCAGCAAGAGTTCAACATGTTGGATAGTCTACAGCGAATCGTCACAGACATCATGTATCACAAACAGAAAGAAGGAAACGACATTAAAAATCAAATCATGGCATTTCACAAGTACATGCTTCACAACCATTCCGCTAATGTTCCCTTCCATAACCTAAACTTCACCCAGTTCACCAAGTACATACGCTCCGCAAATTTTAGAACCTTCCTCGAGGTACATTATTTTCTCCAAACTCCTTTTGCACTATCTATCGCACAAAATCAAACCTAGTGCGCATGCATCGCTCTCTCTCTCTCTACCCGTATTCCCCTCCTCCTCCTCCCGCCCACAGACAGTATACTCTCGGCCTTCGGTATCGCAACAAGTGTTCGCCCCCAGCATGGGATACAAAAATTACCTATCCGTGTACTGCGAAGTCTTCAAAAACTACGAAGTGGATGGCCACCCTCAGAAAAATACTCCTTATGCACTCCGTTTCGTCGATAACACCTACCACGGCAAACCCATCTCCACCAAAGTTCACAGCTGCGAGAGAAAAATTCATTTTGTGTTTTCCAACATCAACTTCAAGGATATCCAGTTCGCATCCAATTCACAACCTTTTCCTCACACCCATAAAACACGTGACAGTGATGAAGAACAACAACAGCGGTTCCGATGTGTTGCTACAAGGGGATTATACATCATCTTCTAGAACAACAGTACATTTCCGCGGCTAAAATGCAGCAAATCATTAACCAGGACCGCATGTGCTTCGGTAGATGCCTAACGGTCAATTTGGGTAATGGCACACCCTACATTCTACCCGATCATATACACGGTGATTGGCTGCTCAGCGTCAACGAACACAAAGTTATCGTTCAAAATGAAGATGTTATCAACTCCATATTCAAACAGGCAAGCAACTTCTGGTGGTAAAACCCAACGGACTTTTTCTTTCCTACGGATATGCTACTTCCTGTGTGCAGCGTTATCAACTTCCCAACGGATGTTCTCCTTCTTGCGTGTGCAATTCCCACGGATGTGGCGCAACGAACTTTTCCCCCTCCAGGCATTTCCAACGGAGCTACACCTTCCTGTGTGAGCAATTAACGCTTCCGGCGGATGTGGCGCAACAAACGTTTCCTACGGTTCCCACGGATGTGGTGCAACGGACTTTTTCCCCCTCCACTCGTTCCCACGGATGTCCTTCTTCCGGCGGATGTGCGGCAACAGTCTTTTTCCCCTCCAGTGGTTTCCCACGGATGTGCTCCTTCCTGCGTGTGCAATTAACGCCTCCTGTGAATGTGACGCAACCATCCTACCCCCACCAGTGGTTTCCCCATATATATTCCCTCCAATGTTTACCCCTCACATAGTGCAGTTCTAACGTTCGGATATGCCAGACGTTTCGTGCCCAGCTCACACCTGTTCCTGCTGTACAACCAAAGTGCTCAATCCTCGTAGCACCAACCTTTACTACACTTGCGAAGTTCACTACTTTCAGGAACTCGCTAGACTTCGCCAATAAGTTGATGAACAGGCGTCGCTCATGACTTGCGATTGCGCATCTGTACTCCTCAAGTTTCTTCAAAATCATAGGTGCATTCAAGTTCTCCTGCCTCAGGAACGAGAAGTTCTGCTTCAAAACGCAAACGCCATCTTCTCAAACTATCCTCCTGTCGACGTAGACATCGTGTGGGAGCAGTTACCCATTCACCTTCAACACATTTGCGCACCATATCGACGCTGTACACGCCATTACAACCTACCTTCTCAAAGAACTCACTTTGACGGACCACCACCGTTCGTTAAAAACTGCCACTGGTGTGCCAAAAGCGAAACATGAGCACAAACGCCCTCATTCGTCAACTAGATGAGCTCTCCAACAACACCGACATTCTCTGCGTTGCTGCTTGCAAGAAAACGTCCCATACACCGTTCTAGGCGTCAGATCACTCGCCACCAGATACGGCACAAGAACCGTTGTGAAAATCGACGAAGATACCGAAGTCTTTCTACCTGCAAGATACGGAAAGGCTACTCCAGAACTCATTCAACAACTCGACACCGCCGAGTTCACCATAACCTACCAAGGTGTAGAACATCTCTCAAACGAATTCAAGAAATACATCGTCAAGTTCGCACCAAAATGAGCCGCAAAACCGAACCCATCCACATTGGAAACAACCTCCTCCTCAAACTCCTCTTTCTACCCCAACTCTCCGCACATGGAGAATATTCTCAACTCTCATTACTCTCCACTCAAATCGCCTTCTTTGGCAATCAAAAACAAGTCACCGTCAAACTATCCTCCAACAAAAACCAGGCCATCCACGTCAAGTGCCTCCCTTCCAAAGCTATCCAAAGCGCAGCAGATGCTCAACTCTCCGTCTTCCTCTGCCATAACAAACACCTAACCTCAACATAAACTCACATCCAATGGGTGCTACTCCAGCAACTTCACCAACGAGTTCGTCGTCGCCGTTCCCTCACCCATGGAAACGCACATCAACTTCCAACATCTTCTTCTCACTTGCATCACCAAACCCATCAATGCCGTTTTTCGCATCGATAGCGACTCCAGCGATACCGACGACAACAACGGCGACGACAACATCTCCATCGTAACAAAGTTCAAAATCATCTTTTGTTTGAAACAAAGTAACTTGCCAGAGTAATCTTTTCTTCTCAAAAACAATAATCACAAAGTGCGTGTGCACAGTCATTTATGTCCTATATACTATTCCCTATCATATCCATCTTAATAATGCTATTTGTTTCACTCCTATGTTGTATGTATCATGTCACAAATTCATATTCTTTTCTTTTTCCATATTATCTTAATACCAGTAATATATATATCTCTGTTTTTCAAAATAAATACATTGTATATAACATTTATTATATCCTTATTGTCATTTTTAATACCTGTAAACATTACTAATCTTGTCATTATGTATAATCATTCACTGTAAAACTGTGTTTTTTCTTCACAATAAATTGTATGTATCATTTAACATATTCTTATTATTTTTAATACCTGTTACCATTTCCAATGTTATCCCATGTGTAATCATAAGCATCATTCATTGTCAATCTCTGTATACAAAAGAAATAAATAAAAAAGAGGCCCCGGATTAGCCAAACTGGATCAACGTTAATCCTACCGCTAGTGGCAACTTTTCAAACTTCCCGCTAATCCCACTAATCCACCTTAATCCAACGGATTAAGACGGATTAAGAAGGATTAATGCGACACCAGCGCCACCTACCGGCAGGATTCTCGTTAATCCACTTGGCTAATCCGGGACCTTAACTACTCATATGGCCCCAAATAAAAACAATTCCAACGCGACTTACAGGCACCAGTACGTACGTACTTAATCGGTCTCCAAAACCACTTCAGCGTAAAAACGAACGCAGAAATAAACGACAGGCCATAAGACTTTACAAATGCAAAATATAAATTTGCACTAGTCTTGGTAGGAAAGCCGCCAATAAAAATTCATTGAGGAAAATATCGCAGCGAATAACCGACGTGATAATTCACATGTTGAGGGGCCCAAACCAAGACGCCTAGCGAATGGAAGTGGAATAGAAAAGATCCTAGATAGAACGAGGTAGGAGCTGTGAAGACGAGGGGACACTCTCTCTCCGATCATCACTAACTTAAGATCCTAAGAATTACACCTCCGACGTAGTGGTCGGCAAAATTATTAAGCCTATATTGTCAAAGTTAATATACAGCGCAGTGCACGTGAGTAAACAAATCACAAAAATCGGTGATTCGTGGTTAGGAGCGTCGACTCGTTAGTGGGGCATCGGATAGTCGACAGTGGTTAGAATAATTACAATTGGGAGTAGTATTCGACTTGTGTGTGGGATAGAGGGAAAGCGTGTGAAAAGGAGGCAGTGTGCTACCTTTTATTGCAAGAATAAATAACCAGCAACCAAAGGTTGTCTACTTGCTACCTGAATATTCCTTGCTCGAGAAACCCTGAAATAAGAACCCTTCCCCTGCCCAACATTCTATCACCACCGAATGAGGAGCTAAGAACCTACAATCAAAACACACAGCCCACCCACAACAAAGCGACACCATCAATCCTACACCAAATTCCATGTATGTGTAAACAGTACTTTTCGACTTCGTACATTCATATCACAGCTGCATGAATTATAAGTATTCTTTGTGTTGTTAACCTGCTTTCTTTTCCTGTTATGTATGAGTAAACCACTATTTATGTAAAGTTAAAAGTGCACGTTTTCACCTTAAGAGAGAGAGGGAGGGAGAGAGAAATAATATATATGGGTCCAGCATGCAATAAATTGTGGACGTTGCACTTTATTTAAACAGAAACTTGATTTTAGGTATTGTGAGTAAATAGAATTTATAATGAACTTAAACTATTTTCGAATTACTAATAAGATGCAAATTACCATATCTGAACAATGTGGTAATAATTGTGCTAGATGACACAGTATTGAAACATGATAATTATAACTAACCAGGTCAAAATTCAGTTTTTTTATTATTTAAGGCACTTGAGAATAATTTGTTTTGTAATTGCGGTCCACACTTCAGTCCCTGATGGTGTAAAAGTTACTACACTATAATTCAGTACGCGAAATAATAGATGCTTGCTTGTAACATTAGAAGTTGCTACTGTCGTAATAGGTGACTACAAACTAAAGCATTAGTAGTTAATCGTTACTTGTAACTCTTAGCGCAAGATAACTACGATAGTAGAATAATGGTTTGTCACACCGGCAGTAACTATAGATCAGTGTGAATTTGTAGTCATATCACATGCCTCATAACCTATTAGCTATAATTTCAATGGGGCAGCATTTGTCAAACTAAGTTTGAAAAATATATGTAGTACTTAGTTATCAGGTTTTTTAGCGTTTAACGCCCGATCTTTCTGCATACAGCATAGACGAGGGACACTGATGAGATGAAATAAAATAATTATTGCCAAAAGAAACTTAGGAAGCAAATATTCTAGGGCTAAGTGCAAGATATATCCGTGGAATTCGCCATATGAGGACTGAGGAAACTTCGATAAAGTCTCCTTGAGGGAAAAGGTCCTGGTTGTGTTTCAACTGCATATCCCTCGCTCACGAGTCCGTGCTTTAACCACCTCGGCCGCCATGTAGGTCAGTTACCAGTGTATTACTATTATTATTATTATTATTATTATCATCATCATCATTATTTGAAATACGTGCTTGATTACTAAATATAACAGCATTTCTTTATGCTTTTACCTCACATTCATTCAAGACGAAATAATTTTGAAGCATTCCACAAGTGTCAAGCATAGCCGAGTGCATGGAATCGTGCCGACATAATGCACAGTTAAAGAAATACTGATTCGCCTCTGGCACTCTCAATCCCCACCCCATATCTGCGTCTAAGGCTCCACTTAATCTTTGTCTTATTCCCATTTCTTACTTCGTTCCTGAGCCTGAAAGCCACCTGTGTTCAAAGATTAATACTTGAGCACCAGACTTTTGAAATTAAACCAGTACAAGACGAATTCATCCAGGGGCTGATGTGGACCATCTTTGCGAAGTATGCCTTCCAGCCGTTCATAGGAAATGTTTCTTCACTCTTCCCTTTCGCTGCTCTCCTATGTCTGAACTTTATTTATAGGTTAATGGTGTGTGTCGGACTTGATTTAAAACCAATAACAATAAGGGATTGCTTCACTCAGAGATGGTGTGGAACACAGATGATATGCAGTTTTCAAAATTAAATAAAGAAAACCCCATAAGAACCCAATATCATCCGCACGATTCCGTGCACTCCGCTTTACTTAAGATGCTAACACATTAATTGTTGTTTAAAGTATCTTTGGCTCTGAACTGCCCTAAACAGCACTAATACGAAGGGCTGTAAAAATAACTAGAAATGATTTTCTATTTGAATACGCCCGAGTTGGAGTTTGGTGTTGGCAGTACTGCAGAGGTTTGATCTTGAATCTACTTGAAAAGAGTGTCCATGGTAGTATATCTTTGATCCTGCTGTGTCATCAGATTTGACTCTAACCTATACTTTTTTTGGCTAGGTTGTTAAGTCTCTCTATCCGCGAGGGTTTGTTGGAAACGCAAAGACCCAAAATATGCCCAGTCGTTTCCACCGCCCCCTTACAAGTCTACGCATTACACCAATATCTTGTTTATAACGAATATCAACAATATTACAGGCCTGAGCATTAGTTTTTTATTTAATTGCTTCAGTCATTTTGGAGGAAGTTGAGATCCAAGGTTTCAATAACCAAGCGTTACTAATGGAATCGCTAAAGAAGCTGTTAACCCTTTTGCCTTGTGCAGGACAATTTGCTTCCTTTAAATTGTATTTACGCCTGTTGATATCTCTGATTATACCGGGCCAGTCAAGATCCAGGATTGAAGCTACTCCTTGAGTCTATTAATAAGTTTGCTCTCGCCCATCACCGCTTGCGTTAATGCGTTATTATCGTCAAGCTTTGAAATATGACAAGGGGACCTGTTGTGATAATCTTGGAATACTAAGCCCCCATCTCTCTTTCTACTATATATAAACCCATTTGCTGTTGACTTTGGTAAATGGTAAATCTGCTTTATATACTGTTCAGTACTGTGCTCTATCTCCTTTAAAACACTGTCAGAAGGAGGCTCCGTATTCTTAATATAACATGTTTTAATAACAATTGAATTTTATGCCCGGGTTTTAAAAGAAGGGCGCTTTTGACAACTGCTATTAAATGGTATTTGAAGTGTTTGTCGATTTTTTTCACCGCAAGAGTTAATATCCCGGTGTACCCTCTATAGTGAGCGAGGTATTTACTAAAGCCCAAGTTTTTCTTCCAGTAATAACTTTAAAACAGGATGATTAACGGGAGAGCCCTTTAGTCCTAATAGATTAAGCTGACTACTCGAGCATTAATTGAAGTTCTGATTCCTCTTCGCCTACTAATACTATGTCGTCGCCAAATGCCAGGATGCTTAAAATTTAATAATTAAAACGTATACCTATTTTGATGCTGTGATATATTTGATAACAGGATCCAAAGCCAAATTAAAAAGAAGCTGGGATAAAGGGTCACCTGTTTATCCCCGCATCCTTAATAACTATTTGGTGATCGTTATCTAATATGGTGGTGTCATCTTGTTGCGTATCAGCTATTATTTCAATGAGGTGCGGTTAAAAGCCTTGGGTTTTTAAACCACTTACGATCGCCCTATTGCTTACGGTATCCAAAGTTCTTTTTCAATATCGAAAGCAGCTAAAGTTAGCCCAGTTCTTTATTTTCCCTTATTTATCGCCTCAGATATTATGGCCATGTTTTTAAATATCCCATTACCTGGAACAAAGCCGCGTTGCTCTGAGGCAATCCACGCCTTAGTTTTTATTCAGCGGTAGAGCAAGCCGGATAAGGTCCTACCAAGGAGCGAAATACAGATATAGGACGCCACCTCTTAACCACTCAATCATTACCCGCTCTCTTAGAAATAAAAATGGTTTTACTTAATTTCCATGCTTGGGATATATCCCAATCATCAAAACAAGATTAAATAGTTTTGCTATCAAAGAGAGGACAGTGAATCTCCATAAATGGCGTCTTTCAATCCCGTCTATCCCGACGGTTGTGGTCCTCCTGATCATATGTAGCCGGGTTTTGCACCTCAGCCGGGGAGATGAGAGGCAGGTTCTCTTTAATTGACCTGAATCCTTCATATTTTAACTGTGATATATCTGCCTCATTAATCGCATTAATGCTCCAGAGCTCAGGGTATTGTGTGCTACGTTGGTCTAAAGGGATTTCGGTCCTGGCCTCCTCCCTAACATTGAGATTGTTGACGACCTGATTCGCCAATCCATTCGAGTAGTTATAAAACATGTTTTGTTGTCTTGAATATAAATACCGTTTTATAGAAGGTCGTGACCTTTTAAACAGATGTCGTCCATTTATGTGCTCAGAACCCGTCTTTCTTCGGCCCCTTGTTTAGCAGGTCTAGTAATTTCTGATCTAAGTTGGTCGACGTGTTATACTTAATGTAAAATAATGTACTTGCTACAGCTCCCCAACTTTGCAACAGTTGATGTCCTCGTCAACACAAATACCCATACAAATAACATTACAAATCTTGTTAACAAAAAATAAAATATAATAAATTAAAGAACTCAAATAATTTGATACATTGAGAGAAATTAGTTTTTGCATAAAAATAAATGTTTAAAATATATTTATATTTGATAGAATGTAAGCTTACGATAAGGCAAAGAAGGTAGGGTAAAAAATTAAACACAATAACTCCAATATGAATGTCTGTGATATGCCAGTGTCAATATAAAAATCCTCACTTAAATGTACTTCACAGCTTTTACAACAAAAATTAATTTTTTTCATACAATATTTGAAACTAAAAATTACAACTAACAAACCACTAAAACGGATATATAGATTGACATGCTAAGAGTTTATGCCATCACAAATCTTTAAGTGTTTTGCTGGGAAACCTCCTTATGCATTACTTAAATATGTTTTTGCGAACCTTATAAAATGCTAAACGCAGCTCCATCCGCACACAAATATAGCGTATTCACTACCACTATACAGTTCACTGAAACTGAAGCACCATTGTTTCTATTGACTCTTGAAGTTCTTAATGTAGATGAACTGTTTATCTGGGAATTTTATAAAAGAGGATTTGCTAGACCTTGCCGCCCCACCTTGAACATGTACTACGGGGGACATATTGGTACAAACCCACAGCCAACGTCTTGTTGACTGGAGCAATAACAGGACAACTGCTGGCTTAGGTGGCCTGGAAAAAGATGGCACATTGGCCACGAAGAGGGTGCTTCAAAAGGGTGCTGCATACGTTAACTGGTTTTCTGCTGATTTCCGCTCCCAGAAGTCAAATGCTCTCGAGGGTTTTCAGAAAGGATGCCTTTCTGCAACAGTATGTATAGAAGTGTCAATATTCAGAAAGAAATCATAATCTACACAGCAAGAATAAACTTAGGATTCATAAAAGACTATTATATCATACATTACATGGGCAGGCTTCTGAAAATACTTAAACTAACATATTGCTGATTAGCCAATCATGCAACACACATGCTAATAACAATAAAATACACATACTTGGAATGAATGCAAATCAAACAAAATACAAAACGGTGTTTAGATTAATCACTCACCTGAAACCTAATACAATCTTTTGTCTAGCATGTGCACATGTGACATACAAAGAAAGTGAATAACCTTTGCTCATTTGGTCTGTTTCATTTCTTGTTTTGGTGCAAAATTCATACCAATCTCTCTCTCTCTCCCTCTCTCACACACACTCACACACATACACACACGCACACACGCATATACTACGCTCCGCTTCTGCTATAAGCAGTACTTCATGCATGACATACTTCAAGGTTCTACCAAGCGTTCCCACATTCCCACAATACTATACATAACCCAACATTACACAACTCGTGAAATAAGCAACTGATCATACTTTTGATCCAGTAATCAAGCATTATTAATCAACCATTACTATATATTAAAATATTGCACATACAAATCAAAAAACTTAAAAAAATAAAGATGATTGTCCTGATGTCCTTATCCATGTCACATATGTGTTAGAGTATATTTATGTTTTCCCTGATATTAACTCAATGTGGTACACAAAATCAAATGCCTCAGAACAACAGGTTCCAGGTAAAAATACTTTTCTTGAATGTATTCAAAAATGAATCGGAGAATGTGCAACGTAGTGACATAGTGAATATTGGCTAAAATTTTTAAGACAGTATAAACTAAAGTTGTAGCCGTATACTTAATCAAAGTAAACACAATAAAATAAAAATATAACAAAAGCATACATGATGCAGTGAGTATACAATAAAACATGCAACAGAACTCCTACGACATTGGGTGCATGACACCAAATCCAAAGTGTACCTAACTAATAATCCTCTGCATCAGTTACACTACCAAGTAGGAGACAAAACATCCAACTACGTCACAACTTAATCACTAAGGTAATAGCGCCTCTTTATTTATTTAACCATTCTTTCATACAGTTCACATAAAATAAATGAAAACAACATTCATTAAGAAATTTAAGTATACTGCTGCAAACATTGAAAGTATTACATTAAAAGTACACAATTAAACAGAACTATTCAATAATAGCAAGGAAGAAAAAATGTGAATAATTCCTCATAAGAGAAAGAGCTTTCAATATAAACCATTCTGTATTTAAATTAAGTCAGATGTAATTTTCAATTAATTAATGTAGTTTCAAAATGTATATAGTGAATGCCTATGTTGTGTAGCAGGAAATCGTTAATCAGTAGCATCTGGAAAGCGTCGTTCCTCTAGTTGATGCCCTCTGCTGCAGTGTTCTTGTCCTGGGCAATGGATGCTCGTCGGCTGATGTATTTTCCATCTCTAACCTTTACCTATATAGATAATTCTTGGGTCTCAGGGTTATGGTAGGTGAGGAAAATTAAAATATACTGCATTTCCCTAAATAAATGTGGATTACTATCAAATCAAATATTTATGGGTGGCTAGCTTTTGCATTATACCCATTTCCACCATTTGAATAAATCAGGAGCCTAAACTAACTGCACACGTCTTTCCACCCGTATGCACACCCGTGCATTTGTCCTCCAGAGAGTAGCACTTTGTGTCGACGAGATTCTAGAAGGGAGTGAAAATCTGGTGCTCTATTCCCTTTATATACCTCAGTCTAGTGACGGAGGTAACCGGGCCTCAAAATGCAACGACATTTCTAATTGGTTCTCAGACCGCGTTTACTAACATGTATGGGAATATTCTACTCCAAAGTTTTGCGCTTACGCGTTTCCACGACGCGGGGGGAAGCGGATTCAATATCTCCGTCTCTTTCTTTTCTCTATCTGACTCTTTCTATTTCTCTTTACGGTTACCAGCTCACTGTTCATTAGCTTGGTGAAAGATGGGCTCTACCCAGGATTACCTTTCACCTGGAATTTGCTAGCTCACCCGTCACTTACAATCTGCTTTGTACAATTCTTGGTTGTTAGATATTTTATCATGTTTCTTAGTGAATTATATTATTACTATGTACAATTCTTATATATGTGTGATATATCCCCTTTCAGTTGCTAACACCTTAAAGACGACATGGACCTGTTGGAAGATAATTTGCTGTTTAGTTCTTGATGCATTTGGACGACGTACCAATATGTCACAGCGGTAATCTGCTTCAAAATTTCAAAGCGACCAAGATACCTATGAAGAAGTTTAGTAAATTTGCCTTTATTTCGAATAGGGATGAAGATTTTTACTAATTGAGGAAAGTTAAATTTTGCATCTTTAAGCTTCTGATCATATCTAGTCTTTTGATTCATCTACTGCTGATTGATGTTGTGGATAGCAAGTTCACGTGGTTTTTGAATGTCTTGATGAGTTTTTCTCACAAACAAATCATTGTATGTGGCTCGCAATTCTACTTGATGAGGCAGTGCACATTCTCTTCCATAAATCAAAAAGGAAGGGGAATGTATAGTAGTTGCTTGAAGAGAACTGTATGAGAAAATAACATAGGGTAAAATGGAATCCCAGTTTTTCAAATTACCATCTACAAAAGCTCTCAACGCATTCAAAAGGGTTTGGTTGAATCTCTCTGCTAGTCCATTGCAGGTAGAATAGTAAGAATTTGTAAAATGTGGTGACAAAAATTCCTGGGTGACTTCACTGAAGAAAACAGATCCCGTATAGACAAGAGAGATTAGCTTCTGCTTCAATATGATATTTATTTCTTCAAATTGTTAGAAACCATGAGATGATTTGAGTTTTAAACCTTCATTATATGAATATTAATGAATAAAGCACTTGATTTTGTTCTCCCATTTAATGTACGCTTGCAATTTAATAAATAGGAATTTCCAGCTTTTTGAAACCAAGAATCAGCATTATGCCACTGCTCCAACAGAGGGTTAGCTACGTTACGTCACACCTTCCCTCCTGGAAGTGTTACGTGGCTCGCCGTACCTGCTCTAGGATATATAAAATTAGTTATGCGTTGTTATCAGTGGCGAACAGAAGGCTTACCGTGTGATGACATGTTAACAATGGAAAGGAAGTGTTCGGCATAAACCAGATTTTTTGAACAAAGCTATCACATGTGAAGAATCCTGGTTCCATCGTTATGATCCACAGACAAAACAGGAAAGTTCCAACATGGAAACATCAAATCCAAAACCCCAAAGGCTAAAGTTCAACCAAGTACAAGAAAAATCATGCACCTCCTCTTTTTCAATAGGTAAGGCATTGTGTACGACCACGACAACGTACTGTTACTGCTGATTACTATTGTGAAGCGGTTGAAGGAGCCATTAAGGAATAAAATTGCCAAAAAATACCAAAATCAGCTCAAATGGATTTTTCATCAGTGTTATAATGTGCCAGCTCATCGTGCCTTCAACGCGCAAACAATAACTGAATTAGGCATTGAAGGGATGCCACATCAACTTTATTCATTAGCACCGTATGACTTCATCCTACTTCCTACAATGAACAAAGAGCTTCAGGATCGTCATTTTCATAGTGACCTAGAGTTAAACACTACAATTTCTGGTATACTCCCCGGACTATCCAAACTGAGTTTCAGGGAGTGGACTGAATGGCAACAGTGGAGTAAATGCCGGAATTGTTGCACTCGTATGGTATCCGAGGCAGACTACTTTGAAGTTCTGTAAAGTAGTTTGAATAATGTGAGCAGTAATCACCAATTAAAAAAATACGGTTTTTGACTCATCTCGTACGAAAACCAATATTGCTTTAGAATCTGCAACTCACGCTCTATTCCCAATATTCATATTCACTGCTCGATATAACATACCCTGGGGTTTATGCTTTGCAGTTTGAAAACTGACTTGAAACGGAAACTATTAAATTACAGACTACTTTTACTTTCTACCCTACATGTAGGGTCCTCAATCTGAAACGAATCGGTTGAATTATTGGACATTTGAGATAAAGAACAAGAGGGTGGAGCATTCTCCTTTAGTGTTATGTAGGAAACAGATGAGGAGGTAGGGTAAGTGGATTAAAGGTTAGCTTTAAAACACTGCAGCCAGTAATTCTTCGTTAGGACGAGAGCCCTTAAGTGTCCGCTGTCACGTGGTTGCCAGCGTGTTTAACAGCCTGCTTTATATACGCAACACCTGCGTATCGGACAGTTCTGTTTTGTTTAATTCTGTAGAACAATTGTTGATTACGAAAATCATTACATCATCTTGGAAGCCATAATAGTTATTAATATTACAAAAGTGCATGGATGTTACCTCGGTATTAGTAGTTATTTAGGCAACAGTTTGGAAAGTTAGAACTCATACCGTAGTTGTATAGCATTGCAGTTGAACTGGTAAAACCTTTTCCTGCAGCTTCTTCAAGCATAATGACAGTCTGTTTTTAAAGCATACAGCGAGAATCAAATCATCCCAAACAAAAGGAGACATGGTAATTCAGATTTGAAATACAAGGTCTTTCAACCTTTACACAGTTATCAATTTTGTAATATTTTCGATATAAAGTAAACCAAACTACCGCTCTTTGGCGAAGATTGCAATTGTTTTTTTTAAAACGGAGAATATATAATAGTTGTTTCATCACAGTGCGCTAGCATTTCTCTGGTTTTATGCATAGTAAACATCAGTCTTCGAATTTTCCAAAATTATTGCTCGATATCTGTGAGATGTTAGCTAAGCCATAAAAATTAATCCTTTAGTGTAACTCACCTACCTAAAAACGAATGGTTTGATATAAATATTTTTTCTGTATTTGTACGAGTGATTCCCTATTGCTTAGTTTGAAATCCTTTCTATATAAATAGAATATACAAATGTTATCGGTCAGTTTATGGAATCTGCTTCTTAGTGAACATTTGTATCTTCTATAAGGCGCTTCAAATGAAATATAAATGTTCATTTATTCCCTTAAATTTCATCTTATTTATTCTCAAAGATTAAAAATAAATTTTCGGCTTTATAGTAGATTTGGATCTGATCGTTTCTTATACCTAACACTAAGATCAACACTAAAATAATCATGTTTTAATTAAATTGTAAATATGCTGTGCAAAGGTCAACATAAATACAAAACCGCATAAATTTCACAACTTAACACATTTTCCTCACTATAAAATGTGTGACTGTAGAAATTATTTTAGGATGAAAAATTATCTAAATTTGTAGAAAATCAGTATTTAAACCTATTAATTTGCATATATTGCTAAATTACACAATTTAAAAGATGTTATACAGAGAAATGTTATTTCAGCGCACGCACCAAGTGTGTGTGTGTGTGTGTGTGTGTGCGTGTGTGTGTGTGTGCACGCGCGTTCTATTTACGGAAATCATTCAACAGATTGTGATAATTCTTTCGCCACTAATTTACCTGTTCCTGCCGAAAGCTGTCAAAGACCTCATCATTTCAGCTGCTAAATTATTGAAATAAAGCATAAATAAATAGAAATAATAAAAAATATATTTACAAAGCCTGTTTATTATAACTTAGAACAAAATATACTGATTAGAATGGCTTTAACTTTTCAGTTTTCTCTTATTCCACAGAGAATGTATGCAAAAACAAAAATCGATTATATATTGTTTCATGTAATACACATAGGTCACGATGTAAAACTAAGATTTCGAGGAATTCTAAGCGAAAACAGAAGTTAAACGAAATATAACACAACCAAAGATTGCATCTGTTATCGAACAGTCAGCATACTGTCTTCTCAACTCCGAGTTCCCGAGTACGATTTCTGTCTGGTGCGGGGAATGTGTTTTGGTATACAGAATCATTCCCTATTCTCCGCAGAGTTCGATAGTATGTGAGAATAAGCGTGAATGTGAGAAATGCAAAATTTTTACGAAACCAACGTTAAGAAAACTCACAGTTCAGAGAACAATAGCAAACTATGTGTTGTATCTCAAGTCAAAGCACCGATACCTCCATACAAGTAAGGGCGGCTATAAAATTGAAACCACAAAACAAAAAGATAGACAATCGAATATATAGTAGTGATGGGACAGTACCACTATTTCTCGATACTCAGTGTATAATAAATAGTAAATGACGATAGTTTATAAAAATATATAAAGGCGATAGCTTGTTTACCGAATAAAGCTCTAATTAGTAATTTTCTGTGTATATAAATACCAATTTTGTATTATATGCTATTTACGAAATTGTTCGTGTTTGACATTTTCCAATTCGCAGCAATTTGTTTATCTTGATAATGTAACAGGCTGTATTATCAACAACCTATCATCATCATCTTTCATGGTTAAAGGCCTTTGGCTTATTCCGGTCTCATCATCTGTTCCGTCCATCTTCTTTTAGGTCCGTTGATGTTTCTTTGGCCCTTTGATGTGTATCTTAAAACCAGGACACAAGAGGAGGAGAAGGAGGCCTTCACTTCAGATCTTCGAGATGAGATCTTCTGATCTTCGAGATCTTCGCCGCATCAGAACTAACTGTTTCAAAATCGTTCCCGAAGAAACAGATCACAATGGGCCATGGAAAACGCTGCAGATTCACCGGAAATCGCCGAATCTTCGCGCAACTGCCCAGAGAGCAGCTGGCGCTACTGGCCCCGCCCTCCTTCCCGAGCCGGCCCAACCAGCATCACCGCCAACTACTAGCTCCATTCCTCAGCCGGGGCTGAATATCTCTTCGCAGAAGAAGGCCTCTCGGCCTTCTAGGCCGAAAGTGGTCTCTTCTGCAACACAGACCGCCGCTGTCTCGGCTCCTTATAGGGAGTCGAGTACACAGACGCCGCCAGCTGCTGGCCCGGCCTCTCCAACGGAGGCGTCCAGCAACCAACCGCAGCCGCCTCCACCTCTTCACAAAAGTAGAGCCAACCGACGCCGCTAGCTGCCTGACCAGCACCTCCGAGTGATCTGGGACGGCAACCAACGCCGGCGCAGTCAGAGATGGATGGGCGCCACAGAGTCGTCATCTGTGGTGTGCCCAGGGATCTCCTACCGCACTTTGTGCTGGAGGCAGCACGTTAGCACTAGCGCTCGGCAATACGGACCTAATGCATCACTTCTGCTAGAGGCCCAACCTTACTGGTCCGCCTGCACCTAAGAGCCACATCGGACGTGACAGTGGCCATAGCCTCATGTCTGCCTCTACTTGGGAGGAGCCTGCGTGTTAAGAAAACAAGAGGGGAACGTCCGGTGCCATGCCGCCGCTGCTGTGCGTTTGGACACTTAGCGGAGGCCTGCTGCGCTACGCCCAGATGCCACTACTGTGGGTCATGCTCCCTCACGGCAGCCTGCACACAGCACAACCTCCAAACGACACCGCCGCTTCTGCGCCACCTGTTCCGGGAACACACATTTTACAGGACAGGCGCAATGCCCCCTGTATCCCGGAGCAGACAACAACAATCAAGTCCTACGACGACACCAGCTACGACAGACAGTAAGCCGACGCAGCCCTCAGGAAGGGCCCAGCACACGACCAGTGTCATCAAAGAAACAGCACTCCACAGACTTCAAGACCTCCTGTCAGCCATACAGGCAGGAATAAAGGACCTTCTACACAACTGATTGAGCTACACCGTGCAACTTTCACACGTCTCTCGACTGTGGAGGACAAGCAGCGAACCTCAGCCAGGGTTATCAGCGTACTCTCCAATAGAATCACCGAACTACAAGACGACAGGGTGCTCGCATCTGTCAGCGCAAGCTGGAACGCATCGAGTTCCATCTCGTCGAAACTTCCACCGACGGCAGCGACGACCGACCGATGCACTGGGTGCCCTTGGGGCCTTAGTTGCGGGGATTCGAGAGCTCCAAACGACCACAAACATCGCCTTTAACCAGAACTTCAAAGGACTTCATGACCACTTCAACCACCTTCAGGAAGGCTGCACCTTAATCCGTAATCTCAATCCTATACCTTACCACATAACTCTTATCAAAAATCCAAGCGCCACTAATACTTTACAATATCACCTATAAATCCTCTTATCCGCACCTTATCTCCGCTGAGGGGTCAGCTGGGCCTGGCCAAGTCTGTCTCCCAGCAATCAATCCTTACACCCCTGGTGACCGCACTGCGGCCCAGTAACACCGTCACCTCGGAATGCGCGGGTGCTTTAGGCGGTACCGCTGCAAACATTCTCCTTTCCTTCTCCGGTGGAGGAGTTTTTAGTGGGTATGCTAATTCATTGGCGAGTCCCACACTCCCAGTTCGGACTCCAATCGGGGCTGGGGTTAGTCATTAAATCATTTCTCCTCCACTCGAAAAAAAATTAAAACGAACTTCGTATAACGATTATCATTCATCCTCTGCAGATGTTGTTTCTAGTTGTTTTGATTTTCTTTAATTTGTTCTATTAATTTGAAAATTGGCGGCGCCGTGGCCGAGTGGTTAGACCGCTCGCCTCCCACCGAGGCGGCCCGGGTTCAATCGCAGGGACCTGCATGTGGGATTTGTGGTGGACGAAGCGGCGTCTGGGCGGGTTTTCTCCGGGTTCTCCGGTTTCCCCCGCCATTCATTCCACCAACTGCTCCATCATCACCTTTCCTTTCATCCATTTCACCAACATTTCGTTTCATCTACTTCCTTCATCCCATATCAGGCATCGGGCTGAACACCCATCCTGGATGTTCTGTCTGATCCATGAGTGTCTGCTCCTCGACGGGCCTCTGACCCCAGGCACCCGCTTGTAAGTCCTGGGGGGTGTAAGTCCTACATAAGAGGAGGGTAAACAGTTAATGAATGAATTTGAAATTTCTTAGTTCTTTATGTATGTGGTCACTTCTCCTTCTGTTTTTTAATGTATATAATGGTACATTTCTTAAGAAGGACCTCTCTGCTGCTTCTACCTATTGTTAGGCTAATAATAATAATAATAATAATAATAATAATAATAATAATAATAATTTCTTTGCTTCGCCTTTAATGTAACTACATTTTCTGCTAAAAACTTTTTTAAAGGATTTTCCATCCACATTATGAGATTAGTCGAACGGATGCTTGTAAGCTAGGCTCATAACATTAGTTTGGCTTGCGCAAACAAACTAACAGAAGGAAGAGAAGAACAAATATTTCCATGCGCTGTATTATCTCGCGTCTAAAGTTTTGATTTGTTTCTGCTGGATTCATAGATGTTGGTCACCGGAGTGGTAAATGGCATAGCTGAGAGTGAGTCACTAAGCCATGCTATTGCAGAAACGTTATTTGGTGCATCAGGTAAATCAGGTCCATTCACAACTCACTTAAAGCCGCATGTTACACGATTACCTCTACTTCTTCGCCATTGTTTGGCATGTTTTCATTTATACACTAGAGTTTATGGAATGATGCATTCATTCATTCATAGGAAACGCAATCAAGGTCAATCAAAAACTACAGTCCAACAACTCTGGTGACACGTGAAACTCAATATAGTGAATTCTCGATTCCTTTCAATCCTTATCTAGCATAAAGTTAAACGCAACAACTTTCAATAAAGTATCGAAAAAGCATCCAAGGCTTTTCTCAAAGTATTAGACATACTTCCATATCACCGAGTATCGACTTCTCATACTTAATTTTTACCTTCTCTACTTCTTACCTATAGTAAATAGAAGTACTGTATTTCTACCAAAAATTCGATACCGAGATTTCACGGAAATACACATTTTGAGAATACACAAATGAATACACTTTGAAGGTATGTGTGTCCTCATGTCTGTGAAAAGCGTAACCCAAAAAAAGGAACAGTAGGTTAAATACCAAACTTGACATTTCAATTCAGCATCTTCCAACGATGCGACACAAAGATTTTCAAGAAAATGCCCCAATCCCAAAATACCCTTTATGTGGAAAGGTTTTAATTATTTTAGATCTTTTCAAAAACGATTAACCACTTTGATTAAAATACTGTGTGTTTAAGATGGCAAATAAAATGCATACCGTGAATTTTTCTGAAAATAGCTTCTGAAGTCCTCTACATTCGGAATTACTTTTGTGTAATTGGTGAAGTATGAGAGCCATACAAACTCCTACTATACAAAACCGTAGATCACATTAAAACACGCATTGTATGCTAAATCATTTTTATGGGGTTAACCATTTCCGAAATATCCTTGTTATTGGTTTGAATTTTCCAATACTTTATCTTATCCCAATTGGGATGCACTTTTTTGTTTTGTTTTTGTCGTTGTCATTTCAACAGTCATCACTTAGCCACCCGCTTCTAAAAGATTTGACTATAGTTTGATATATTCACCTAATCCCCTTATACCTACAGAGAAATGTGGAATAAAACAATTTCTATATATGCATATCTCCATTAATTGAAGTACATAGAAAACTAAGCTGATGTAATAATAACAGTTTGTTGAAGAATGGGTAGAATGTCTTGTGAATATAACGTAAAAGTTTTTTTTCTTTTTTCATAGTTTAGCACCCTTTAACCGGTAGGTCATATCGGACGATGAATGGATGAAATGGGTGAAATGATGCTCATATGAGCCCGGGGTTCATAGAGCTTACTTAAAGTTACCCGACATTCATCAGGATAAGGAAGTAAACCTTATCCGCGTACCCAACCCTAATCTATATTCGAGCTCTGGACGTCTTGAATGTTACAATAGTTATGTGATATTTATTTCCTTACTTCGGATGTATGTAAAGAAGTAGCACCAAAAGCTCCGAGTAACCTTTATTATAAATTTACAGATGCATCTATTTAGGTTTCATATGTTAAAACCTTATAACGGACCTTATCTATGCAAGTTTTTCTGCAGTTCTCGTGAGTGTTTTAAACAAGTAGAGTATGAATTGGGGCAGGATCGCTCTTTTTGAGGGAAAGGAGAGAAGGAGGTTATAGATGAGTGGATCGAATGAGGAGTTTTGTGTCTCCAGGTCGTGGTGTTCCGATGTTCAATACGATGTGTTTTATGGCTAAACAACCTTAATCGCACGCACATTTGGTGCACTGGTTAATTCCACTCCCATAGTTTGATCCTGATCACACAAAGCATTTATAAGTTTGTGTCATTGGCCTATCTTACAAGCTTTTCGCGATAAACTACCTTTATCGCCACTGCAACATTTCACTCTCACCCAAACTACATAGCATCGCGATCTTACAGATTGTAAGAGAGCTTACCTGTACATATAATATCTCCCTTACAATTTTGCGTTTCTCCTACCAAATCACATCACATTTTTAATACTATTCGTCTATGGAGTGTATTTGTAATAAACATAATTTTCCTATTGGTGAAGAAATACACTGGTGTGCAAAACCTAATGACGAAAGCAATAATCTTCGAATGCTGTGACACTACTAAGTAACGTGGTTAGATGTAACTTGAAGCATACATAGAGGGAACTGCTACGGTATGCTAGAGTAGGCAACTAAATGAAATAAGCAATGAGACTAACAGAATGTCGCTTTTATTCATAGACTATAAGCTACGCTAAAGTCAATATATGTGATGGTTTTCTAGATTTACAGAAATATATACATGGTACTTAAAAGGGTGTATGATCACCACGGACAGCAATGAATGCTCTGCATCGTGCTCCCATGCTGTCCACAAGGTTGGTAAGCAGGTCTTGTGGTAGGGCGTTCCATTCCTGCATAAGCGCTGTTGACAACTGTTGGATGGTCGGTGGTGCATGTGGATGTGTTGCAATGCGTCTCCACAAGGCATCCCACACGTGTTCGATGGGATTTAAATCGGGGTAACGGACAGGACAGTCCATTCGCCGAATATCCGATCTTCCACCTGCGCTGTTCGATGCGGTCGAGGATTGTCGTCCATAAACATGAAGTCAGGGCCGATTACACCCCTGAATAGTCGTACACGGGGAAGGAGTACAGCGCCACAATAACGTTGACCAGTGAGGATACCGTGTACGAAGATTTGGAGGTCGGTGCGCCCATGCAACATTATGCCTCCCCAAACCATAACACCCGGACCACCAAAACGATCATGTTCAAGTATGTTCCTGGGTTCATTACGTGTTCCCACCTCTCTTCAGATGAGAGTACGAAGAGAATCACTACTTAGACTGAATCTGCTCTCATCCGAGAAGAGCACGCGACCCCATTCCTTGTTGGTCCAATTTTGATGTTCTTGGGACCATCGCAAACGGTGCCGCCGATGTGCGGATGTAAATGGAACACAAAGTACTGGCCATCGGGCAAAGAGACCACCTCTGTGCAGTCGCCGTACCACTGTGTATCGTGAGACTGCGTGCCTAATTGTCCTGTTAAATGTGATTGTAATTGCACCGCTGTTTGGCATGGATCCCTCCTTGCCTGTTGCACAATGTACGGTCATCTGCTGCTGTAGTTGAGCGTGGTCGACAACGCTTCTCCTTGGGACAGCAGTTCGTATGGTTTGGAAGGTTTCCCATGCATGTGAAACAATTCTGCGGGTCATTCCAAACTCCTGAGCAACACTCGTCACACTTCGCCCTTCTTCCATTTTCCTGATGATTCTTCCTCGTGTGAAGTCGTCCAAATGGTGTCTATGGGCCATGTTGCAATGAAGAACACCACTACAGTGCACCGTAACAGCTCGCTAATTCCAACACACCATCTTGTCCTGTTTCGTCAACTGTCCCGTGTTGCTGGACCAGACCAATTTGGCACTATAGGCTCGCTACACTCACGCCATGTGACGTCCAGCTTTCTGTGTACGTATGAGAGACCTCTGGCAACATATTCCCGCACCTTCATCTACTTCCACCAAGAAGTTAGTTTGTTATGTTACTTTACCCATCTTGTCCTTAAGTTTTGCACACCAGCGTATTTTAAAACTTAACTCATAGAGCCCACTTATACACCTGGTGTTAAAAAACTGTCCAATATTTCAGGGATGAAAGTATTCAACAAAACAGGAAACAAACAGTGATAAATATGGATCCTATAAGTCATACATTCTGAGATATGAAAACTTGTTCATAGAAAGTGCTCTAGGTGATGTCATTCATGGCAACGCATTACTCTGCCCTATACTACAGCAGACTACCGATAATTACGTTAGTTAGCACACCTGGCATGGAATATTACAAGGTCGGAAGACGTAACAGACATTTGGTTTCGGATAAGAGTACCGTTGTAACTTTGGCACTCCGTCCTAGTATTGTCATACCACAGTCAACAACGTGCTGGGATATCTTGCAGTATCAACGTAAACATCAGTTGGAGCAGTAGTTTGCAGTCAGTTTTTGGTGTCTAGTTGGGTAATTATAGTCGTGTTACTTTTTGTTTGTGTACATCGCTCTTAACTCAGGTACGTACCGTGATGTCTGGCCTACTTACAGTTCATATGTTTGTATAATACAGTACAGCATGCTTTCTCCTTTGCAGACTTACTCGTACCAAGGGACGCCTATTATTTCACAAGAGAAACGGCGGATATGAGTCTATCCCACTCCAATAAAAAACATTGCAGACATACACAATCGTGTAGTCAATGCAGCTCAGCATTTTCAAAATCAATCACGTCAATTGCAAACGGTGCCTCATTCCTTACACCGAAGGGTAGAGGGATGCATTGAAATGAGTGGACGTCACATGGAGCACCTCTTATAAACAAGTGTTCATATCTCAAAACATATTATTTATAGGACCATATTTATTTGATATTTGTTTCTTGTTTTGGTGCATACTATCTTCCTCTGAATATTGGATAGTTTTACTTTAACATGCTGTATAGAGATCTCTTATATGTAGCTCAAAAATAAAAGTTCACACGGCAACTGATGTTTCACATGCTGTCACGTATTCCTAAATCCTTAACTTTCTACACATAACCCTAGATCCTATTGACATGAGCATGCCTGTTTCACTTAAAAAAGGAATTTTTACCTGTGACTGATTGATGCCGCAAGCTGGCTTATAAAATTTTCCCGATTTTTGTATCGCTAGAAGGTCTGTTTTTCCACTGAACCTGCAATTATTTCTGGTCGTACTGCCTTCTATACTGTATCGATTTCTTAAAATAATACTTACTCATTATAAGAATGTATATTATTTATTACAATTATTTGATTCTGTACGCAATGCACACTTTGAGTATATATGTTAAATGTACAAAAGAGAGAACTGTATGCGTTGTAACATTAGCAACATTACTCAAACCGTATTCATAATTAACAACTCAAATGAAGTTGTTTTAGGGTAACAAGATATACTCCTACTACCAAGTACTTAAATTACTCACTTTGTGGTGAGGGATGGTAGATTCTCTGTACACACAAATTTTGCCCCTCTTTGCTTGAATATTAATATCAGGAGATTATGTTTCCCTTAGTTTGCAAAATTGTGGTGTCTAAGTATTATACAGGACCAAGCAGAGGTTATTGAAGTTTAAGCTTACATCTACTATGATGTCAGAGAAATGTTGCTCACAGCAGAGAGTTTTATTGTTCGCTTGCTGTGTGTTGGTTACATGTGAAATAAGTAGAGGCAGACGTTACATAAGATGGCGTGTGAATTCTTTTCATGATGTGTATTAATGTAACCACTAACATTGGTCCTCCGAACCCAGATGCAATCTCCTTGCAACAGCATGAATTAGAACTAAAAATAAAGATAATAGATTTGCTAACAAACTGTATTAGTTGTTGTCGAGTGCCAAATTCAAAATATAAGTGATTCGCCATTTGGAAGCCATACTACGGTGTATCACAGCATGCATTATACAGATTACTGGCATCAGCTAGACACAAGAAAGATGACGTGATACAGATTGTAATAACACACATCTCACGTTATTTGACATGCACGTCCATATAAAAACTGTGACAAATTACAGCGATTCGTAATTCGTAAGCTAACAAAGCGACAATTTCCTTGCATTGTCGCAATCGCACAACGCTAGATATCGCGAGAACACACTAGGGTTATCCACCGTCCAAAGTCTGAATTACTCAAAACGTATCAACATCATCAGAGTGTTAGCTTCCACACTCTTGGCTACGTAACGTAAGAATAAACGTCGCTTAGAAAGAAAAGCTAATTAAAAGAAGAGTTACTCTCAAAGCCGGCTTGGCACGTTAACAAACATTTGTAGATTTCGAAGGCAGCAACGCTGGAACTTACTACATGCAAGTCAAGCTAATCAGATCAAGCTAGTCAAACAAATTCAGCACGATCTGGAACTAAATTATGACGACAATGAAGCTCACTCAGTTTACTGTCAAGACTTCCAAGACGCTTTTGACTTATTACAATCGAAGCTCCGAAGTGCCACAGATACGAAAGATCTACGTTTGATTGATGAAATAGCATCTCAGTCATCATTCAGTTTTATTAGGAATACAAAACCCACTAAACCAAACGTCGTACCTTTAGTGGAACATTGACTGCTTGGTTGCATTTTAAGGACACCTTAAAATCAGTTGGCAATAACAATGATGTGTCAAACATTGAAATATTTCGCTTTTTGCTCTCGTGTCTTAAAGGAGAAAACAAGGATGCTATTAGAAATATAAGCATATTAAACAGCAACTTTACAGTTGCCTACAACATGTTTATTAACAGATTTTCTCCAAAATTGATAGCAGCAGAATACATTGAACGCAAACTAGAAAACCCTACCAAGTTAGAATCAACTGAGGCAGAGATTCGGCAGTTAATAAATACAGTTCAAAGCAGTGTAGATGCACTTGAATATCATAATGTTCATCATAGTATTCTGGATCTTCTCTTGTGTGAACTCTTCTTATCCAAACTTCACAATAAATTAAGATTGAAATTTGAAACCACCCATTCACATGTGAATTCAGTGGAATTCAATTAAGCAATTCGTAATTCTGAATAATACTGCCAGACCCTACAGCTTTGTTGTTCATCTCAAGTTTCCAAGCAGAATGAGACCTAGAATGAGGTCAATACACCTAAACAACGATCATCAACTCAGCTTTCGTAGGTCACAGTAACAGAGAGTTGTTGTATACAAATGTACACATTCCACATGCTATCTCCCGAAAAAGGGCGTAAATTGCAAGGGCTAACAGATATTGCAGTGATTGTCTCAGTTCTTCTCAAAGGTAGAATGCGTGCAGGTTTACAATGGCATGCAAAACATGCCAGAAACACCACCACACATTACTCCATCGTAATCTTGAGACATCAATGGTAACGCCGTCCAAACCGTAACTGTTCAATGCCAATAGGAGGCCACAATCCTTAGCATGGCTGCCTTCGGAAGAGAAGTAAAGCCGGTGGTACTGTGTCGTAGATACACGGGACATAAAAAACCTCAAGCCTAATAAGAGAGGCCTTTGAGCAAAATTACCGGTGTTTCACGCCCAATATAGAATAGGACGCTAAGGACCACTCATCGTTCGTTGAGGTATAAATCAAGTTCGTAGGGGCTTCTAAGTACAGCTCTAGTCAACAGACTCCCAAGGAAACCCACACCTGTTTCGCGCTATACTTGACAGTGGTTCTCAGAATAACTTCATCTAAAAACGACTATGCGACAATTGAGACTGAAAAGGAAAAACATGAACAAAATCTATACAGGAATTAACAGAACTGCCATCCTGACCCGATTCCTTTGTGAATATCAACGTCCGCTCCGCAGTTAACAAGTATCATCTTAACAAGGAATGCGTAGTTTTTCCGATGAATACTGGTAATATTCCAACTTCAGCTATTACGAAGAGTGGAATATTCCGTGTGAGATAACTCTAGCAGATCCGCATTTCTACCTTTCTCAGAGTGCAAATTTGTTAATTGGAGCACAGTTTCCTACAACTGATGATGCCTGAGGAAAACACTCGTCCGGCCTATGCTGTTTTGCGGAACACACATTTTGGATGGATCCTCAGCGCGGAATATTCACAAAGGACTCCGCAAGTCAAGGATATACAACGAGAACAAAATCCTCTTTTCATCAGACCAGCAGTTAGCTTAGAAGATCAAATTAAATTGTTTAGGAATCTTGAGAAGGTACCTATTGTACTATTAGCCCCAGAAGAGAAATATTACAACAGAACTACTAAAAGAGGGAAACTGGAAGTTTCATTGTTGAACTACATCTAAGGACAGAATTAAGTGTAAGAAATTCATTGGATACTGCCACTCGATGGTTTCGTTTCCTGGAAAGAACGCTGCGAGCAAATAAGAAGCTTCGTAAAGATTATGTTTAATTCCTGAGGTAATATCAATCCCATCATATGATAGAACTGAATCATCACTTCAAGGGGCAGATTATTTCAACCCTCGTCATGCTGTTCATAAAGAATCAAGCAGCACAACCAAAGACAAGAATAGTTTTTATGCCTCTGCTAAAACTGAAAACGGGGTATCTCTAAATGACATATTAATGATTGGATCCATGGCACAAGATCTCTGCACACTGATCACACGATTCGAAACCACAGAATAGATTTCATTGCGGATATTGAGAAAATGTATCGATAAATAACGGTGGATCCCAAGCACCAATCCTTACAGTGCATCTTATGCAGAGAACATCCCGGAGATAAGCGCTTACGACCATCACATATGCAACAGCTTCAGCGGTATATCTGGCCACGAGATATCTCCAACAGTTTGCGCAAGATGAGAAAGTGGACTTCGCTACAGCTGCATACGTCCTAAAGCATGGCTTTTACGTATATCTTCTTTTCGATACGAACAACCTGGAAGAAGCTCTACAGTTGCTGACAAATTTTCAAAACCTTTTCAAACCTTCTCTATTTGCGGAAATGGTGCACAAATAATTCAGCTCTCTTCTGGAATCAATCACAGAAGGCTTGGGAGAAGAAACGCACTCTAACAAAAAATAACACTGATGTGTTCAATATTTTATAACTAGCATAAAACTCTTCTACAGATGAATTTCAAACCGACTGTTGTCTAGACTCACACCAAATTGAAATTTAAAACGAAATCTACACAAACCGAATTGTGCCGTGCACAATAGCTTCTATATTCGACCCACTTGTGCCGATTAGTACTGTGGTTACTATTAGTAAGATCTTCATGCAACGCTTGTGGCAAAAAAGAAGGGGTGGAATGACCGTTTGTCAGAAGGCCTGTACCCAACATGGTTTATTTTTACCAGCATATCCCCTTGCTAAACAAATTCTTTGCGAAGAGACCAACACGTCGATTGAAATACACGGTTTCTGCGATGCCTCTCAAACTGCCTATAGCACTTTCATTTATGCAGATCTACGAATCACAAAGCAAAGTACTCTCACACGTCTACTGTGTGCCAAGTGATAACTGGTGCCCCTGAAACAAGTTTCGTTTCCGCGCCTCAAGCTGTGCGGCGCACTACTGCTTGCATGTCTTATCAAGAAAACAGCACTCTACACTTGGCTGCAAAGAACACAACTATGGACTGATCCAAAGATTGCACGAGTATGACTAAAGGCATGTCCTACAAAGTGAAAAATATTGTAGCAAATAGAGTTTCAGAAATATTGGACATGATTCCAACAGCACATTGGCGTCAGGAGAGTTCGCAGGATAGCCACGCAGAGCTTGTGTCTCGAGGTATACAACCAACATTACTCTGGGATGGCAGACTGTGGTGGCATGGATCTATTTGGCTGCAACTGGACCCACCATACTGGCCAACTAAAACGACTACCAACCCAGAACAAAGGATCATAGCGTTACTTAATGTCACCATATCTGATGATTCATTTCTGAATAATTTTTCATCTTTAACCCGGTTTCTAGATGTAGATATGATCGTCTCAAATTCATCTCCAACTGCAAGAAAGGCCACACAGATTCAGAAACTTCATCGCCCCAGGAGCTCAACAATGCCCTCAACAAGTGTATTGGATTTGTACAATCCAGCTGCTACTATAGGGAGATAGAGCCCTATACTAGACAAATATGGTTAATTTTGTGTTGGAGAACGCTTGAAAAACCAAGCTAAACACCAACTCATATATCCCCCTCGGCATCATCTTACCAAACGTATTATTTTAAATGAGCACAGCGGATTACTCCACGCAGAACCTCAACTTTTATAGCATCGCTTAGACAAAGGTACTGGATTCCAATGATACCCCGTACTAAAAAGCATATTAATTTATGTCTAACTTGCTTTAAGCTGAGGGCAATACCCAGAAACAGAAAATGGGAAGTCTTCCGCAATACAAAATAACGCCCTCCAGACTATTCCTGAGCGCTAGCCTATTCTTGATCAAATTTGACGCTCAAAGAAGTAAACTAACAAACGAAGTCTACACAGCAGTCTTCACTTGCCTCGTAATAAGACTGTCGGTCTTGAAGTCGTATCCCTCCTATCCACACTGCATACATGGCAGCACTCCGCCGTTTTGCAGCACACAGAGGTTGTACTCCTAACGTCTACAATAACAACAGGGCCATATTTATTGGTGCTGCAAGAGAGTTAAAGGAGCTTCAGAAAATTCTGAATGACCCGATACAACAAAGAAATATTGTGCAGGCCTCATCAAGGCAAGAAATCAACTGACACTTCATTCCCCTATTAATACCTAACTTTGGAGAAGCCAGAAAGCTCCGGTGAAGAGCTTCAAGTATCATCTGCGATGAACTATGGGCAACACAATTCTCCCCCTCGAGGAATTCACAACTCTATCCTCCCAAATGTTTAAATTTTCACCCTCTCTAGATACTCCATGATGATCCTTCCGATTCGTCCGATCTAACTCCTTCTCATTTCCTTGTAGGTGAACCCTTCACAGCTGTTCCTGATCAGGGCTTCGCCCATGCCACTCTGAATCGTGTGTCTCGATGGCAATATATTAAAAACGTTACGCATGTGTTTTGGCAGAGATAGTACAAGGAGTACCTGAACACACATAAACAGCCCAGAAGGAGACCAAGGAACATCTTAATCTCTACTCTGGCGATGTAGTTTTCATAAAGGACGACAATCTACCTCCATTGCAGTGGTGAAAAGGTGTGATAGAAATAATTAATTCTGATGGCGATGCCCTGACAAGAGCAGTCATTAATAGAATTGACTCAGTTGTAATCAAGAGACGCATCAGAAAATTGTATGTTCTTCCTGAGGATGACGATTTGTGATATGTTTATTATGTAAAACTACATTGCATTAAGTAATGGCATTCATTGTTACAGAGTTTGGTTTATGTTCGAACGATTAACCTTTATTTTCCTTCTCTCAACATTTCACTATCTATATATTCTTATAAAAAGGCAATGCCTTTTGGTGGGGCGGCATGTTAGACAAATTTTCCTAACACTACAGAATTTTATTGCACTTCCTTTATGTTGGCTACATGTGAAATAAGGAGAGGCAGACGTGTGTATAAGAGGAAGAGTGAGTAATTCTTATGATGTGTATTAAAGCAGCCCTTAACATATGCAGTAATGGCGTACAGGCTGTAAAGCACTGTCGGGGTTTCCAAAATTATCGAGGAGGTGAGAAATACAACATCCGCGAACATTTTGTTTCCATTTTCTTCAAGACCAGGGTATTTTGTCTATTGGTATGAATATCTTGGGTTTTACGACAACAGATTCTAATGGTTAATGGTTAAGGGAGAATATTCCGCAAAAAGATTCTTCTAGATCATTGCAGTATAATGTCATAGTGAGCACGCAGTTGGTGTTAAATGAAATTCATTAAACCACGGTTCGAAATTTAAAAAGACACCTGCGAAGCCGAATATGCCAGTTGGTTTGAAATAAACCAGATCACTACGTAAACGTGTCAAAATGCAGCATGACAAGTTAACCTGCTGTGAAATCCCCCGCCTCTATGGTTAGCTCCTGCAGCATCGAATATCATGCAGGTGTATTAGTAATATTTTCCTTCAAAACAAAGGAAATTATGTGCTATGAAATTTGTGAAGCTACAAACCAGTTCACTGAAGGACATTCTTTATCGGTAATGTATTCTGAATAGCATGGTTTTATCTTTCTTAAAATGGTAATAACACACAAAGCAATAATTAAATTGACTCTGGGTACTAACCCACGAAGGCGATTGGATTCGCGGAAATAATACGAATCACCACCCCACGCCGACAAGAGACCATGACCGGTTCATTCATTAAAGGCATCATTTCTGTCTCAAGTGACGTTATGTCTTGTGAAACCACCATTAATCTAATACAGAGTATTAATGTTATCACTTACAAAATATAACAACACAGAATAATAATTAAGCGAACAGAGTTATATTTTGAGCAAAGGTTAAATGTAAATGTAATAGCCAAGATTTCCTCATATTTATGCAGTATATGGCATAATGTAACAAAAACGTGAGAAACTTCTGCGCATACGACAGAAGGCATAACAGCACGCAGAACTATTAACGTAAACATATAGATTTCACTTAGTTTTGAGTGAATGTCACAATATGGTATTGGCTGCAAAAACCCGAGAATCCGCTCCCGAATATACTCAGACACATTTGGTCCATGGTAAGCAGAACCCGAAAATTCAGTTCAGATTTTGGTAACCTATGATAAGATGATACAGTCTAAATACAGTCTTGGTTTTATGAATAACGGTGTTCTAACACAAGTACAAGCTCTTATACGCGACAGTCAAAATAGTTCATACAAATTTGTTTGCGCATGATTCACTTGGGAGGAGGGAGTACGATATGCCTCTCTTGTAGAGAGTATGATACATTTTATTAACGACTGACTGAAAAACTGCGCGCTGAAAATATCAATAACCTTGAATTTCCGAATTGAAACCGTTTGTAAATATGTGTTCCATTATTTTTTTTTGTAATTAGTAGGAAGTGAATAGAAGAACCTGATGTGTGAGATTTACATGACTTTCTCTACACCTTGTAGTTTATTTTACATAGTTTTTATAATATACTTAAACGAACGGACTCAGAGGGTTCTATCTGTGTCCTGGAAGGTCCCGAATCGATCCCCGGCGAGCGCCCACTCCGGGCCATGGCTTTTGCTGATTTAATCGGGTCGACAAGCGAATTCTGGGACGGCTCATCTTCTACCATGGCACTCCTTTCTCTCATTTCATGTACACTTCTTCTTTTTTTCATCTATTTCATGGTTGTAGAGTCAGGCGACGGTGTTCGACGGGTTGCGGCTGGGCGCTGTCTTGCACCCTGCAAATGTTTCTTCCTTGGTGTCGCTGCGGTACCGCTCAGCTATGTTTCTCCTCATCGTGAGGATCCGCTCCGAGGGACCTTTCAGGTTGGTGATTTTTGGGCCAGGACCGTGCTGCGTAGGATGCGTTCAATCTGGAAAAGTTAGGAAACCGTCCTTGTTGCGCCCGTCAACACCCGGATCTGGTTGCCCTTTGGATCTCTCCTCTCATCATTCCCTTCCAGGGGTCATATTGGAAGCACAAGGGACCGACTGGCCCCTTTTCCGGGGACCCAACCGTGACATGTACCTTTACCTTTTACAACTATACTTATATACGCTTATTATTCTGTCTGCTTAATGTGATGGAGATAAAGGCTGGCAGAAATAGTTCCACTGCACATTTCGTAGTAGGGTATGCAATAAATCGAAGCGATAGCCAAATGTTTAAATGTGGGAGGCGTTTTCATAACATCGCGAGTAACAGATGAAAGCTACATCACTTAAAAAATGGCAATGTATTGAAAAACTCAAACCAATGACAGCGAATATTTTGGAAGTGGCTGATACTACAAAGAAAATTATTAGAAGCAATTCGTGTGTTTCAGAAGGATCTGCATTTTTTGTATAGCACGTTTTCGTCTATCCGGTTATATAAAGTCATACAACTTCACAGAATCCATAGGCTACTCCCAGAAAATTTAAGATTTAGATTTCATTTGTCATTTAAACCACTTACTGAACATTTTAATCAAAATCGTTAGATCTATTTTTGAGAAGATCAAAGGCTTCTAAAAATTTTTCACGTAAAGAGTAGTTTGGAGTATGGGAATCTTCTTAAAATATTTGTGTTGCGTTATTTGGAAGATTCTGAACTTAAATGGCAAATTTGTTTCTTATCAGACTTTGAATTTTGAGTTATGCGGCTGTTCGTCGTCGGACTCACAAGGGCGAGAGCACACTCACACTCACACACACGGATCTTTTATAAAGACGCTTTTTTTGCATTCAGGGGGACTTAAAACATGTACTTCCGGTGATATCTCGATATCGAATTTTTGGTTGGCATACAATACCAACTCTACCTACTCGATAGTAGGTAGGGATAATAAAAGTAACGTCTTATATGAATCATTATATGCGAAATCTCTATGAAAAGGTAATACGTAGGGACTACTGTGTTATTATTTTTTGCAGATATCGACTCTCTCAATTACAGAGGCACCTCAGTAAATCCTTCAATTCTTGCCATTGTTGTCATTCTTGTTATACTGCCTCACTCTGCATCACGCTATACACTGGTAAATTATAAATGTACTCACGCACGGAGGACCCCCGCAAGTAGAACGCAAGGTCCCGTTTCTTCCACCGGACCCCTGAGAGGGAGGGAGAGAGAGGGAAGGAGGCAGGGAAGAATGGGGGAAAGACCCGAAGGGTGACCAGATCCAGTCAACGACGGGGCTATACACTGGTTATGCAGATTTGGATTCTTGAGATCAAGTTCCCGCAGCGAGAAGCAAGTGGAAGTGTAAGCTATGGCGAAGCCTGATAACTATGGCTGTATCGCCGCGCTCCTTTCAGTTTGCTCTCTAGTGATTCCAAACGTCTGCAATGTACCAATCACTTCTACACCCTTCTTCGCGTTCCGTGACGGTTGTTGAATCAAGTGTGCAGAAGACGCTTGAAACCCCTAAGAACAGTTACGAACAAATTTCTTGCAGAGAAGTGTTTACCACCGCGGTGACGGGAGAAGATATTGAGAGAACTGAATCAGAAACTACATATAGTGGACAATATTACATAAGTAGTTGAAAGACGCTTTGCACTAATTTAATGCAACTTAAATTTGGTTTTCGATAGCTAAGTAGTAAAACGTATAGTAAAGAGGGTAATGCAGAAATATAAAAACCAGTATTTGAATGTCACATCAATCTTGCACATTATGTTAGGTCGCTCATTTCCATTTACTTGATCAAATGAGTAACGTAATGTTTATTTCCGAGTTACCTTTCCCAAAATAATGTGTTGTCTTCCTTAATTACGTTGAGCACTAAAAGCGCAAATAAGCAAAGCACATGGTCCAACTAAAATCTAGGCAGATAACTGGGCGGATAATTAGCGAGACAGTTCAATAGACTGTTTGGTGGGCATCCAGACAGGTACATTCTTCACAAGATATAAGCGAAATTGTCACCTTTCCCGAACGATTAAATATCCTTCCTATCAGCGTGCTTTCGTGGATGAACATTTTTATTTTTCAAGACAACTTCGCCACTTTCGTGTTCTCTAATACTGTAGACAGGACCAGCTTCAAATCTTCACCAATATACTGCTGGTGTAAACCGTCACTGTGCTGTCCATCTGAATGAGTACCTCTCACAAACCCCATTATAGCTTAACCTCATAACATACTTCACTGGATAACGTCGATCCCTGCAGAATCGTGAACCAAACTATACGATGTTACTGAGAATCAATGCTGTAATTACGGCGAAAGTATGTAAGCGCATGCATAGTTGCTTGAAATACTTTCTAATGGCAACTCTGTATATATAAGCTTTGGTTTTTGGAATTAATTCAATACATTTATGAGTTCACCAGTATGGATGTCAAATTTTATTCATTTCGCACGTGACATCTGGAACTCCTTTAAATATATACTCTTTTCAGTTATTTAAATAATGAATTTGTTTTTAACCGGCATTTACGTCTGTGTTTTGGTAGCAAAATATTGAAGTTGAGTTTAGAAGTTGAAGACATTTTCCAGCTGAGACTGCATCACTCTACGTCACTTCTTCGTGAATTATGCGTGGGTACATTAATGTGGGTAATAAGGTGCATGATCTACATGAATACAGAATATGTGGATCTTTGTCATCCTGGTTCTGTTCTGCTGGTATTTTCGTGAGCGTTTGGAGCATGGAAAGCATTTCTACCAGCGTGTCTCTGGCGTGATCGAGGAGAATAAATGTTGCGTTTCTTTACTCATTATTGGTGTTATTATCTTCACTCACGTCAAACACTATACTGCGTGTGTTTCAAATTTGTGTACTATTTGCAGGTGAAGGCGAAATTTTATCTATGCTCCCATTGCAACCCGCGGAGCGTTATGGAGCATTTATGCCACAATGGAAATGAGGTTCATTTCGGCTGTGTTTGACTTATTTAAAATATTTTTATTTTCTTCCCTTTATTATATTGCGTGACTATCGTAGGCTAGATTCAAATATTACAATTAACTCATTTCTGCCGAACAAGCGTGGTCCACTGGCTACTTCTTCTAGTAGCACACGTGATGTGACGATAACACACTTGAAAAACCTATCTTCAAATCCGTGCTCTCCCATGAAAATTAGTATGTATTCAAGTAACTATGACCCCGTTTTAGAATTACGTACAACTCCTACAACTTTTGACTCGTATAATGATATAATTGGAATTTCTCATAATCTTCCCTCTCTAAAATACAATGGAAATATCCCTGACTACCCTATCCTGCCGGGTACATTTCTACAGCTAATACTCCCTAACATCCCTACCTTCCTCACAGCAGTACATATACAATAAAAACTATTCCACTCTTAATCTAGAAATTTAGTTATCATTCTAAAAGCGATCGTAAGTAATCTTATGTAAGAAACCACTACACCCACACAACTTTTGTCTTACCTCTTTCCCTCCACTTTCTTTGCTCCTGAGCCGGAAACAGACCTGAGTTCTTTGGTTACGATTTCCATGCTAGACTTTTGACATCAAACCAACCTTCTAGCCACTCAGGTGAAGTGTACCCGTTAAAAAGACAAAGTACACTGAGATGCCACAAAGGATAGAGAAAATAAAGCTATTATCTATTAAATGGACCCTTGTATACGCTAACATAGTTTAAGTTCAGAAAGATGTGCGTACCGGAAAATTTAAATTGTGTTTAGTTTATGGAACCTCTTTAACTGCTGTAGTCCTTACTATACCATTCTGTATTGGGCGTGAAACTCTGGTAATTCTAATCAGAGGCCTCTTTATCAGGCTTGAGGTTCTTTTACGTGCCGTAAGTCTACGATACGTGACCACTGGCTTTACTTCCCTTCCGAAGGAGGCCGTGCTGAGGACTTTTACGCCCAAAAAATTCCATTGCCTTCCGCAGGGTTTGAACCCACGATTTTGGAAACTAGAGGCTAGCATGATAACAACTGTTACAGTTAGGAGACACGTTTATACATTTTATGAATTTTGAACAGCCCTAACCAGCGGGAAGCCAACTTGGCAGCAAAGGCGTTTGTTTTTTGAAGGCTGGGGAAAATTACGGCACAAAACTAGGTTACACACATTCAACGTAGAAGGCTTACAACCAGCATCACAGCGGCAACTCCTAAGGATACGCCCCTATGCAAATTGTTCAATGCAGTCTTGTAATAGGTTTTATGCAGTAAATCATCTTAGAATAATCAGTTATTTAGGGCTCACATATTTGGTAAAGGTGAAGGTTGATAAGTAAACAATAGCTGAAAGGGTGTTTTTGTGTATCTCATGACTAGCAGAACTGATATCAAATTGGAGCTCCTTAAGATAAGCAACCCAACACGCATACTACTGATAATGAAAGCCAATTAAAGTCGACTGAGGATTGCGATTAACACACTTTGCTAATCCAGGATTAGGATAGTAGGAAGTTGTGGTGAAATTAGTAACGCTCCAGTCGAAACAAAGAGACCTGAACAAACGGGATTCATATTGTGAACCATTATCGGAAACAAAATTCTGCGGGGCACGAAAGGATCCAGAGATAGTGCTAATTGGTAAATGCCTAAACGAGCAATAGCGGCATAATAGAGCATAAATTCCCACAAACCTTTGAACAGACATCAGTAACCACTAATGCAAAAGTGCTGCCCTGTAGTGATCGAGGAAAAGGTCCAATGAAATCAACAAAAAGCCCTTACATCGGAAAAGCGGACACTTTCGATGCCAAAATACTCTAATTTGTGGCTTGCGCAGGACTGACAAAGCACAAATGCGACAAGGCTTAACATGTTTTATTAATAACCAGGTCCATGCCACGCCACATACATTTTTGGCGAATTTTATGCCTAGTTTTGGCAATACCAAAATGACCTCCAAATGTTGAATCGTGAAAATATGCCAAGAGCATGGGCACGGCCGCTATAGGAACTAAAACCTTACAAAACCGGTCAAAACTGGCGCTTTTAATGTTATGACCTTGAAGAGAAACCCTCGCCTGAAGTTTGTGAATAATAGGGGCCAGAAATTGTTCAGACCGCTGAAGCCCAGGGATACTAACAAACATATCTGGAAAAGCAGAAAAGGAAAGGGTTTCCAAGTCAATATCAGGTTTAGGACGATCCTGCTTATTTACCTGCGGGCTCTCCTCAACGGTTCAGAAAATACGCAGGTAAGAGCATCCACAATACAGATATCAGAACACTCGATGAACGAGGGCGTAAACTCAACATCTCCGATTCGAACGCCCCGTCTGGCAAAACGGTCCATCCTCCGAGGGACAGCCAAAACCCATGAAAATACTTCGTTAGCTTACTCGAGGAAAAGTAAGCCTGTTCCAAATATGGCCTAAGTTTATTTAAGCCAAAGAGTACTAGTAGAGGTTCAAGCTCATAAGTAGAAAATCAGGTGAAAGGGTGCGCGAACTGTAATAAATAAGACGTAGGCCATCAGGAAATTGCTATAAGAGAACACCGGTTACAGAATTTGCACTGGCGTCAGTCTGCAAAATAAATGGAAAAGCAAAATCGAATAAAGCCAAAACCGGAGGATTGGCAATTGCCTCTTTTAGCTCAAGAGAAGCCTGTTGCTTTTCCTGGCTGCACTGAAAAGTAACACCCTTTTGACGTAACCAATTGAGAGATTCGGCACAAGTTAAGAACTTAGGAATGAACTTAGAAACAAATTAACCATAGGCAGGAAACAAGCCACCGCGTGCTTATTTCTGGGAGCAGGAACATTTCTAATAACCCTAGTACGATCCGGATCAATCATAATACCCGCAGGGGACACAATGTGGCCCATGAAGGAAATCTGAGAGTAAGAAATTTTAACTTTGTAACGCCTTACTGATAAATCATCATGCTGTAAGCGAGAGAAAATTTTACCTAAGTGCCCAAGATGAGAATCAAATTCTTCAGAGTATATTACAAAATCATCCAAATAGTTATAGATGAACTTTAAATCGGAAAACAAGTTATCCAACAAACGAGTACTTGAGCGTCAGTAGCAGGACCGAAAGGCAAAAGGTAGCAGAGCCAATTAAACTCACACAGGCGCGAAAGACAAGCACAGGCATTAAGATGCTTAGACTTATCGGCCAACGGAATCTGATGGTAGACATGATTTAAGTCTAACATGGTAAACACGCGAGCCTTGTCAAAATGTTGGGCCATCGTATGCAGATCAGGTAAAGGAGTGCTCTCAAAATTTCCACATTTCTTCAGAAAACGATAATCCACCACTGGTCTAAAATGCTCCTCGCCTTTATATATCAAAATGTAGGACTACTATAATTCGAAGTGGAATGTATTATAGCTCCCTGACCAAGCATCTTCTGAATCCTCTCTTTCAATATCGATATTTTAGGAGTAGTAAGGTTATATGGAGGTAACAAACGGAAATCGGTTCAGCCAAAAGATATCATATTATGTTGGTAACACCCAAGGTGTTGGTAAATAAGCGCTGAAACTCGTGTACCAAAGTCCTGATCTCATTTAGTTTTTGGGAAGCTAAATGAGAAACCTTTGTAATGGGCTACCAGGTTAATATCTTGCAACGATAAGCTTTCAGGAGTTTAAAGTCCCTATAAAAATTAAACAAATAAATGTGAGGCGAAATGAAATCGAAATTTTTTACTAGCAAAATCCCATTAGACATAAAATGTGCCCTTAAAATGCAAGCATATGGAAGACACGATACAGTGAAGAAACAATGTTTCCACGTAAAACGGATAGTGTATTGTACACCTTGAGAGACTTGAAAGGATTGGCCATTAACCATCAGGCACAAACCTAGTACGTATGAACACGTGAAGCACTACCGGCCAGATTTGCTTGGAACCATTTCTGTTGATAAGATAAACAGAACTACCATAGTCTAACAAAGCCACGAGAGGGGATCTCTCAATAGTAAAGTGGATTAACCGTTTACCAGAAGTATACAATGCAAGAATACAACGAGACAGGCAAATTGCTGAAGGACAATTCTGGCGTCATAATGGCCTAGGCTGTCTGACATTATTAGAAAATCGAGACGAACTCCTCTAGAACAATTACCTCGAAAATGACCCACTTGACCGCACTGTAAACATTTGACCAGGTATAAGCAACCAGAACCACTGCAGATGATGTAGGCGTTTGTAGGGAAGCATTACCAGGCAGTGGTACAGTTGGGTGGTGTACCAGCCTCATCCAATCAATTAACATAGTCTCATTAATCCTAGGAATAAGTGCTTCTAACTCTAAGATATTCATCGGACGAGTCCCGAACACTAATGCCGAACTCATACTGGATTAGGTCCAGACAAAATAATTTCACAAATTTCAGCTTTACAGTCAGATACACTAACACCAGTGCTATTTCTCTGACTCAGTAAGATAGTCAGAAAAATATTCCATTGAGCCCTGTGGACGACAATATGTCCTGTATAATCTTGACGCACTCCCTGCGCGAAATTGGCGTATTCAAAATAGCCAAATGAAAACTGGTAACAGGTTTAGAAAGATGGGCACACTGCATCTAAAATCCAGAACGGCTTCAGGCACCTTGGCCGACAATAGTTCTAACACCTGATTAGCAGAGACGAAGTAACGTTTTGCCGTTGAAGTAAGCCGAACCAAAAATACAGGAACTCCAAGGCAGATGGAACATCTACAATGTCGACCAGCCGCTCACTTTCAATGAATAACTGCAACGGATGAACAAGTCGGAGAGGCCGAAATACTGACATGCTTTTAAAGGCTAACTAGATTCGGCAACTTTCTGGGGGTTCAAAGGTAAGGCGACCCCATCCTACTGATTTAACCAAGAGATGATCGTCGACACTAAGAGCTAATCAAAAAAGTGATTTCTTAACAACTGCAAAGCTGGCAACGCGGATAAAGCAGGAAATCTATTAATCGCATGTTGAGCCGAACTTGTAAACGGAGGATTTGCTCTCTATATGGGACGGCGTCACGTTCCAAATGAGTCAAACTAATCTGTATATTTGTTAAAGCAACTGAGCTAGGAGATTCACACTTAGTAATGACAGGAAAATCTATGGTGCTTCTTTAACTTGGGGAAAAATATCCAACAATGTAGAGGTTTCCGTAGAAGCCGGAGACTGACAACCTCGAAAAATTACCTCCACCCACGATTCACTGTTTCTCAACACATTCATGACTGAAGGCGCCATTGATTCTGCTAGTATTATAGCAAGATCAGAATGAAATGGACGTGGAAAACAAAATCAAACCTCAAAAATCAACCCAACAAAGCCTACCAGAAGAAAACGCAGTAAGATAACCACGCTCTGATGCCAATATTTTGCAATGGCATCGATGGCTTCATCAAGCAACATAGCGTGATGAAGCAACCGAAGACAAGCAGTCGCTTACAAAATAGTCTGACCCTGGGACGCCGTCAAGACCAAGAGGGAAGCCCTAACGAATGCCAAAGGGCGTTTTAAACCAATGACAAAAAGCAGGATTCAAAAGCTATAGTATATCTAAAGCAAAAACTTACACCCAGGAAAATTCTGTCATAGTAAGGACAAACAGAATAACCATCTCAACTGGCTTTATTTTGTGTAAATCAACCAACAAACCAACGCCATCATACGCAGAAAGTAACACAAAATATATTATTAACAATAAACTGATCAATATAGCTGAAAAAACAATAAAAGTATACACAAACAGAATAACAAAACGTAACAGACTATATAAATCATTAATAAGAGGCAAAAGCATAATAAAATGCCACCGAGTAATCAAACTTTAATCAGAAAATTTAATGGAAAGAGCTAAATTCTTTCTTGCACCTTTAAAGACAAAATACATAAAGAAACGCTCAAAATGGAATTGTAATTAGTAGCTTTATTATGTTAGTAAGAATAAGCTTTGTAAAAATGTATTACAGTAGAAATACTGGATCTAAAGATTGTTGTAGAATCAACCCCGGCGAAGGACGATGGGTTTTTCGGGTGGTGTTTCCGTGTCGTATATTTACGGCACGTGAAAGAACCTCAAGCCTGATAAAGAGGCCTCTGAGAAAAATTTCCGGTCTTTTAGCCCGATATAGAATGGGAAGCTAATAACCATAGTAGTTAAAGAGCGTCCATTAAAAATGAAAGAAGATAAACTATCCAAGTGGCATTTAAAAAACTACACAATTTGAAACCTGAAGCTATCAAGACAACTAAATATAACATCAACTTCCCAGAAAATTTGTCAAGGCAAGATAAATTAAAGTGAATATGCAACAAAATCTATACAGGTTTTATTAAGAATAAAACTGCTTTTAAAGTTCAAAGTCATTAAACACCAAATGAAAACTAATATTAAAGTACGCTTATATACATATATGAATATTACAGCAAAGTTTCAGTAATAAGCAAACGAGATAACCAAAACAAGAAAGCTGAAGCAACTAGACAATTACCTTTCCTAAAAAACGGATCATTTTCACCTTCCTTACAAAACAATAACAAATAAAACACTTCGTAACCACTGAAGTTAAGTAACAACAATCGTATGCACTAAACAAAAGGGGTGAAAACATTGGTGAAAACTCTAACGGTGATATGTTCAAATATTTGAATTAAAGGTGACCCGTATAACAGTCAAAATGGTATACACAGGTAAACAAAGGCACGAATGGCCAAACGCCTAGGGAGGGAAACTTTACCAAAAGGGATGACCCATAAAGTCAAGAAAAACGTTGGAGAGTTAAATTTTCAACCCCATGGAGTCAAACATTTATTCCCTACTCAGGGCAAATGTCAGGCCATTATTTTGAAAACAAGTAAAGTTTGAAACATTATTGTTTGTACGAAGATCTTAGCTTAGCAAAAAGCTAATAAATCTTGTATCAAAGGGAGAAAACAATCTAAAATTATTCAGAAAAACTTTACCTAGCCCTTTAAAGTGAGACAAGATCGAAAATGCAATAATCGTTTCCGGATATGATAAAAACTTAACTATTAACAAAGTAAAAATTAACAACAGAAAGGGGTGTAATAAAAGTTTGGGTATATGATGATGATGATAATAATAATAATGATAATAATAATAATAATAATAATAATAATAATAATAATAATAATAATAATAATAATAATAATAATAATAATAATAATAATAATAATACAGTCAAAAGTGGCAGACGGAGTTGAATCTGCGAGCAGCCAAAATGGACGCTTAACTTGTTAAGTCAGTTAAATTCGCTTTCATGCACCGGATACCTTTTCGCATCTCTCCGAACACAACAATGTAAAATATTAAAAAACTTATGCATAACCCCAGCCTTTAAACGTTTAATGAACTCTAAAAGAACTTAAACACGCCCATTTAAATCTAACTTTAATATTCCACTGAACAAGAATCAAGTTGCCAAAACAGAAACAAGCCAAAGAATTGTAAGCGATGTAGTTTAGTAAATGTGGCGAAATTAGTACATGGCATTTGAAAAGTGCCCCATACCGTTATGCGTGAATGAGTGGGGCAAAGACAAAGACGTAAGCATGAACACACTAAAACTACATTCCTTTAAAAATCTACCTTCAGTCACTTACTATCACTCAAAGTAATATTTGTTAACAATATCAGTAATTTTATTCACCATTAAATCAACTTGACCGCATTATGAGCTGAATAACATAATCCTACCTTTACGTAGTACTAGTTACAAAATCCCTTTGTTGTAAGCTCTCAACCTCACTAAGCCGACACATTTTGAAAAACAGCCGAAACCTTTGGCTAACAAACTGTAATCATTATGGCATTAGCAGTAGAAATGACACATTACTAACAGACGACTGCCAAGCAATGGTCGAGGAATTCAATAGCCATGATACTCGCACATAAAAATCGACTCAGGTCTTTAGGAGAAACCTCCCTCCTCAAAAAGAAACGCATCATCTCACTTCTGAAAGCGACGAGCCAACCTCACGAGAGCCCAGACAGGCACGCAAAGAGCTCCGAAAGTGTACGTCCAAAGAAAATTGCCATGTAGGTGACAAAGTAAATCTAAAAATAAATAAACAAATAAAATAAAACCTAATGCCTAAAGCTTTACAATCAGTACACCCAGCACATATAAAGCATACTGCATAATCTAGTCGGTAGTTAACCAATAGTTATAAGGTGAGCGAGGTTTCCGTCTCACAGCCCTACACATTTTTAGCTTTTCATGAGAAATTATTCTAGACCACATTAAAGAAGGGCTCTGATATAGCAATTTTTGTGGAAGTGACGAAATTAATACCCTGCAGTAATTTCATGCGGTTTTATTTTGTATTGTTTTCATCAATCGTACATTGCCCGCTCCAGATGGTCTCACCAAGGAGCAGCGCTTTTGTTTCAGAGGCTCAAAGGTTTAAAAATAGATGTTAGTATACAGCCACTTCAAATTAGTCATGAGGTATTTTTCTTGTTCCTAATTTTCTGTATGGCTTCTTGAATTACAGTACTAATCGGACACAAGAAGGCTGCCAACTTCTCTGAAAATTCAGACCCCTAAGTTGTGGCATTTCTTCGTTTGTAACACTTTAGACAAATGGAAATTGATACCTGCTCTTTATTAAATTAAATTTAAGTTTTAAATCTTTAGATCAGTAATATTGCAATGCTGTTTATGTATATCTTTGGGTATGTGTATGCAGACAATAGTTTACGAATTTAAAGAAGCTTATCGTCATTTCTCAAAAAACAGAACACAGAATATTCGTTTTAAAATACTTCACATTTAATATATTTCATATTAGCTTATAATTCTAATTCAACGTCTTATTTTTAAAAAGGTGATAACATCTATTAGAGACAGAAGTTGAAATGAAAATACTTTAGAGCATAAGAGTTTAAGAAATATGCCTTAAATTATTATCCCAATTGGCACTTAATTGGCTTGGTCTAAGGCACACATTTTTTGAGAGCGAATGTGGGCTGCCAATACTAAGACCTAAGCGACGGCAACTTGCACGCTTACAGGTGCAATGGTGGCCCCCTCCCCCAGCGGCGTTGTTACAGGAATTAATGGCACAGTCCAAAGAGAAGATACGCTAGTGCTGCAGCTCTCTCCTCTTTGTAAAGTTACGGTGGAATGGTACACAAGGATTATTGCTTCTCTTCTTTAATATTCACTTCAGAATTCAAAGAATATCTCATAATATTTCAGTTAGATTAAACATGACAAAAATGGTTGTGCTCCTTAAGGGAAAGGTAAATGTTCCTTAATATAAAATTATATATACATTATATATATATAAAATAGAGAGTGTGTGTGTTTCTCCGTGGTATGGGAGTACATGCTATCCTCTGGTTTTCGATGTCGCGGGTTCAAATCCGGCGGAGGTTGGTGGAATTTTTTCCGGTGTAAGAATCCCTGGCATGGCTTCCTTCGGAAGGAAAGTAAAGCCGATGGTTCCTTGTCGTAGATTTACGGCTATAAATGATCCTCAAGCCTGATATAGGGGTCTCTGAGCAAAATTTCACGCCCAATATAGAGTGGGATGGTAGTTAAAGAGCGTCCATATACTCGAATAAAAACTAATTTTATTTCGTGTGTGTGTATATTCTTTCTTCTGTAAAATAAATTAAATTACACATGTTTTGTAATTTCATTCGTAAGGAATTAGGAAATGCGAAATAGTAAACAGTTGTTGAACACATACAACTTAGAATTTTGATCCCTATAAATTAACTTTACGTTGATTTCCACTCGGCACTTGAACAGAAAAGTGGTAAGGTGTTAAACCGATCTTCTGCCTTCCGTGCCGATGCTTAACCCTGAGAAAAGCTTAACCAAACGAGAAAAATGCAATGCTATGATACAGACTCGAACCACGATCTTCAGCGTTCCGTGCGGAAGCTTTGCCCTTGAGTTCTTATCTGATTCATGTATCCCAATAAACCTCAAATGCGATCGCATATGTTCAGAGTTATCTTACCTTAAGTGCGACTTGTAATATTGTAACCGCTTTTAATGCCCAGTACTTAATTTGCCACACTATTACGGATAATTTCCTGATAAACACTCATTCTTTATGGCAAAACTGAAAAGTTAAGATTCACTAACATTCAAGAAAATACCGTGAAATAATAAATGAGGATAACACTTTCAAAATAGCAAAGGCCAGAGAAAACACAAATATACTGGATTTGTCATTCGGTGGATGGGTTATAGGTCACTGGATCCATAACTTAAATAACGGTTTTTAAGATAACGTTCATACATCCATTCTATAAAATTCGCAGGCTCGGGGATATTTGTACACAAACTAAAAGTTATGAATATGGAAACAAGATAACTGGAAAAATACCGCTACAAAAGGGCGATCTGGTTTAACATTTAACCCTTCCTGCAGCACATTTTAAAACAGCGCACTACAAAAGTGTACCTGTATAAGCTATGACCCACGTAAATCCTACCGTCTCCAGCCACAAACACGTGCATGTAGAGTACAAATCATTACACACAGCGTCTCGTTTAATAGTCTGACATCACTTTTGCCTTGCTAACATTTACTCCAAAAATGCTGTAATTTTTCTCCTGCCCCAGAAATACCGAGTGCTAGCCATTATTTGCAGAGGCGAATTACTTTGCATCAAATAAAGTACGTAGCGTTTCTGGACGCACTAGAAGTTATAAGAAAACTGATGTTATGTGAACCTAAAATACCTTAAAACCTGTAATATTTAGTTATTAATTTTGTTCTTCCTTTCGTCGTTTAGGCCGCTCACCTGTTCCGGTCTCGCTATCTCAGTATAGGTATTCCCCTATTACAGTTTCCTCTATTGTGTGTTTATAATTTAACACACTACTTAACAGCCTGCTCGTATCCATTCTGTTAAGATGGTCTTTCCACTACTTTTTTGATTTTGTATAATTTCTCCTAATTAAATGGAGACCAATCCTGAAATCTTTTGCTATTTCTTCATTAATTAGTCTATCCTATCCCTTGATGGCTCTCAAAAATCTCATCTCTGCTACCTGAATGTGATGCTTGTTTTTCTTTCTAAAAGCCAACTCTCACTCCCATAGAGTATTACTGGGACCGCCATGGTCTTATAACATTTAAGCTGTTTCTTTTCTTGTGTTATTTAAAGTTCGTCTTATGGTTCACAAATCTTTTGATACTTATACATCCTAATATGTACATGGTTGTCATATTTATAGTTTATATCACAGCCAAGATAGTTTTAAGTTTTGTACCTGTTACATTATTTAATCATTCACTGCAATTTTAGCTCTTACAGGCTGTTTTCCAGTGAATGTCATTACTTAGTTTTATTTACTGAAATCTTCACCTCATAACTTACCAAAATATTTTTTAAACCATATATAGCCTTCTGAAGATAATTTTCTGTTTCCTTTATTATGCATAGATCGTCTACATACCAGGCGACCCAAACGCGCCTTATTCCACGTTTGTAGATATACCTTCGTTCATTGAAGGAGTTGCAGAAGTCAACAGGGCAATTTCAAGCAAACGCAAGTCAGTGAGGAATTGGCGTAATAACGTGAGCGACCTTCGTCCTATTACTCTTGCTTATCAGCAAAGATGATTAGCGGATCGTGGTCGTTGGGAGGCAGTTCCCAGGCTTGCACTAGAGTGTACAGTCAGTGATGGTAGACAAGAACAGCGTAAACAGCATATCACTACCATCGCCACTAATTATTGTCGTTATTATTATTATTATTATTATTATTATTATAAAAATAGGGGAATAAGTTCTCTCGTGTTTGCATAGTTTTCGTTACATCGCTTTAATGATTTGAATTATTCTACTATGCGTATAGTGCATAATAACAACAATAATAATTCTGGAACAACTGTCAGTGATACTCATTACATGTTCTCATATTTGCACCGTTTTCATTACTTTTTATGCTTTAACGTTTTGATTTAACTCTACGATGTGTATAGTTGAAAGAATAATAATAGGGGAACAAATACCAGTGATGTACATTAAATGGTCTCATGTTTACATGGTTTTTGTTACGTCGCTTTAATGCTTCGATTTACTCTACTATGCGTCTAATGCGTAATAAATAGTAATAGTAATAATAATATGGATAAAAATACCAGTGCTAAACATTACGTGTTGCAACCGTCCATCCGGCCCCAATTAATCAATTCGAAATACAATATACGTGAATATTAATTATTAAATAAAGTATGAAGGAATGCGAATAATACCAAAATAAGATGTATAAATGAGTAAATAGTAAGAAAGCAGACCAGTTGTGGGAAAGGTTTTCTGTTAGCGAAGAGGCCAATTCGTACATATAAATGAGCTAAGGAGGATGGAATCTCCAACAATAGACCTAAAGTCCGCAGGTGACAGCGCAGGACTCGAAATCCTTATAAACATTTAACAAAGCAGAATGTAAACAAAGAAGCACCAACATCCAGGAAACACAGGGTAGGTGTTATAAATGTAAGTTGTCATAGTGGACATGGGAAAGTAAAGAGTATCTGTGTTTTTAAAATGTAGTGAGCCAATAATTTTAAAAATAGTAAAGTGAGAGACCAATGGAAAAGTTTTTACATGTCACATGATTTAAAAATATCGGAAGAAAAGGGAAATTTGTGTCATGGCAGAAACGAAACGTTGAGGGAAAGATCACTCTTGAAACACCTGCTCCTGAGATACACACGCATTTCGCGAATATAGGCGACAGATCAATCTTGAAAAGCATGCTGGCGAGGTAAGCACGTAGTACGCTGTGTAGGCGAAACTCCGAGAGAACATCTCTCTCTTCAAACTTCTACTCGCGAGGTAAACAGCATTACGCGGTTCAGTCAACATTGCGTGAGAACACTTCACGGAAAGAAATAGTAATCAAACTTCAGGCCGTGTAAGCAGCTAAGATCTTGAATAAAAGAGCGTTATTGGAAGCCGTATTACTTATTGCACTTAAATCCTAGATCCTTCACGAGCTACTCTCACATATACCTTGAGAAGACCATCATGTTCGCCGGAAATTTCTACTGAAGAGACGCGGCTATCACCAGTGAAGGACAGCAGCCATGGAAGACACCTGCATTGTTCTCGTGTTTGCAAGCTTTTCGTTACGTCGCTTTAATGTTTTAACTTACTCTACTATGGGTGCAGTGCCTAATAATAATAATAATAATAATAATAATAATAATAATAATAATAATAATAATAGGTATACAAATGCCAGTGTTACACACTACCTGTTCTCCTTTGCTTGGTTTTTGTATGTTGCTTTACTGTTTTTATTTACTTCAGTATGCGTATAGCGTTTAATAATAATAGTAATAATAAAAAATAGTAATATAAAGGTGAACAAATGCCAGTGATACGGACTACTTGGTCTCATGTTCACATGGGTTTCGTTACGGCCCTTTAATGTTTTGATTTAGCCCTAAAATACATGTTAATGTTAAACAACAGCGTAAACACAATTTACAAAGAAGCTATGAACGGATACTGTTAGGTCAAATAAATACATTTTAATTATTTATAAAACTAAACAGAGAATTTATTCCCTCTGTAAAGTCTCTGTAACCGAAGTTAAAACTATTGTACGACCTTTCGGTCTGTTTACACTGTTCTTGTCTATCATCACTGACTATACACTCCAGTGCAAACCTGGGAACTGCCTCTCAATAACTGCGACTCACTAATCATTTTCGCTGATAAGGAAAAGGAGTAGAACAAAGGGTGCTCACGCTATTGCGCCAGTTTCCACTGACCTGCATTTCCTTGGATTTGCCCCGTTGGATTCTGCAACTCTGTTAACGCATGAAGGGATATCGGTACAAGTGAAGTACGACGGTGTTGGGCCACCTGATATAATAACACACTGAGATTTGTCTTTCGGCCGAGCTGTATTCCACCTACACTTTTATTTCTACAAGCTCTTGTGACATTGTCAATATATAGGATGGACCATTTAAGTGTCTCCAAAACTAACCGTTGTAGGAACAAATGTCTGTCTTGATTAAAAGTTGCTTGATATTATGGGGGAAAGCATTAGTCGTATTTTATCTGGAGGATGTTGTGATGCTCATTTTAGGATTAATTTAAATTGACCCTAATTGTATATTTTCATTTAAAAAACTTAAATTGACCATAAAATAACTATTCTAACGCTCTCCAAACAAAACACGACTAATGACATTTATTTTTCCCCATAGTATGAAGCAACGTTTCTTATACACATTTCTTTCGCTTAGTTTTGGAGATATTGTACAGTCCGCACTTAAATGCCCCTATATACTAAAAATCTGATGTGATACATTCACATGGATTTCACTACCCTCTATCGTTTATTAGTGGGTACACGAAATATTCTTCTTCTTACTCAAATTGGTTTTTCTATCTACTAGATGTTAATCCAAATAAATCTATGCAGAAATAGCTACATTGCTTATTTCGTTATAATGCAAAGAGAACAGCGATAGCGAAATGTTTAAGAAAACTAAAGCTATATGCTGCCCTTAAAATTCCATACTGTTCCCATGCAATCGCGAGAAACAACTGAATATTGAAGGGGCTTTAACGTTTAGTCATATAAGATTATACAAAACTCCTTCCGCATCATAGACTATTCCTTGAAAAGATATACATGTTATTCATTCATTCTCTGTTTAACCTCCTCTTATGTAGGACTTACACCCCCAGGACTTACAGGCGGGCGCCTGGGGTCAGAGGCCCGTCGAGGAATAGACACTCATGGATCAGACGGAATATCCAGGATGGGTGATCAGCCGGATGCTTGGTATGGGAGGAAGGAAGTAGATGAAACGAAATGATGGTGAAATGGATGAAAGGAAAGGTGATGATGGAGCAGTTGGTGGAATGAATAGGGGGGGGGGAAACCGGAGAATCCGGAGAAATCCCACCCAGGCGCCGCTTTGACCACCACAAATCCCACATGCGGGTCTCCGGGATTGAACCAGGGCCGCCTCGGTGAGAGGCGAGCGGTCTAACAACTCGGCCACGGTGCCGCCAATATACGAGTTATTAATTATTTAAATGTATTTTATGTTATATTTTAATCAAAATCATTTTTTAGAAGATCAAAGATTTCGAAAAACGTTCCATCTAAAGGAACGTTATTGTGGCGTGGGGAGATTTTATTGAAAATATTCGTGTCGCATCTTTGGAAGATGTTAAACCTAACTACCAAGTTTTATATTTATCCGATTTTTAGTTCTTGAGTTTTCGTGTTCACAGGTACACACTCGCACATGTTTTCAAAAATGCTTTACTTGGATTGAGGGAAGCTCGGAATGCAATGCTTCCCCTTCTTACTATACGTAGTAGAGAAAGTAAAAAGGAGTTGGTGCTAAAGTGCACCCTTGTCTTACACTTTTATGAGCAAACATAGTTTAGCAAGTAGAACTAGTTTGCTTGGAATAAGTTTTGTGTCACAATATAGCATTCTATGTTTCTGATACACTCTGTCTTCATCATAAAATAGGTATTAAAACACAAAATATGTAATTGTAAAGCACCTATAGCTCGCTGATTCCTCAGTTGTGTGATAATTTCCTTGCGGTTTCAAGTTCATATAATTTAAGGTTAATAGGTTCATTGTTTCATTATTATCGGCCGATGGAAGGAACTCAAGAATAGGACAATTCAAAAATATGAATCTTCAAACAACCAGAGCTATGGTGAGTGGAACGAAATGCCGGACAGAAAGCAGATCGCTCAAAACCTATATCCTCAAACAATGGAAACCATTGAGCGAAAACCGTTTCAGTTTGAGAAGTATGTCGCCGTGAATTACTGGTTTCAGTTATTACGATTTAAAGCGACCACTGGCCACTGGATTTACTTGTACGTTTATCGTGTTCAATGTGTAGAAGCAACAGACAAAATTCTTGCTGAAACGTCATTACAAGCGAAAGGTGCAACTTTGCATTGTTTGCTTAATTTGTAGTTTTTTCCTCTTTCAGTAAGAGAGAAATGATTAGATACAAACCAGAAACCCCAAACATTTTCATTGTATAAAAATAAAAATTTCGCTTGATAATCCATTACAGTTGGAACTTTGTGCGAAAGAGACATTTTGAAATAGATCACCCTCGGCGTTAAAGAGATTCTTTTACCTGTTTTTCTTATAGCAGCACTTATTTTATATTAAACATAAATCATAAACACTCCCTTACACTATTAAACAATGAAACAATAATTTTGTTTATCATCGTCACTTGGTTTCACACAGAATGATAAGAGTTAAGCACCAGTGATCAGGTATTTTGTTTTAATTATTCTTGTTTGGATAAGCCTATCATTAGTAGAAATATATACTCTATATTAACAATACTTCTCTGTCCCTGCAACACAGAGTCGATGTTTGGTTCTTCTTGATGCTGCTTCTTCTCTCACCTCCGTCTTGCTTCAGTAGAGTGCAGCTTGAAGTCTACGACTGAATGGTTAAAACTTATCAGGAAGGTAAGCTGGTGTATTGACATTGATTTAATTATTTCATGAATAATTATGGGTATTCCGTGGCATTTTAACACTACTTGGTGTTCTGTTCAATCCCACACTATCACCCCGTCTTAGTTTGCCTCTTGGTAAGAAAAAATGTGATTTTCAAACATTTTTTCGAACTTCAAAATTGGCCGGAAAGCAATGGCGTAATCACGTTGAACAGTTTGCCAAATGAAAAAAGTAAAGGATTAATTTCCCTGCAAATCTCACCTAAATTCTCTATCACCTCCGTCCCACTCCGTTCCCATTTTTATAGGAATGGAGGTGATGAATCGTTATCTTCTGATGGTGTTCATTATTTATTTTAATAAAATCCATAACCCTGATTAATCCTTGCTGTTTAAATTAGAAGAATCAGAAGAGACATTAATATGAAATTAATTTTAATTTCTTAGGGGATTTTACTATCCACAAGCGCTTAGTAGACACATATACCAACGATAATAGAAGAGAACAATAACCGAAGAGGCACTCAAGTAAACTATCGGACACAACAATAAATAAATAAGCTGAGAAAAACTCTGAAAAATAAGTAGTTAAAAATAAAACTACTGTATACTCATATAAAGGCATTATTAAAAATTTCTGTAGGCTCTGTCTCTTACAAAATTAGTTAAGCAAACAATACGAACTGGACAGGGGAAAGTGAGGAAATAACTTGAATTCTTGGAAGTTGGGTCATACCAAATTAGAAGCAGCTTTAAAATACATTGTTTTGAGTACAGGGCTTTTTGGTAGCGTTGTTAAAGGATGCAAGTAATAAATAAAAGCCTTGCCTCTCAGTATTTCAGTAAAAAGGCAGTTAAAAGTATAAAATTCGTAGGGGAGCTTCTTCGAAAAAGGACCATATTTGACAATTGTACGAGGTATCGTGATATGTTCAGGAATGTTTTATAATGATTCCTTGTCCAAATAAAAGTAAAATAAAAACTTGAGGAACATTTCATGAGACCAGGTTAGCCACAGATTCAAGGAAGGTTTAGTACACAAAGTTTTTAAGGTAAACAGATAGCATCAATTTGTCCTACAGCAGGTTTTTAAGAATGAACTAAAATGGTTAAAAAATGAACGCCTCAAAGTCAAGACACTTGCTGATGCCTGCGAATTTTGAGTTTCTTTATCTACAAATCACATCTTTTAGATACAATGGATTATGATGAAATCGGAAAATTCATGGAAAATGGACCACGTGAAGTTACAATTCCGGTTTGCATCTATCGGAAGTGCTCTCTATGAACTAATTACAAATTGATCTTAGGGATGATTCACAAAATTGTCTGAAGCATTTGGGCAGTATAGCTGATTTTTGAGAATCTCAATCCTGCCTCCAGATGAGAACGGAGGTGAGATTCAATGACAACAAATTAAAATTTCAAAAATATATAGACAACAACATATTTGTTAGGTAGGTGTGTAAACTCTTTCGAAGGCCCCGGAACACTAACCTTGTAGGGAGTACAGAAAATTATTTATAAGAGCCATTTATTTTTGTATTTTTGGGAGATGAATTGAGCGATCTATCTGAAAATGGCTCTGAAAATATTATCCATTTTGAAGATGAAATTTAATTGCTATATTAGGATAGTCACTTTGTAATACACAGAGAACGTTAAGGGTAGCTTTAGCTTCTTTTTTCGGTGTTTTATAAAAATAAAACCCATAAATGACTTGACTCAATTTCACACATCATTAAACATCTGGATACTGTTTGTCCAGCGTTATGACTTTTATGGTTACGGAATGACTCACCTGTGAAGGGATATAAGCAAATGATAAGGTGCATGCCATACTTCAGTTTAGCATTTGTGCATCCTGTTAATAAAACAATAGGATGAATTATGATTGACAGAAGTATTATTAACTGTGATTTTATGTTCATTATGCAATACAGCGATTTGTTTTATTTTTTAACTTGCATCACATCTGCGCTTAGGGTTTTACTAAGAAGCGCTTTCAGAAGAACATCTCTCCAAGCTTTCCTCCCCTGGCTCCCAAAAATGTACTCAATATGTGATTATGCTGTCCTCTGTTGGGAAAATATAATCTGGTTGTGTTGAAATTGCTGCCACCTATGGTGAAGGTTGGGAACTCGCACAATAGGATGAATTTCTTAGATTTTGCTATCGCAAGACGTTAAACAAAGAAGGCGTTTATTTGCTTTAATTTTCCTTTTTTATGCTGCCATTCTACATCTTATTGCTGAAAGGAACAATGTTCATCGGCAATGGCAACAGGAAAGACGCACTTGGCTGCGTCGAAAACTTAATGAATTAACACGTCTCGTGAAAGCTGAACTCGAGCGCCATCACCCTGATTCTATCAACGTCAGCTAGCAAGTATTTCAATTTATGATCACACTCTATGGTATGCTAGGAGAAGGCTTCTTCGTGAGCCAACCTTCATACCAGCTCGTTCTAGTGGTGATGCTCTTGTTACAGAAGTTAAATATAAATGCGGCATTCTAGCTTACCGCTACGAACAGGCATTCTCTCCAAATCCGCCTTTACTTGATGCTACTATTCAAGACATTGAAACAAGACCTCGATGGTCTTCAACCTCAACCCAGTGTTCACGACCCCACTGAAATTCAATATTTGATTCGATGTTTTCCTCTTAAGAAATCTTCCGGAAACGATCTGCTGCCTAATGTAGTCCTAAAAAACCTGAAAAGCAAATTATTTGCTTACTTATCATCCATGCTCAATGCCTGTTTTAGACTTGGTTACTTTCCACAGGATTGGAAGTTTGCTCACGTTTCATAAACAAACCAAGCATAGAAATATTCCTGCAGACATGGCCCAATTAGCTTATTACCGACGTTTTCTGAACTTCTTGAGAAGGTAACAGCTCGAAGTCTCCTTAAATATGTACTTCAGAACAACATAACTCCAGACTTTCAGTACGGGTTTCATTCCATTCACTCTGCTGCGTCAGCTGTAACCTTTAACTCAAACAATTGTTAGGATTTTGAAAGTCGTCAGCATACAACGGCCCTGTTCCCAGACGTAGCAGAGGACTTCAGTAGGCACGATGGTTTAATCCTCACACTGCATCCTATCGCTTTGCTCAATATATATTCACTATCATCTGCAGTTCTCTATTAGAACACACCTTTGTTCGTACTGGTGGCGTTCATTCGTCTCGGCACTCTATTAAAGCAGGAGTTCCAAAGGGTTGGATACTCGCCCCGATCTTGTTAAGCATCTATTTCCACGATCTTTCTCACTTGGCTCCCACTTCCATAGCTTTATATGCCGACGATACTATTTTATTCTACAATATTTACATACAGATCTCCCCGAGGCTATTTGCACAATCCGAGCTTCTCTTGATCGTCCCGCAGAGTGGTTTCACGCTCTTTACACCGCAAAAATTGAAGATAAGGTGTTTTTCTTTACGACGTATCACTAACCCCTCTGACCTGCGAATTGAAATTAAACAAATCCTCTGGCTACCTTCTACGACACCTCTCAGGTATATTGGAGTAATGATGCTGTACGCCAACTCATGTGGTGTGCCCATATCGATCGTCTCATTTCATTGGCATCCGGAAGACTTTCTAATCTATCCATTGTTTCACAAAACACACCTCTTGAATGCTCTCTTCTACTTTACAGTTCTCTTGTTCGACCTATCCTCACATATCTTGCCAGGTCTGAGGAAGTGCTAAAAACACTCACTTTCGCCGTTTACAAAGCGTTCAAAAACAAACTGCTAAAGATCGCTATCAAATTACTTGTTTTGTCAGCAACCAGCAGTTCATGGAGAACTCGGTCTCCTTCCTGTTCACCGGTTTATGAGCAAGATATTCTTCGCTTCTTCTCAAACTTACCAAACGTTTCAGGAGCTGTGAGGTATAACATTGGTCTACGCACCCACCAACTCTCACGTTGAAGAGACGCCTACCACAGGATCTACTTAGTAACTCCGATGATTCCGGTCACTAACTATACTAATTTTCTTTTCCAATCACAATGTAATATTGTATCCAAATTTCATACTAAAAAGAGCCACATTTATCTTCCTTAAATGCTAATAAGCATTATTTGTACCTTATTATTCACAGAGATGTGTAAAGCATGTAATGATGATTGATCACAATAAATTAAACTAAAAGGATTTTGTTTCTATACTCATCATTTATTTTCAAATCGCATAAAACAACTTTATACTATGATCAACATATTTTTTTCAATATCTTTAACCAATCCAGATTAAATAATAATTTAGTTTGTGTAATATAAAAGGGCCAATATTTTTTTCATAAGCTATTTCTCACATTCGTTTAAAAATCTGAAGAAAAAAGTAGCCTGGCATAAAGAGTTCTTTGTTTGAAATATTCAGTAAAAATTTGATGCATATATCTGTAATACTTTGGGAAAAGTGCATCGGAAATATGAAAAAACTAAGTTACGGTAAATTCTGAAGAAAGAAGAAACACAACTGTTTTTCCAAAATTAGTGCATGCGCAGAACATTCCAACTGCAAATTGATCTCACTTCTTGGCTCCTGTAGCTCCTGATTTCCTTTTGTAGCCCTTGGATCCATTTTAAAGAATTTTTGCCCACTTTTTGCCTCTTGAATAGCCACATATTGTCGTAGCCTCTTCTAACTAATGCTCAAAAATGAAGGTGGGCTACTCGCTTGCAAAGGGGTACCGGAAAATTAACCAACTTATAACATGGCGAGGCTACGACGAGGGACGCAGCTAAAGGAAGTACAGAAATATTATCAAACACTGGCAAAAAGGGGCGCTACATGGCTCAAAAGGAAGGAAGGAACTCTACACTATCATAATTAATACAGAAAGAGAATGGATGGATGATGATTTATTAAATAAAGATAGATGCCTTACCCCCACACTCTTAGCTCCCATGTCTGCCAGGCGAGGTCGCCATGCTTGCCTTGCACGGAGATGGCCGTTCCACGCCTCTACTGCTTGAAGGTTACTCACTGACTCTCTCCTCCCAAGCAACGCTACTCAAGCGTCGGGGACGCCAAACAACTCATCCCCACCTAAGATTCCTAGTTCCCCCCACCCAAGCTCTAACTGCCATCTCGAATCCCGGTGACCAGAGAGACGTATGTGCTATAATCTCTGCATACGTCACAATATCACGTTTTCAGTTACCCATATTCCCATATTTTCATTATTTTTCGTCTTCCACTTCAGTCATCATTAAACTGTCATATACTCCAATGTTTTAGCTCCAACATGCACAATCTTTGGTATCCTTTCCAGAATAAAATGATCAAAATTTTAATCATGATTTTGGCTAAAAGCACGTAAATACTTATTGAGAAGTTCATGGTGCGAAAGTTCTCTAAATATTGCTTGTGTTGCCAAAAGGACTTTCTGGAAGATAATATTTATACATGTATTTATCCTGAATCTTCGAGATCCCGTACAATGAATCCTCACCTTTTGGACAAATATCATGATTGAATGGTTGTCATCAGATAGTTTGTGGAAATATGGTGCCCAAATATCCTGTCTCAATTCTGCAGTGGAGGTATGACTTGCGGCACCATGTTTAAATGCCAATTTAAAGGCTGAAGCAATATACATACAATTTCTTATTTCTCCAAGGTAAAAATTACGTTGAAAAAGGACTTCATCAATACAGTACCATATAATTGGTCAGTAAACTCAGTGATATATAGTTTCCAGCATCTAGCAGATACTGGAAAAGTATGCATTAAGCTATAGTCTGCAACAGAGCTGGGACTGCTGAATATTTCCGTTTTTATCACATAAAAACTAATAATAATGTAAAAAATATGAATAGTTTACTTTTAGCGTTACGTGTTCATTTTACCTTGAGGCTTCATGATGTAACTCTACATAAGCCTTAATTTAAAGATTCTGAAGCCGTATTGAGGCGCCAATTTTGAAGCTGGGCGATGGTCGTCCCTTTTTGAAGCCATGCCTCTTTCTTTAATATCTGCCGGCGAGTGCTAGTGGTTGGCTATGTGATCTTTCTCTCAGCGTTTGCGTAAGCGGATGTGAAAGGATAACAGCTGTTTTAATTAACTGAGAAATTTAATGTGATCTAATACTTTAGCTATTGAAGCGAGATGCCGACCGTTTGAAGATAAAGAAAGAAACTGCTTATGAATCATAGCACTCGAAACTGTAACAGTTGATTTATTATGTACCTGATAACTTCTGCAGTATCAATTTCAGTCTGAAATAACTGTTTCCGCAATAAAACTAGAAGCGTAATTTGTCGTGAGTAGCTAAAATGCTTACCGGTGAAACCCTTCGCGATTACCGCAAAGTAAGTGATAACCCAGCGCGGTCTTAGTCTGCCTCACCGTAAAAGGCTGTAAGCCCCTAAGATTGTATACGAAGAAAAGAAACGTAAGACAAGACGCAAATTTTAGCAATACATGCTGCTTTAATACTTAAGCTCCGCCTACTTTAGAACAAACTTCTTTCATTATATGTTGCCAAATCTTATGCTTTTTGACTACCTAATTCTAAAAATCCTTTCACTTTCTCAATTTTTCTGAGCTGGCCTACATGCATACTGAACTAATAAACCAATTGAATTCCAAAGTCTTTATGCCTAACGCGTTCGCAACTCAGGCCATTACTAATGACTTTGCTCGCTAATTACCTTTCTCTTTAGGGACAAATGTTTCACCTCAAGCTTATCACATTATACATTCATTTAATATACGAAATTGTTTATTGTAATTATTTCTCTTGTAGCGGGAAATCGTTGTTGGGCGACGTTTTTAGCGGGAAACGGTGCTGTGCGCTATTTTAGCACGAAATCGTCGATCCTTGGATCGTTGTTGCCTGTTGCAGTGTTCTTCTTCCTCGGGTATTGGTGCTCGTCGGTTGTTGCGTATTCCATTCCTAACTATATCTAATTATTAATTCTCAGGTTATAGTGGGTGAGGCAAGTTAACAAATACACTGCAAGTTTCCCTTAATCAATGAATTTTATATCACAGTTTGAATAATTATGGGCGGCTAACATTTCCCATTATTATAATCCCAACACTTTAAATTAATCAGGAGCCTAGCTATCTGCACACGCACTCCCACCCTTGTGCACCCACGTGCATCTGTAGCACCTCGTGTCGACGTGAATTCTCGAAGATCAGTTAGCGAGAGAGAGAGAGAGAGAGTGGGCTCTGAGGCCTTGCATGCCCTTATATACAGGAGCCTAATGACGCTCACCTCTGCGTTTAAAAATGTAACGACGTTCCCTATTGGTCCTCAGACCGCGTTACCTTAACATGTATGAGAATGTGTGGCTTCAGATCCGTGCGCTTAAGCGTCAGTTCCATATCTCCGTCTCCTTCTTTTCACTATCTGTCTCTTTCTATTTCTCCGTACCGTTACCGGTTCCCTGCCTGTTGGCTTGGTGAAAGGTACGCTCTACTTAGGATTGTGTTTTCTTGGAATTCTACTAGCTCGCCCGTTTCTTACAATCAGCTCTGTACATATGTTAGATGTTGAATATTTTAACATGTTAGTGAATTAAAGTATTACTGTATAATTCTTATATGAATGGTTCCCCTTTCATATGTACAATTCCTATGTACAATCCCTTTCACTCTGTATCACTGTTATTGCATATTTAATTATTTTTATCTTCTTGTAAATAATTACGGTATCAGTTCATTACCTTAAAAGTTTGTTTCCTTTTGCTAGATAACTTTTACCTAGCTATTTCGCATAATTAAATTACATTAATTCTTTGCTTTGTGCCATGATCTTTTGCTGTGGATTCGCTTCCTGTTTCAAATCTTATAAATAAAACCAAAGTCCAATTTAACTAATTTTGATGAGGGGCTTCGGAGTAGTAACCGTTTGAATGTGCAAACATGAAGAAAAATATTAAATATCTCATTTACAGTCTCTTAAGCGATTTAAACACAATGTATTATTGCAATTTGCTCATTAATTTTATAGTCAGTTATGTATTCCGCATGACTTGAGTTGGAAAATTCAGTATATTAGAAACTCTCTCACACACAAAATTATCGACTTTAAGATATAAATGTGTCAGTTGCTTTGCTGAATCATTTTGATATCGAGATTTGAAGAATACTACCTTGTGCTTTTGGCCTTTGTTTCTGGGAGCTACGGAATTCAGACAATGCGAGTTCCGCGCCACTATTGTCAAACTCAGGAGTTTTAAAGTAAATTTTTTCCCCATTTAGCAACGTAATAAAATTTTGCTAAGCAATAAGCTTCTGCGGCTGTTCATGTTAAGACAGGATTGTATATCTTCTTTCTCATGCCTCAAAGATTTAATTCTCTGTATCTACACTATTAAACTCTTTCCGCTCTGATTTAATTTTGTATAATTATTAACCGATAAGGGAATACTTTAAAGCCCTAGCCCACCAATATCACATTTGCTAATTGAAAGACCCGGTATCTCAAACTATATAAGGTATAGGGATATAGATGCATGTCTTTCAAATTTACGACTACCTTCATACAATAATATCACATATTAAGAAAAATGTTATTTGTTCTTAGTTTTACAAATTTAAATACAGTTTATTACCAATTAATATTTAAAGGATACCAACCGTGTTGCTAACATAAATGTGCATTTAAAACGCAATTCATAATGTTACTTTTATCATAAGTAACCTTTCGGGAGGATACGAGTGTATCTCCAGAACTGATGAAATTGTAATCTCGAATGAGATTTATTAACACTATTCAATGAATAAATATAACGAATTGTATGTAGCTTCAGATATAATGATTGTTTCAAACTATTTGTTATTATTGCAAAAAAACGTTTTGTCCATCGCAACACTATTTCATGATGCACAACAGAAGTTTTTAATATTGCCTGTGGCTACTAGAGAGGATGGATGATTTCGTACTTCTGTTGTTTAAAATCAAATCACCATAATGTCAGTTGTTTCATTATTTCATAGCAATCCGCGTATTAAGTAATTGAACAATTGAATCTGTTACGAAATACTAATCAGTGCTACCAACAGTGGGGATTAGAAAATAGTTAAACTCAAAATTAGGATTAGCTAAAATCAGAACGCAACATATACACATTTTTTTCATCAACATGTCTTATCTGTAAATTGATATGAAATGTTCGCTGATTAAAAACAAGTTTAAAGTTGAAGCAATCTGTGGTTTTCGGTAATGGGAACGGAGTAAATTGGACTGAAATGGATATTGAGGTAATAGAATTTCGCAATTTCCCCAGCATCTATGAATGGTGCTGTGGATTTAGTTACTGATATGGCTTCAGATGCGTTGGCATTAACTGTCATTTTCATTAATTCCTGCTCCTGTATTCCAATCTGAATCATGTTTGGCACTACTGCCAAAATGGATGGCGTATACAACTAAACACTGCATACTGATATTATTTTGGTTCTGCAAAGAGCTACGTTTGATCCGATGAAATCGCATCCTTCCAAGCATATTATAAGACAAAGGACCGTGATTGGTCAATTTACTAAGAAATGCTAAACCTTATTGTTCAATATTACATTCGCGGCTTGTGAATGTAATATTATCCTAAACGTCCATTTACCTAGTTTCAGAGAAAATTCGTCATGCAGAAAAGTCATTAACAGAAGAAAAGGTTTTCAAAGGAAAAATGAAGGGAAAATTACATAACATAACTGCAAAGAAAGGAACAACATAGCTTGGACATAATGAAATTTCCACATTTAGTAGTGACAATAATTTGTACAGTAATACCTTTCTTAAAACGGGAATTACAATTTACCTCTCTACCCCAAATATTATAGGAGTTATGATTTTATTACGCAATGTAGTGTAGAATATGGATTACAAAATACACATTTTAAAAAAGTATTTAAAAATTAGGTGTTGAGCCTAACACTAATTAAGTGCATATCAAATTAAAGATGAACCTTCAATTTGTGACTTCCACAGAACCTTAAAAGTAACTTCCCGGAATTTTCACAGTTAATGTTCCCAAATGAGAAACAAACAAAAAAAATTACCACAGAAAAAACATAAACATCGTTAAAATGCAAAACTGTATCCAACAGCCTTTCTCACGCCATAAGCCACTTCCGATATACAGGGAGAGCCAAAGAACTACGAACCGGCTGCGCGGTGTTTTTCTTGTCCGCGTCCTCGGCGCTCGTTGCCGAGTGCCGCTATCATAGAAATGCGCGGATGAAACCATACAACATTTCTAAAACTACTTTTAAAGGCTTTGCTTATCAACTTTATGAAAGGAGATGCTGAAACTGACCAAGTCGTTGTCCATATACTTTTGGCACCTCTTTAGGAAAACTATCCATCACTCACCGTAGTTCACGTTGACAAATGCTGGCAATTACCTGGCGGATATTTTGTTTTACTTGTTCCAGAGTGTGTGGGTTTGTCTTGTACACTTTACGTTTTAAGTTAGCCCAGAGATAGAAATCGTAGGGGTTAGGCCGGGGGACCGAGGGGCAACAAATCTCTGCTAATAATTCTGTCCTCAAACACACTTTCAGTTTTTTTCGAGTCAACAGTTGACGCCCGTACATATGAGAATACAATTTTGCTCCCCTTTTTAGAGAATTAACAGCCAGGGAGCGTGATTTTGCCGTTTTTCAACAAGACTCTGCATCAGCTTATACGGCCAATATTTCAATGAGTACAATTGAAAGTGTGTTTGAGGACAGAATTATTAGTAGAGGTTTGTGGCCCCCTCGGGCCCCGACCTAACCTTCTGCGATTTCTTTCTCTGGGGTAACTTAAAAAAGTGTATAAGACAAACCCACACACCCTGGAAAAATTAATGCAAAATACCCGCCAGGAAATTGCCAGCATTTCTCAATGTTTAACTACGGCGAGTGATGGATACTTTCCTAAAGAGGTGCCAAAAATGTATGGGCAACGACGGTGGCCAGTTTCAGCATCTCCTTTCGTAAAGTTGGTAAGTAAAGCCTTTAAAAGTAGTTTTAAAAATGTTGTATTGTTTCATCCGCGCCTTTCTATGATAGTGGTAGACGGCAACGAGCGCCGAGGACGCGGACGGGAAAAGTCACCGCGCAGCCGTGGAAAGGAAATTTGTGGAGGAAATATTCTAGGTCTAAATAGCTCCCCGGCATTTTCCAATTAGGAAGACAGAAAAACCTGGAAAAATAACCTCAGTCAGGGAGGTCGGTCCTTGTAGGACTTGAACCGAAGACCTCCCGATTTCGAGTGCATGTCCTGACGACCCGGCCATCCGTATCGGCGTTTATACGCGTAGGATAACATGTAAAGGATACCTTTGAAATTGTAACGGGAAGAGAAATGATGCGAATGTACCACATCAAAGTACAGTGTAGTGAAAGTAGAAGAGAAATTTATTGAAGATCCAGATTTTATAGTTCTGTTTGACTAAATCTGTGTTCATCACTTGCTGAAAACTAAAAGCATTCAACCTGATCGCTGGGGACGTTGTGGTGGAAAATCGTATTTAAACACATGTTAAACTAATAAAAATGTCATGCCTCATCAGATTGAATAAGTGCATCGCCGACATTCTGGCGTACACTGAATGGGCTATGCCGGTTAAATTAAGGTTTTTGTTTATGGACGCTCCTTAACCACTATGGTTCTTAGCGTCCTATTATATTGGACACCAAAGATAGGAAATTTTGCTCCGAGGACTCCTTATTAGGCTTGAGGTTCTTTTACGTGCCATAAATCTACGACACGGACCACCGACTTTACTTCCCTCTCGAAGAAAGCCATGCTAAGTATTTTTACGCCCGAAAATATCCATCGCCCTCGGCCGGGTTTCAACCCATGGCCCCGGGAACCAGAGACTAGCATGGTACCCCAAAAACATGCAAGACGACAGCTATGCCGGTGCGTGTTATTAAAGGGATGTATAATTGTATGAATATAAAACATTAAATTGCTAATGAATAGGTTTACAGAAACAGTTTAATAGCTCAGTGCTATTCTTCAACCAATAAAACCCAATATTTCATTAAATACACCGGCAGTGTTCAGGCAGGTGCGCAATCTTTGCGACCGCTTCCTTCAAGCCGTAGTAGCGAACCAGTAACCTGCAAGTTAAGTATTCTAAAGCTTCAACTAAATGCGCGCTGGATATTTTACGCTCGTAAAAAAGGTAAATGAGATCACTTCATCGCACGTGCCTATATTTCAGCTAAGTATATATTTTGCAACCTGCCATAGGATTTTGGAGTTCTTATTCGTCATTTAGCTGCGAAACTGACAGGCAGCTTAATGCAGGCATACGTTTTCTGTAATACGAATCTCCAAAATATACAAGTGAAAGGGAACTTATACATTCCTTGGAGTGTCTACTCCATAGAAGTATTACATCGATCGTTTTAGAAATAATAAATAGCTATTTTTTCTAAATTAGATGTATGTTCAACGAAAATATATTAAATAATGGTTTCTTAATTGTAAGATGAGTGGAGTAACCTATTTCAGATATAGCCTCGGTAGTAACTGTGTGACGTCACACAGGATTTTGAAATCATTAATCACTTAAAAGCATGTTCGAAACACCTTTTTGCAGACATAATGTGACAGTAAAAATTGGCAAAAAGGCAAGCAGGTCGAGGTAGGTGCACGATCTGCACCGACTTTAAGAACAAAATTCAACATCGGCGACATTAATAACTCGAATATTATTCATATCCAGTAACTTTTAAAGTTAATTTGGAAGTGGAATTTTCATCGATTAAATAAAGAATACAAAGGGACGGTGAAATAAAGATGAAACTACAGCTCATAACACTGTTCCAACATGTTAAGTATTGACATACAAAGTTTCGATTATTAAATTTATTTTTGTTTTTCCAATTGTAAGATACGATTACAGTAATAAGAAATGTTTAATGATAATGTTCTATCTAAACGCAAGCAGTCCTGTAAACCTAAATTGGTTCTAAAAAAAGGTATAAATCTTGATTTGAGGAGCTTAAATCCACTACACTATTCTGCCATATTAGAGTAATAAGTACCTACTGATCAAAGTATTTAATTCATTATACGTATATTCTGTTGGAGGAAAGTTATTATATGATTATACAGCATATCTATTTGTGAAAATAGGATTGGACAATTCTTCATAAATAAAAATTGATATAATAACAATACAGGAAATTATTGATTCTATAGATGATAAAATATTTTATGAACTACAAACATCAGGGTAACCTGAATATCGCCGAGGTAGACCTACAACATATTGTGGAAGAAATATTAAATTAGCTGCAAAAAATATTGTAAAGAATCGACTTTTAAATCAGTTCGAATTGTTTGTCCAGTGAATAAAGGATATGAATGAACAAATCCAGCTATAATAACAAGCTCCTTCTATTGAAATGATAGAATGGAAATAAGCTAGAATAAATTAGGTATCGTGGAGAATAATATAAAAAGCTAAATTACCCAACATTAACCCAGTTAAACCAAGTGCAGAAAAAAGGAAAATGAAAGTTAAGCCCATTAGCATGTTGGACTGTATACTATTTTTTAACCGTGTATGCTTGCAAGGCAGCTGAAAATTATAATTCCAATTCGTCGAGCAATAATTATAATTGCTCCTATAAAGTCTGCTGGTGTATCTAATCTCTACTACTGTGCAAATATGTTAAGCTCCAACAACAAATTCTAAAAAAGCAACAACTGATATAGCTCAATTTATATCAGAATTTTCGAATACTTCCTTTTCCACTCTTTCATTGATAATAACGTGAAAAATTACACCAAAACCTATTAGAATTAAAATTGGGACCACAAAATGGGAATATCAGAAAATCACTTGATAACGAACTGGATCACTTCTGCTAAAACAAAGAAATACATTAAGACTTCGATCTGGAAGTGAAATGACAAAAGAAGAGTAGTAACCCTACTGATCCGGGTAACTGAGTTTGTCAGCAACGAGTTTGTTATATACTTTTTATCGTGTAATGAGTTAAATATTTGTGATATATAATAATAATAATAATAATAATAATAATAATAATAATAATAATAAATACACCTAATAGACCTACCATAATAACATACCTAATAATAGCTATTAATCCCTATAGGGGACGGTAGCTCGATATCTTCCTCCCACATATGAGCTAAAATGTGGAATTCCCCAGTCCGTGTCTTTGATAATTCATTAATTAACTTAATCTAGATTTGTTTTTACATTTACCACTTATGTTTCCTGGTCCTCTGACCTTGAGTCTCACTGGTTCTAGCGCTTAAAACTTCTTCTGAATTTAATCTGTATTAAAATTAGAAATAAATATCGAAATTATAAATAAAAATAAATTTTTATCGTTCTGACATTTGACACTTGTTCTCACTATCACTGTCGTATTTAATTATGTCCCATCTTCCTTGGGACGCGGTCGCGCCGAGTGTCATTTCCTGTACAGTTGTCCGTGGGCCTTCCGGGAGTCACGGTTTCTCGGCATCCTAGACCAGATAGCGTTCCTCTTCGTTTCGTCCGCCCATTTCTTTCTCGGTTTCCACGGTCCCTTCTCTCGGGTCTCACACCGTTGCTATGTTAGTCAATCGGTTGTTCAGCCTGCCCATCTCCATTTCAACACTTGTGCTGCGGTCGCGTCGTCCTTCATTTTTGTCCTGTTCTTAATTTCTGAGTTTCTTATCCGTCTCTTATTGATATCTGTAATATGTTCCATTCCATCCTTCTCTGAGATGATAGCAATAATATTGATATTGTAGGTAATAACATAAATATCAGTCGTTGGCTCCAAAGTATAATCATGGCTGTTAATATTCATCAAACGTGATTAATTGATGATGATGATAATAATAATAATAATAATAATAATAATAATAATAATAATAATAATAATAATAATAATAATAATAAAATTATAAATTGAGTTTATGCACACCACCAATGGCACCAATAAATGCATATGAAGTTACTATATATGGAATAAAGTAGCCGTTGTAAAGTGTGTAGGAAATTAATACTAGAGAAGCAGTTATTTTTAATTTATAGGATAACAAACAAATTTATTGATGGAAGCTCTTGAATGAAACTTCTATTGTCAAGTGCGTAGGAAATTAATATAAGCGGAGCAGTTTTTCTCTTAATTAATAGGATAATAAAACAATTTATCCATGAAAGTCCTTCAACCGCTGAAGGTAATCAGTGAAAGGGTCCACATGCAATGTATAGAGGAATTATAATTAGGTTATTTGAGGCTCTTAATAGTGTAGGGTAAAATATTTCGTCAATATTGGTTTTTATACGAATTAAAAGAAGAAGTGAGTATTTATGAAGTGTTTTAAAGAGACTGTTGCAAATATGTGTTTTTTGGAAGAGAGTAGAGGAATAAAGGAGATAAAATTACCTTAAATACTTATTGATGCTCCTAAACATACATTACCACATAATGAAGGTAATATATCTCTTATTAATGTTCTTATAAAGAGGATAAGTCACGTTAGACGGTAATATCTGGGTCCTATACGAGAATTATTATTGACTGCAGCTGGTGCCGCTTTGAAGGTAGTCCATAATTTGAAAGCAGCATTTGACACTGTCTATACCTACTCCTAGAAACAGAGATTAAAGTCCACACTATCCCAAAACAGTTAAAATAATACGTACAATTTATGATATGCATTAAAACTCCATCCATACTCTAATATTAACTTATTAGACAAGTAAGTATAATGAAGTTGATGGAATGTAGCCTTAGATAGTCAATTAATTTAAATGATTTCACAAATCTTTTGAAAGCTTTGTAGCAACAACTCTTAGCCGGTTCATGCATTGTGTAGGGCGTATGCATGTGTGGGATTTGAGACGGGAGGTGTGAAGCAGGAAGGGGGTTGCATCCCCATCAATCTCGTGAGCTGAGCCACGCTTGTCTAGGAGCGCCGGGAATAGCATCCGAAAGCGCCTAATACGTGGAAACGCTCAACCCTTCCTTATCCATCAACTGCTGTCGAAATCCGTTCTTCCAAACTAACACTTGTCTTCAAATTACGCAGACAAGTAAATTCTCTAGGCCATCTCTCTTTACTTTCTTCGTAACTCCTGTAGAAGACAATTGATATGGGATGCATTTATGGAACCTGTCATTCAGTGCAGTATTTAATAATCGGGATATTGAGTTTAAAATTATTGAACTCTCTACATATACTATAATGTACTAATCAACTTTTTTCTCAATCTGTAGAATGCAACAATGCTAAATACCGGCATAGGCTGAGTTCTGTCTTCTAGAATTTATTCATTTAACCTTTTCCGTCCTCTAAAACTTAGAATGCTCGACCTAGAATTACGGATTGAAGGGGTACTTATGAAGTAACAGGGCACTTTTACTTAGAATTTGGTGCTTTAATGATATAATAAGGAGAAGTGAAAAATAAGTATGAGTGTAAGCTTATGAATAAAATTAAAGCAAACTAAATGAACGGTTACCTACTTTATACTTATTTTAACATACTCTGAATTTCTTAAAAAGGAGAGAAAATTTTTCTAAGATCTTAAGCCTCCCAGTGTTTCCAATGGATGTATGATGCAATAACTATTCTTTCACCAAACAATTAAAACCGTATATTATTTACAAAATAGTATTGTTATGTTCACTAAATGACGTTAGAAGACAACAAAATAGTTCTGAACTATTACACTACTCTGCATGATATCGCATGACTGAAAACTAATAAGTGATTCTGACTCACTTTTTATGTTGCTTTCAGAACTGCTTTTAGTTTTTTTCTATCACATACATTTTTTTCATAATTTGGCCTAAAATATAGAGTTGAACAAGTAGATGATGAGTATTGTTGAAGGGAAATTTATCACTTCTTGGAGGGAAATACTGAATACAGACTTGTAAGTCTTTAGGTTGTTACATCTATAGATGCTGGTTGCTATTTGTAATTTAGGCAATCTTGTTAATATCAGAGGCTTGCATTACTAGTGCTATATCGCGATCGAGGTTATAAATACATTATGTCTACACGCAAGTGTGTGAGTGGAAATTATACAGTGCTTCAGCAGAGAACTGATATAACAGACTTTGTGAAAAGTGCTTATTTTAAAATGAATCTTGGTAACCAAGACAAGGCCTGGGCTCCAAAGACAGTTTGCTGCTATTCTGTTGAGAGGTTAAGATTGTCGATAAAAGGAAAGAAATCATGCATGCCATTTACAATTCCTATGGTGTGGAGGGAGCCTAAAGACCAGCTTAAACACTATTATATCTGTTTAGTTAATGTTCAGGGGTGCAATTCGAAAAATAAGAAACACGTTGTATATCCAAGTATTCCTTCAGCCATCAGGCCAGTTCCACACGGAGGAGATCTGCAGGCTCCTCTTCCTCCAGCTGTTTTAGAGAACTTGGAAGAAGATGGTGTTGAAAGTGAACCTCATGCAATCACCGAAGACGATTATGATGATGTCTACCACCATAAATACGACGTGACTCCACAACTGTTCTATCAGAGTGAATTATATGATCTAGTACGTGATTTGAATTTGTCTAAGCAATCTGCAGAGTTACTAGGCTCCCGTCTTAAAAATAAGAATCTTCTGGAACCAGGAACACATTAATCATGGTACAGTCACAGAGAAAAAGAGATAGTTCCTTTTTTATCACAGATCGAGCTCTTGGTTTACTGCAATAACATAAACGAGTTAATGCACTTTTATGACATTGAACATGACCTTACTCAGTGGAGACTTTTTATAGATTCATCAAAGAGCAGCCTAAAAGGCGTCTTACTGCATATTGGGAATGTGTATGGGTCCATTCCTGTCCCACATTCAGTTCAAATCAAAGAGACAGTTGAAACATGAAGATACTTTTAATAAGTATATATAAATAAAGGGACACAAATGGCATGTCTGCGGCGATTTCAAAGTTATTGGCATACTATTAGGACAACAAGCTGGGTTCACAAAAATGACTTGTTTTCTGTGCGAATGGGACAATCGGGCAAAGCAAAGACATTGGAGTGTGAAAGTATAGCCACAGCAGAGAAACTTGTTGCCTGGAACTAAAAACATCCTGCACGAACCGCTTGTAGAAAGACAAAAAGCATTGCTTCCGCCACTACATGCAAAATTGGGCTTGATGACGCAATTTGTGGGCTCTACCATAGACCTGCTTCAAGTACCTTTTCAAGAAATTTCCCTTCATTATACAAGACAAATTAAAGGCTGGAATTTCTGTTGGTCCTAAAATAAAGAAATTGATGAAGGATGAATATTTTGAGAAGACAATGAATGAGAAATAAATAGAAGCATGGACCACCTTCCGAACAGTTACTGAAAACTTCTTAGGCAATAACAAAGATCCTAATTACAAGGCCATTGTCGAAACAATGTTGGAAAATTTCAAGAAAGTGGGTTGTAACATGGGTGTAAAGGTGTATTTTCTGCATTCACATATCCACTACTTTCCAGAAAATCTGAGACTTTATATTGAAGAGCAGGGTGAACGTTTTCACCAAGATATTAAGAAAATGGAGAGGAGTTACCAGGGGAGGTGGAATGAAACTATGATGGTCGACTACTGTTGGATGTTGAAAAGGGACAGTCATTTTCAAGGATCTGCAAGGAAGTTAAAGAAGAGAAAGTTTGAAAAATATTAAATGAAATACTTTGGCTTCTTCTTTTGTTAAAATATAGTCATGAAATAAATTAGGGAAATTCTTGAGAGTAATCTTAAAATGTTTCTTGAATAAAAACTTACCTTGTGTGAAATGGTATTTGAATACTTTTCTACGCTCATTAGTAGAATTATCAAAAGGTTACTTCGCATTTTGTATAAAAACCTGACGTGATAGAAAAAAATGGAAGTTATTTCTGGAATCAGCATAAAAAGGTGATTCAAGAACACCTACCTTTAACAAATCGTCTGACAAAAAGTTTGAAAATGCAGACGTGTTATTAGTGAATATTACTTATCAATCTTACCGCACATTTGGCATCTAAATTACCCTTTAAGAATACGAGGTTGGCAATTAACTAACCAGACCTAACTTTTTAATGTTTCCTGCTACTTCGAGAACGTGGCAGGAAATAGAGGAGTAAGATTAGTCTGGCCATGACCCGTTTTAGAAGCGGATTTTTTTCTGAGCTCCGTCGGAGAAATTAGTGCTAAAGTACAATTAGTTAACAGAAAATTCCTCGCTAAACTCGGAAAAATCTGACATAGAAATTTACAAACTGTTGACAGAAGTTAATGGTGATTAGTGTTTATCTCATATGCAGGTTTTCGAGTGGTTAAAGAAATTTACGTAGGGTAAAGAAGATGTCCGGAAAGATGCAAATCCACTACGAAACCTGAAGAGAATGTGGGGAAAGTGGATAAAATTAGGATCAAACCGCCGATTGAGAATTCAAGAGGTGCTGAACTCAACAGAGTTAATAAGGAAGGTGTCTGAGAGATTTTCCACGACGATCTGGGCATGATACAGGTTATGTGCTGTGAATTGAACACAATTTTAATCTTCTATAAAACAGTTAAAATAATCCGATTTATTTAAGAAAACGTTACTTCCCAAGGACAGGTCCTCAGCCCACAACGCACTATCCTTCAAGAGGATGACCTACAGCACTGCTTCCAAAAGTGGAAAATTCGCTTGGAGCGGTGTAAGGACCGGGAGGGGACTACATTGAAGGGGAAACATTGTCATTGACCGATTTTTTTCAGTAACGTCTAGTCTTTAGTAATTAGCATTAATCCGGTTTCTTTACTGTTACACCTGGTATAGTAGGTGTAACTTTTTATCCGCTCATAAATATGACAAACCGTGTGCCATAACATTTACGTAACCCTTTATTCAGCAATTAATGAATGTTATCTTTGTGCTGGCTTGAATAGGTAACTTCCCATAGTCTAGTTTTGCATCAAATATAATAGAAGTATGGCGTCTAAGTTTGCTTTTATGGCTTTTGCTTCAAAACTCTCAAGTGAAATACTGTCATAACAGATTAATCACAAACAATTGAGCTGTATCTCTCTACGGTGTTTATAGACTCTTCAATTCTAAATTAATCGAGTGGAATTACTTTTAAAAGCTTATAGGGATTTCTAGTATGGCACAGAAATCCACATAACGGGCTCCTTAGACCCTTCAGCTTAATGAGTGAAGCAAAAACTACTATGGAGTGCAAAGCATACAAGGATTATTAGAAAGCGTTGAAGTTATGTGTAGTATGATTAGCCAAATTAGTGTAGGTATGTGAAGAAATCAGCGTGTGATTCAAAAGTAAATTCTGATCATATCTTTTGGAAATTGTAGGATATCAGTGTAGTGTTTGCTGCAAGTTCAGGAATTGTGTGCCCTAATTCTCACAGCAAGCATATTGGGTGTTGAGGGAAATTATTTTATCCAAAGATAGCGAGCCAACATATCAAATAATTTTTCCTATTAGCAAGTGCCTGCGTGCCAATGAAGCCCAATTTTATAGTTTTTATTATGTTTAGTTAGCAACACATGAAAATAATAGCAAATTAATCAATTATTCTAATAGGATCATTGTATGCAACATACATAACATAGGAGCCATTCAGAGCTAGGAAATCTGGCTATGACTTATGAAGTAGAATATTTTGCTCAAACACAAAATCAAATAGCATTCCAAGAGTTAGAGTTTCTGCGTTATACCCAAAATACTCGGCTAACGATCTCCAATGTCCGCTATAGGCTTTTGTAATGGTTTAGAATAAGTGTGGTAAATTCGGGCTGGTTATTTAATGGATCAACTTAACGGTCTATAGCACATATGTTGTTAATACGCTTTTTCAACCCTCGTAGCTATGGTCTGCATTTTTAGCGTTAAGGTTGAGGTAAAGCTCGCAATCAAAAGAGAAACGAGTATTTAGACATAAATGGCAGCACTGAGTTGAGCTAGGTTTGTTTCCTTTACCGCCCATTTGCTGTGAAGCCAGCACCCATTAACATGTCCGCGTACTGAAATCCTCCTCGTTTTTCTTTACTGCAAGACATATGAAGGCAGTTAGCCTGTTACCTCCAACACGCTAACATTTCTTCCTAGTGCAGGTGATTTTTCTCTTTCCTGGTTTGTAATGCATAATTGCATTAGACGCTTGATCGTGCAATGTCCTACATTAATTGCGCTTCCCAAATATTTACTTATTGGTTTTGAATTCCGTTCTCACATTAATAACACTTAAATTATTTCGTGAATATATATTTAATATAAGAATTCAACTGTAAATGAATTAGAAGAAGTGGGATTAGAAGATATTGATTGGTCTTTGTAATGTTCTATCACGGAACTAACTTTGAACTTCTTCGACTGGATCTTGAGATTACTAGCCACATACGTTTGAAGAAGGGTTTTCTGTTCGGCCTATATCAGGTGTGGAAAGTGCTACAGAAACCTCAAACGATTAGCCCCTCACGTGTTGAACATTAAGAGTTATAATATAAGTAAGAATAGGGACTTTTGAGCCAAAATACTACCAAGCAACTTTACCGGAAGGTTTACATTACTGAGGGCGCTAATGTCAATCATTTTTATGTTCAGTGGCTCGCTGCAAGCACATAACGTTGCTGACAGAAGAATATGGAACCATTCCATTTCTTTCCGCCATGATAGCTTAGTTACCACTTCCTTGCACTCGATAATAGATGCAACGCTGGAACAACTAATGAGTGCATATAAAGCTCTTGTGTGCAGTTCGTTTATCTATTATCATTTCTCAACTTACTCAGGATAATGCAATGAATAGGAGAGATTTATTTTTAAAACTCTAATTATTAAGTATTATGGGTTCATTGATGTGAATACTACACAACAAGAAATGCAGATACAGATAAATAAATTGTTTTAATTGTTGAACATATAAAAATCTTTTTACAGCAAACATAGCAGGCTTATAATTGGAATAAATGCATGAAAGCCTTCTACAACTCAATTACACTATGTACTATATGTAACGTCCATACTAAACCTGATTTGCTGAGCCAGAAGTCACGAGCAATAACATCTGCGCCTCGCAATCAAGAGGTCGCTGGTTCATGCATATGGGCCGCTTTTGACTGAAGTTATTTCGTGGTTTCTCTTGGTCGCCCTTTAAATATCGGAATGAATATTTCAGAACTAGGACCCAAAGTTTCTTCATTCCTAGTTGTAATAATGAGAAAAAGAAATAATTTGTGTAGGAAGGTGTTTAAATAACTAAGATCAGCTGTCTGGCATGGACTGTTTATACTCGTGTACAGAAGAATTATAGCGATGTGACGCAGAATTTAAAAGGGTACGGATATGTGTTTTCAACATAACATATATGTGAAATTCCAGTATGTGTATAAATGAAGTTTAATGGTTTTTGGTACGTCAAACAGATATCGAAATGGCTCCGAATAAATCCAGAAGATATCTGAATAATGCTTTTAAGAGCAATAACTTTCAATTGGTAAGGCAATGTATCTGTTGAAAACGCCAAAAGTGTGGTTTTCTTTTGATTGCTTTTATTTGTTTACCTTGTACGTAGAACATAAAACATGCAGTTCACACAACATTTTAACGAGTCACGTCAAATCGTGTTAGGGCATTCATTTTTTATTCTGAATTAACTGCCTTTTTATGAACTGGGTGATCAGCATAGAGCAGAAAAGGTTTCGCGGCTCTTAGCCGGCCGGCGGTGCTGCTAGGTATGCACGGGGTGACAGCACGTCCGTAGTAAATACAGGATGTATCTTTAATGGTGAACGTGTTCCTGACATCAAAACAATAAAACAAGTCCATATGTACATGGGTCTGAAAATCAACCGTTTCGTTGTTATAGGTCAAAGATTGAACAGACGGATATGCACTACACGCATGACCGTGCAGACGGCTATGCAGCACGAGCACGTGAACTTTATACAGAAAGGTACCCGGGCAGGCCATTATCGTGTGCAAGAACATTCGCAGGAACTCACCAACGCTTGAGAGAAAATGGCGCATTTGAGAGGAGTACTAGGGATGTCGGGAGACCAAGAGCGGTACCAGGCATTGAGCTTGAAGAACGAGTTCTTCGTGCTGTGGATGCAGACCCATCATAAAGCAGAAAACTTATGGTTGTAAGGGAAAGAGTTAATCATATGACTATCTGGAGAATTCTGAATGAAAATCTTCTGTATCCGTATCACCTTTAACATGAGCAAGGATTAAATGAGGTGGGTTTTGAGCCAAGAAGACGTTTCTGTCAACGTATGTTACAGCAGTGCGCTGTGTTCATCAAATTCCTAGCCTGTATTTTATCCACGGATGAGGATAGTTTTACTTGCGACGGCATCTTCAATTTTCATAACACTCATAGCATTTGAAAATCCTAATGAAGTACGACGGACAACCATCAATAGAGGTTCTCTCTCAGCGTTTGGGGTAGAATCATTTATGATCACCTTATTGATCCCTACTTCTTTCCTTCGCGTCTGAATGGATAAAAGTATCTCCAGTTTCTCAGAAATGAGTTGTAAGACTTAACTAATAATGTGCCTCTGGACATCCAACGAATGTAGTTTTTACACGATGGTGCTCCAGCTCATTTCAGTATGATAATTCGTAAGTTTTTGAATGATCGATTTCCGCAAAGATGGATTGGTCGACGGGGCCCATTACATGGCCTGCTGGATCGCCTGATTTGAATCCAATGGATTTTTTCGTCTGGGAGCATGTGAAGTCCTTAGTTTATGCGACTCCTGTACCTGATGTTGACATTTTGAGAGGACGTATCCAACTGGATTTGACCAAATACGAAACACATTAGGAATTTTCACCAGAGTACGCCAGAGCATGGAACGCTGGCTTACTGCATGCATCGAAGCAAGAGGAAGCCACTTCGAGCAATTTTTGGAACTTTCGATTTTGTGTTGTAATTCTAAAGAAATGATTTTCAGACTCATGTTCATATGGACTTTTTTTACTGTTTTGATATCAGGAATACGTCTCCCAAATATATGACACCAATAAAAATACATAGTGTATACTATGGTTTGTAGTGTAAGATATTTCTGACAAAGAAAAAAAAGTAAACACTTAAACATAAAATTACTCACATACATCAAGCCTGGAGATGTTGGAAGTGCCTCCCTTCGATGTTCAAGCATTTCTGGCACCTACTTAGGAAATTGGCCACTACACACTGCAGTACCCTGTGATAAATGAGAGATACTATTTCTATGTTCCTCTAAAATGTGCGGATTTGTTTTCAAAACTTTCTCTTTTAATTCCTTTAGAAATAAAAATTTCAGGAGGTTAAATCAGGGGAACGCAGGGGCCATTTAATAATAACTACACTTCAGGGATAAGTTGCTATATGCGCCTTGCAGAATCCTGCTGGAAATTCGCGTAACTTCTTTCTCTTTCAGTTAATTCGAAACAAATGGCCGTAAAATGTTTTGCACATGTCGCTCATATTAATTGTTTCCGCAAAAAAGAAAGTGGGCCTATTAATTTTCTCGCCGCTAATAGCACACCACACAACCATGTTTAATCATGCAGGGTTTCCTGGTGAAGGCAGTTAGGTTTTTCAACACTCCAATAACGATTGTTTTGTGTATTAATATACCCACTTAGGTGGAACCATGATTCGTCCGAAAAATAAAATTAGATTAGGGTCCATTTGACCGTAACTATTGAAAACCCATTTGCAAAATCGCATCCTTAATGCAGGGTCACCCGGATTTAGTTCTTGCACTACACTAATTTTATAGGTCTTTAACTTGAGTAACTTTGTAGCCGTTTAAACTGAGCCATAGGAAGTTTCCATTTGCTGGGAAAAATCAAGGGCTTTTCTATGACACCTATCCAGAACGTGTCCAATGTTATCTAGAGTTTCTTCTGTGAGCACTATACATGGTTTCGTGTGTCTCTTATCAAGAAGACTTCCCGTTTCACGTAATTTATTTAGGAATCTATGAATCGTGGTTCCACTTGGAACTTGAACTTCAGGAAATCACTTTTGAAATAATCCGGCATTCGCAAATTCTGTACGGAGTATGAATCACAAATGAATAGTTTTTGGAATAGAATACCGTAACCCGAATAGAGTCATTTCACTTATTACACATTGTATTGTGTCAACTAACAAATGCGTACCACATTTGCAGGAGTTCAAATCGCACTGTCTCGCGCTTCATCGCCAGCCGGCTAAGTGTGGAGAAACCTGTTTTGCTCTATGTTGATCACCCAGTAGTAATATGAAATGCTCCTTGGCACCTATGCTTTATCGCAAATTTTATTTTGAGCTTAGTATACAAACTTAAAGAAATTTGTAGGCATTTCTTAATTTTCATTACTTTAGCATAAAGAATATTGTATACATGTTTAAATTTTCAACTTTGTTAATGTGGTTTGTGGAAAACAATTTGAGCTGTACTATTTAATATTTTAACTAGTGCACATCAATTTTAAATCTGCAATTTCTGAGGCTCCCTTGAAAATTTAAAGTTAATAAGCTATAAACTCTGGTCCAAGGAGCGTTTTGAATAGCGAAATATGATAAACAAATAAAAATGGAATCTTAAGTTCACCACGGCGCTTTACAATAATTGTAGAGGACCGATTAAATAGCCACATATGGCTTTAAAATGTTTGATACAAAACACAACTGTGTGGAGTGAAAGCGCATATAAGTTATAAATTTAATAAGAACAACCAAAAATCTAAATATTTCCATTTTACCACATTTTACAGATAAATTGCCTTAAATAATTTCTGAACAACCCGTACGCTCTTTCGAGAGAATTCCTGGCTTTTCTTACAGAGAATGTGTTTAAGGAAACTTGATGTTATACTAATCACAATACGTTCTCTACTTAAATCTAATTATTTTTCATAGCTCTTCTGTCTATTATTCCGATGGCCTATTTTTCTATCTACTATATGGCAGTCATATAAATGTGCCTCAGAAGTAGTAACCTAATTACGTAAATTTTGTGCGCTGAGAGAGCCCCCCGTCGCCTCAAAGCAGGTAAGATATTATAGGTAGCAGCAACTACACTTTGTATGAGATAATGAGCTAACAAATGTTTACTCAAAGGTTAAGAACTCAAACAAACAACAACATTCGCAAATAATTTATGCCCCGAAAAATTTTATTCCAAATTAAATGAACATCACGACGAATTTCTTTTCGTTCTTTCATGTATTGTTTTTACTACAATAAAGGATAGTTTATCTTGGTTTCGAAGGTAAAGACATTTTAATGGGAATGAATAGTGCTTCAAGGTATATATTTTCATTCATCATTCCAGTATCTCAAACATTAGTACTTCATTTTAAATCAGAATCCTTGGAGACAATTTAAGAAAACGAATATAATTAGAAATTCCAAAGACTAAGTTTGTCTTTGTTTTGATAATTGTACTTTAACACTAGCCTGTATAGACACTAAGTGGGAAAATTAAAATAGTCTTAAACATTTTAGTGTCACGAATGGGGATCGAACCACAAACCTTCGGCTCACAGAGTCGATGTTCCTACCAACTGAGCTACCATGGTGAGGTATCTCTATGCGTATTAAAAATCCATTCACCCAACTATTGTTGAAATAACCTGAATATCGATGTGCAGTTAATGCCACAGTGGAACAATATAAAATTACAAACAATGGGCCAATTTTGTAGTGGGAAATGATTACTCTAACTTGCACAATTAGTATGACTTATTTGATAAACTAAGGCCTGGCTAAACACATTAAATGAGAGGTATCTTAAAGATATTTTATGTTACTGGAAGGGATACCGAGACTCAAAATAAAATGCTTGTACTATATGCTATTTTGGGATTTAACGAGTCTTCCTTAAAACGTTCGCTTTCTATCCTTAAACGTTCCTGGCCTAAGTATAACATTATGTAGCAGTTATCCTACCGTTTGTTTTGATTTATATTTACGCAGAATGTCATAGAATCAATTACAGGATGTCCGGTTGAAAGGTATCCAAAATAAAACTTTAATATCTCGCAAACTAATTCGTATACACGCGGCCAAGTTACATCACTACAAAGATAATACCTGGAAGTTTTTTTGCGTGGTTGGCAGTATTGTAAGGTTTTGTTATGCGTAGTTAAAATTGCGACAGTGCAAGAGCAGGTTCAGTGTGTTTTGTGGCTGGCAGAGCTACAATCTGTTTCGTCTGTACAACGACGTTTTAGAACCCGATATGAATGACAAACGCTTACGAGGAAGAGCACTCGATTCTGCAACAAGAAGCTGAGAACGACAGGTAGTCTGTTACGTGTAAATTCTCTGGAAAGCCGCGGACATCCGAAGAAAATCCAATCGCATTAGAGAAGCATTCCAACGAAGCCCGCGTAAATCTGTTCGTGCTGCTAGTTGCAGTTACAGATTCCACGTTCATCAGTGCATGGTATGCTGCACAAAAGACTCCGTCTAAGAGCATACAAGATTCAAATGCTTCACGCAGTAAAACCTTATGGCAAAGTTGTAGTATGAACTTCGCATTAGAAGTGCTACAAAGGATTGACGAGTCACCCACTATCTCTAACATGTGAGTTTCTCTGACGAAGCGACGTTTCATGTTAGTGGAGCTGTAAACAGACACAACTGTCGAATATGGGACAATGTAAATGTATATGCCACTTACGAACTGGAGGGGGACATCCCGAAATTCAACGTGTGGGCCGGCTTAATCCATAACGTGTTGATCGGACCATTCTTCTTCTTAAAACCGATAGTGACTGGAACTTCATACCTGGATATGGTGGAACAGTATGCCCTCCCACAACTACTACATGAAACTATCTTCCCGCATGACGGGAGGTCCGCCACATTTCAGCCTCGCGCCAGGTAGCTTCTGAATAGAGAAATGCCCGGGAGGTGGATCTACAGGGATGGACCAACTGCTTGTTCTCCAGGGTCTCTCCATTAGATTTTTCTCCTATTGGGTTATGTGAAAAACATGGTCTACCACGTTAAGATCAACGATCTTCAGCACTTTAAAGGCCGCATAAGCGATGCTATGACCCCAGGTACACCAAACATGCTCCAGGCCACGTGGAACGAGGTGGAATACCGTCTGGATATTTGTCTTGCCACCAAAGGGTCCCATATTGAGATCTATTGAGGACGTGACAGACTTTTAGAGTTTCCTTTTGCAATATTATTACTATAAATGTATATAATAAATAGTTTTCGATTTATAGTTTGTTGATTTTGAATTCCTTCCATCCGGACACCAGGTGTATATCTTTTTAATTCATGAAACGTCAAAACCAATATTTATGGTGACATTTTTATATTATAATTTTATTTCCTTTGTCTTAGCTGAAGAGAAAGAGAAACTTGTTGATATTCTGAAATGCGATGTATACTGTAGGATAAAATGGCTAACAACCGCAAACGTTTGTGAGACTCGTAAGATGTAGGGCATCAAGGGGGACCCCTCGCGCATTGCCACCCCATATTGTGGCTGCACCCCCAGGAGACAGGGATGAGATGAAGGAACCGTAGGAGATCTCAGATATGCAGGAAGAGAGGCCCACACAGACGTGCAGTAGTCCAATGTTTTCAGTCTGAACACTCGCGTACAAGTAGGGACGAAGAATCCGATACAGGGTGTCGAAACTACCCTAACGGGCGGGACCACGTACCTTGGCATTCATGGCAATAACCTTTCCAATGCGCAAGCGTTCACGCTATAAGCGCGTTACTGCTCAAAATATTACACGAGCAAGTACTGCTGATGGTACTAGAGAGAGAGAGAGAGAGTAACCCGCCCGCCTCTATGTTACTTAAGCCACACCTACCTTAGAATTACTCCCACCCACATTACTTTTGATGTGCAACCAATGTTTGTTGTCCGTAAATAATTATGGTATCAAATCGATGTGACACATTCACATGGCTTTCTCTACCCTCTGTCGGTTATTATTCGTTACACAAACCCGTCTTACTAAACCTTATTTTTCTATTTGCTACATTTTGATCCAAACAAACCTTTGCAGAAATAGCTGCATTACACATTTCGTTATAGATACAAAGGGAACAGCGATTGTCAATTTTTAACAACTAAATGCTATATGCTGGCCTTAAAATTCCATACTGATTGCATGCAATCGCGAGAAACAGCTGAATATTGACAGGAGTTCAAGAGAATGACCAAGAAATGAACAATTCGAAGCTTTAATGACGAATATCTCAGAAATTCCTTATGCCACAAAAGATTATTTGAAATAAATTCTGTGTTTTAAAGATGTCTACAATGTAACATTTAACAGCGATACAAGATGATACAAAATTCTTTCCGGATACAGATTTTCTTTCCTGCTATTCCTAAAAAATACAAGATATACTTTTTATTTGTAATGTAAATATCCTTCATATAATGTATATTAATCAAAATCTTTGGAGGCACGTTTTAGAAAAACAAAATAATTCGAAAAAGTTCCACGTAAAGAGTACTTTTCAGATGGGAGAATTTTCTTCAAATCTTCGTGTCGCATCTTTGGAAGATACTGAACCTACATACCAAGTTGACACACACACACACAAATACACACGGGTCTTTTCCTAGAAATGCTTTCTTTTTATTCAGGGGGCCTCAAAACGTGTATTACCAAGAAAACTCGGTATTGAATTTTTCGGTGTAATGCAATACGTTCTTTACCTACTATATACGTGGTAGAGAAGGTAAAAATAAATTCTTACATTTACTGTTTTATCACTTCTTCTTATTATACCTTTCCTATCAATTATAAAAATAGGATCAGATGACTGAAAAATTCAATGCCATAGCCGGGATTTGAACCACGGATCTCCGGGTCTCCGTCCGGTTGCTCTAACCACTGAGCTACCATGGTAACGTGCCGGGGTGCCATTAAATTCTCCAGCTGACTTGCATTCTTCCCGGTAAACCACAAGGAGATCTCAAATTGTATTGAGATGTCATACCCCAATGGCGACTTACATTCTTTGTTAAGTACTTAAGTCCCGGGTTTTTAGTTTCAACCACTATTAGGTCAATTAATTGAATTAATTCAACCCTGTCCAGCACACGGCTTGTGTGAAAGAACAATTAATTCCAATTATAGAAATAGTTTTCTATCTATTTCAGGTTCAACAGGGTAAATAACGATATAGATATTGTCTCACTTTGATGGTACCGCGATAAATGCACAGAGGCCTGTCGTTACTAAGAGAAGTTGATGTGATAGCCACGAATAAGTGTAAAACCAAATAATGGGCACGCTACCAAATAAGCTACACTTAAACCAAGGAAAGTGTACGCCTAGAATAGCCATATTTTAGAATGACTAGTGATTCAATAAAAGTTACTTGCATTAAGAAAGCTACATTTTTCTTTTATATATATTTAAAGGACAATACCAGTTATCCACAGAACATTTAAACTGTTCATTTTACCTGTAATATTAATATGTAATAACTATTATAAGGTTATTATAATAGATTCTAAAAAACAAAATAGTTTATAAACATCTGCATCCACAGAACACTTGGGGAAGCATATTTTACAAAACTTGTGTTGCATTCCTAAAAATGCTAGACCTATATGCAATGTTTAGTATACATCTAATTACTGTTGGCAAACGACAACATCCATGCGTTCACAAACGCAAGCGTGCAGAGATTTTCCTAATACCGTCCTTTGAGTGCAGGACACTCACAGTGAAACCGGCGATATCGGCTGCTACACATCCTATATACTAGGACAGAGATACAGAAAGTACATTATTATTGACACACACATTTCAGAAACAACAATTACTTTAAATGTATCATCCAAAGTCTTCATAATTGTAGGATATTTGTAGGATTTACATCCCCAAGGACTTACAATCCAACGTCTTTTGTCAGTAGTGTGTCGAGGAACAAGTAAACTCTGGATCATAGCATATCCAGGATGGGTGATCAGCCCAATGCCTAGTATGGAGATGAAGGAAATGACACTTAGTGGTGAAAAGGATGATGGGAAAACTCGCGGATCAAAGTAACAAACCTAGCATTCGCCTAGCGACTGAGGAAAATCCGAAAAAGGTCGGTTCCGGGGTTTCAACCTGGAACTTTCCGAATGCGGCTGCAAACGTTTTCCCGAAACTCAGTTCATTATTACTGTTGTCGCAAAAGGAATACTCTTAAAATGTAATTGAAAAATATAGAAATACCGCTTCTACGTCAATATACGTGTCAGGTAGATATCTTTACTAACCAATGCTAAGCAGCATATGCAGCCTCGTGTGCATTAAAATATTTCTGTGGATGTCTTATGGAAGCTCTCAAGTATTCCGTATGGAGAACATCTTGTTTCTCAGCTGTATGTGGGTCTAATTTACACTGTTTTGTTTGTGGGAGGGGAAGGAAATGCTCTTGTGCCCACACCGCGCAACGCTGTTTCCATTTATACATTCAGAAAGCAGAGCTTTTCTCATAAATATCTCGGACCTGACGCCATTCCTTCTCGGGCTGTCATATTTCCCCGTTTCCTTATCTCCAGGGACAACACAGAGTGCGGTGCTTCTCCAGTAAGGTCAACGCTACCTCTAGGAGAGACCTATATTTAAAATAAACATTTCTCGTTGTAAGCCTCTGTTGTTTTCAGCTAAACTTATGCTTACTCTATTAATTCACTGTATTTGCGCACTTCTTAAAACACAGCTGACAACTGGAACCGAAAAACGGAAAACACACAGAGATTCCTATAATTCAAATCGGAATCAGGGTTGGCCAAGCCGTCTGTTGAAAATGACAGTATCTGCAATGTATGGAGAGACGCTAGTAAAACTTGTTACAGAGGCCTCAATTATGCTTGCGTTATCCTGTTACTCGCTGAGGCATTTCTTTCCTATTTGTTTTCTTTCTTTCCTAATTACTTATATTTCTGTTTTTTTCCCCACTGGTTCATCGTGTCTCTTAAAATCGGATTTAAAAATGATGATAATAATAATAATACGTTTTCGCTCCAAAAATGCATTATAATAATATATTAAGTATGTATTTTAATGTTCAGTTAAATTAGCAGAGAGAATGGTATTACAACTACAGAAAATTATGTGTGTAGGAGATTAGTAAAGTTTGCATTTTCAGCAGTATTTTCAAACTTAAAGATGTCCACATGTTTAATCTTCTATTTTATTGAACACAATTTGGTGCCAATCGTTGTGCCTAGTCACATTCTCTCCCCCTCTACCCCTTTCTGCCTCTCTCACTCTTCAGTAACTTTAATGTCCTTTATCCCAACAGTATAGTATGAAATTACCTACTTTCAAGTCATACGATAAATAAGTGCACAAATAACCTTGGTATCTATTTCATATTCCTCCAAAAGGACTGATGAAAAGTACCAAACGAAACCTCGTACAGGCAGCTCCATGCAGCAGGATTGGAACCCTGATCATCAGCGCGAGAGGCAAATAGTTGCAACTTTCATTGCGTCTTATCAATAGGAACTGTATTTTTTATTATATCTGGATGGTTACATCCATCTCTCTGTGTAAATTTGTGCTTTTTATGTGTTCGGAAAGTAATTATACAATTAACATTACCAACTCCCACAGTTGGTGAAGATTTGAGGCGTAATAAGTATTATAATTATACAAATTTGAGGTCCCTGGCAGCTACCAATCTGGTAGATCGATGAGAAGTAAAAGTAGTATCCCTGGCGATATGGAAATTCAATATTTATTTCCAATTTAAAATAGAAAGTGTTTTCTCTTACACGTTTAATCTTGACTATATTATTCGAATTATTGGATTATAATGGTTTACAATATTTGTATTTCCTCAACGAATCGCTATTAATTATTCGTATTTGATGTGATCTAATTAAGTGTAATAACGTCGAGAGTCATTAAGTAAGAGCAGAGACTGATGAACATCTCTTTATTAACTAAGCAACCTGCGAAGTGTTTAAAAATATGTGCCAAGCGCAATAACTTATTTTTATACATCAATTATCGCGTTAAAGCACAAAGGACATTCAAACTATAAAACGGAATCAATATAACGCGATAATTAAACATGTACTTTGAAGAACAACAGCATAAGTGAAAAAATATTACATGGGCGCTTGCAAGGTATATAATACATTGATAAAGTTTTCAGTACAGCACTGGTCAACTTGCAATTTGGCGTCCTGGGTGTGTAGTACCGCTGAATCCAAAAATAGTAAAGTTTTGTCGTATAACCTTTAGCTTTTGAGATGGCGCTTAGCCACCTTATACGCAAATTCATATTGCATATGTACTATCTTTCAAGAAAGTAAATGTACACCTTTCGCAGGTCAGTATCATTCAGGCGTTCCGTGAGTAGGGGTATGAAAACTAAATCGACAGTGGTCGTAGATGTATACTGTCGTGGTCGCCATTTTAACCCGTCACTCACTTCGAAGGTTTCTATGGCTATAAAACTCCATATGATGAAATATGCACTATACATATCACAGAACAAATAGCAACTCTCTTCCTGCTGGGCTATTAACTACATGGCATTGGAGAATACGCAATAAAATGTAAAACACGTGGAATGATTTTAATAGAACCAGCTTCTATGTTGTATATAACCCACACACTAACACCTGCTGTCGTAGCTCAGTGGTAAAATGCATGCTGTTTCAAGTGTGCCGAAGATTCAGGGTTTGAACCCCAGCATATGGCCATGCTTTATATTCCAGATTTTTCACTTTGTAAGACGCAGTAAGGAACAAATTTAGTTTTCTTGCAGCTAAGCTATTACTACATGATTTCGAAGAAAATGCGAGGAGGTTGAACGATAATTGTAATGTAATCAACCTCAAAATGCTATATACAATCCATTTGTTCATAACAATAAGCTATTGCATACAATAACAAGAAACTAATAAATTCTCATCTTGAGAAAAACAAACTTACAACTGCAAATATAATTGTGTATAATCCGATGGAGTATAATAATAAAACTGAAAATGTATATTCAGTGCAGCCTTATATATGAAGAAATAACCACATCATATATGAAGACATTAATTAATTTTTGAAACATTTCAGATGAATAGACAATGTATTTCTCCTGGAACAAGTAAGTTGTCGAAACAACGAATGTTGCCATAGTATTATCGCGTGAGGAACCAGATTCACTCGCACCCTGTCCGGTCGACAGCGAGTAATACCTGCTAAGACCATTTTGTGAATGGAACTCCATGGCATTAAAGTTACTCTCAATTTAAATAACTTTTATATCCAATATTATCCATTGGAATCACCTTTCTTCACTCTAGTTTGTTTACCGACTAAGAGTAGTTTCAAAATTAGATACGCACACTACAGACTGGCATGTGTCAAGAATAATACCTAAATCACGAGTGGGAGCAATTTGTTTAAATTGAAGCTACTCTGATTGAAATGGGACATATTGGATGACTAATACATGAACGCAATAATCAATAAAAACTTCCTTCAAATATACGTAATGATATGCGTTTTTATAGTCACAATTGAAATATTTCATTTTAATAATAGTTAAAATGTGCACGCCATCGTTGATGACAGGTTTATCACGTAGAAAGCCTTAGTAAAAGCGGTCTTTGTGTTAAAAATATTTATTTCTTGCTTATTCACGTTTAAAGGTCTTTTTCTTTATTTCTGAGATATACTTCATTTACAATGATTTAGTATAAATCGACAAGGGAGGCCTAACTGAAATTTATAAAATTAAATTAATACAGAAGGTGAAAGACCCTAAGGTCTTGGTGAAATGGAAAGAAGTTAATTAACTTTAAATTCTACTATTTTTCCAAGAGAATTTGTAAGAACTTTGCAACACGTGGTAGAAGCTAATTTAAAGGTTCACGCTTCCCAGGGGAAAAACAACATCGTCAGAAAGAAGCTCAGCTGGTAAGCGTCAAATTCACACCCTGCTTGGCTTCTCTGCACAACAACGTTTCTGGGATTGAATAATCATACACCTTACTCTCTACAGACATTGCCAGGCTAGCGTACTTATCCAAACTTTATTATGCTTTGAGAATCTTCCTTGATGCTAATGAAGTTTACCGTCTTAATGCTAACACTTTTACAGCATAAAATAGTAAGCCTAAATGCCACAATATGAGCTGACGATTATAGAAATGACTTAATTATCTCTTAAGGAAGTCTTTTATGAAGCTGAGTTAGGACGACTTTCAGAAGTTATAGATTGATAGCTCTTGAAAACAATGCTTTACTTTGGCCCTGAAAAAAGAGTCACAGTTTATATTATCGAATGCCTTTCGCTTCGTTTTAGGAATGCACGTGACTTTCTATTGAAGAAAAAGCCATCGTATATGTTTATTATTTATTTTTATAAACTGATACTAACCTAATTAAGTAACTAATCACCTTAAACTGTCCAAGTCTATTAATTGTTCACGAATTAGTTAATGAACCTCCAAGGAGAATATTTTCTACAGCCGCTCAATTAATATCCTCTTATCACTTAACACGTGATTTTTCATAAAGTATATGAAAGCGATAAGAAGATTATGTTATTATAAACTTCAAGGCAAATTTAAAAGATTTCCTCGAAATTTGAGTTTATATAGGTAGATAAATCCTGTCCACAGGAATTGCTTCATACATAAGGAAGAAAGCAAAGCAACACGTGATTGTAACTCCTGTGTGTTTTTCCCGTATTACTTCCTGATGTGTTATTTGCCATCGCCTGAATGAAAATGCAATAGTAATATTACAATACCTGCAATTTTTCTTTTTGCCATAATTCATATGCAACCTGTCAATAAAACGAGCGCTAACCTTTAAGGCTCCTAATCTACGTACAAATTGAAGACTAAAGCTATGAGAATATGTTCTAATTTTAATATTCATCGATTAATAGCAACAAAATGTTAAAAAGGTGCGATATAGCATGCGTACCTGCCAGCCAGGCACTGATACCGTTAATGGACTGCCTTGGTTGCCTGATTAAATACCAACTTAACGTCGTTCCTCCCCTCCCTTATAGTCGTGCGTTCTACCAATTATACTCGGCGCCAATCAAGAAGGTGATTGACTGTTACTAACCACGTGGCGGAAAGCTTTAAATGAATGAGAGGGAATGAATACGTCACAGCGGTCGTCATAGCAACCATTAGAAGGACCAATTAGAACTAAGACGTTTCTATAGCAATGGTAGACGCAAATGCGTTGTTGCGATATCGTAACACATGATTGGCATGACGTGCCGGGCGAGTGACCGCTGCAGTAACCAGAACTGAAGTTTTATCTTCTGCTGTCGATTCAGTTATAAACAACTCCTGCTTTTAGCCCCAGCTTTCTTGTTTGTATCAGTTTAGAGATTGCCTGCGTACTGAAAAGTTCTTTTGCGTCGTGCTATCTGTATGGTATTTGCCTTGTGTTACGTGTATTTGAATTCGTGTATTTGTGCCTGTGTGTGTGTTGTGTGAGAATTTATAATTGTGTTTAATGGATATTTAACAATGTCCAAAACTAGTGACAAAGATAGCGTAGCCAAACGAAAAACTGGGCGCATTCGGGAACCGAATAAAACTGTATTTGGTAAAGGTATCCCAATTAAAGGACAGGCACGGGAAATTATGCTCTGTGAGAGAATATTTCGAAGAGCAGAAATTGAGCAGGGGCCCTCTTATTCCATTCTCTAATGTACTTGACAGGACCCCGCGTGGTGTAGGAATCAGTAAGAATACTGTGGTTAAGATTGGGAAATAAAAATATTATAAAGAAGAAAATCAGGCATCAGGATCTAAATTAGGAATTCCTGGAAAGAGAAGAAAAGGATGTAAACGTGTCACCAACTTAGATCCTTTCCAGCAGGATGCAATACGCAGACACATTTATTCCTATTATAGGAGAAAGGAGCATCCCACTATTTTCAAGCTCCATGTGTTTAAAGGAAGCCGAGCTATTTCAAGGTAACAAGTCTTCTTTGCGTAGAATAGTGAAGAAGTTAGGTTTTCGTTACAAAAAATTAAATGACAGAAAATTGCTAATGGAAAAACCTGCTTGGCGCTGGAGGTTCCTTCGAGAGATTCTTATGCATGACTTTGAGAACATTGTTTGGCTCGTGAGACGTGGGTAAATGCCAATCATTCTGACAGCAAAGGCTGGACAGACGATACGTTGGAAGGAACAATGAATGTCCCGTTAGGTAAAGGAGGCAGAATAATACTTCTCCACGCTGGAACTGCATCGGGTTTTCTTCCCAATTGTTGTCTTCTTTTCAAATCAAAAAAGACAATGGATTATCATGAGGAAATTAATTATAACACTTTTCTTAAATGGTTCAAAAAGCAGCTTCTTCCAAATTTACCCAGACCGTCTGTAATAGTAATGGACAATGCCAAATACCATTCAGTAATTTCTGATAGAACACCAACAATGGGAACAAGAAGAAATGAAATAATTCAGTGGCTTGTTCGACGCAATATATACTGGAACTTGTGAAAGCAAACAAACCGCGGTTTCCAAGTTATGTAGTCGACGGCATTGCTGCAGAACATGGTCACAAAATAGTTAGGCTTCCCCCTTAGCATTGTCATTTTAACCCGATTGAATTAATTTGGGCCGAAATAAAGGGTTATGTTGGGCGAAACAGCAAAGCTTTCACTGTGTCGTCAGTAATACAGCTTACAGAAGAAGCACTAACAACAGTAAAAGCTGCAAACTGGAAAAAAGCGGTGACTCATACAAAGGCTGTAATAAGTGCAGCTAGGGAAAATGAAGGAGTTTCGGAAGACACTATAGAAGAGCTTGTTATTTCCGTGGGGAATTCTAACAGCTATTCAGATGATGATGATGACAACGGTGGCGGTGGCAACATTGCCTATCAAGCGAGCAGCAGCAGCAACAGCGATGCAAGCGATGCGGAAATCAGTGGCATTTTTCCATTAGAATAAGCATCAATATTTCACAGGTATGTTTCTTCTGTTAACGCAGATCTTTACACTGATATATTCTTGCATGATCTATCCTCTGCACGTAGATTCATTATTTTACAATTGTCTTTCTATACAAATATAAATAGTATCCATTCTACCATGCAGGTGCAACCCAGTCTCCTTCGACACGCTCTCCACGTGATCGCGATGAGCGGCAACGTCGCCTCTCTCGCTCCGCGAAATGTCAATCACCTTCTTGATTGACGTCAGGTATAACTCTTCTGCGCTGCAGGGGGGACAGCGAACGTTGACCTATAGCAATACATGATCTGCTCGTATGGGGGTTATGTGCAGTTCGTTGACAAGTCTAGCACTAACTTGCGAAGTATTATACTTAGAACATAGTGTCATTAATGTTTTGTCTCCTATTTACCGTAGAATAAGATCCTGGAGAGTCAATGCGGAAATTCCTGGACATCCTTTGTCAGCGATTCCCAAGCTGTGGACTATTTCTCCTTAGAAATGGGGGAGAGCATCGCAACATGAGAGGGAGAGCGTGATTTTGGCAGTGTTAGCCACATCCCCGCGTGTTGGCTTTTATAACATTTCTATCTGATATTATGGTGGTACGTATGCATTCTACCATTCTACCATTCTACCTGCCATTCTACCTGCATTATCAAAACTGATAGCCTATCGCGTTGAAAATAAAATATCTAAGTTATCCTTAACGCAAATTTAAATAATTTAAAACGACTCTACACTACCTGAACATTAAAAATATATATGTACTGGAGAATATGATTAAAAGTTTTGTGTTTTTCGTTAAAATACCGTAAGAATAAAAATCCGTATATATTCTTACACAAACAATGTGTATAATAAAGATGAAACACAGTATAAAGTCTGCAATAACAGTGCAATGAACGATTGTGAATGTTGGAACGCGAGTTAGCTTCTTTTACCTGAAAATGATATAGCTGGTGCAATACACTTCCTTCTGACAACAAACATTGAGCTATTTTTCTTTTCCACTCTGTTACTTCCATTGAGTGTCGCAGTAAGTAAAAAAACATCTAGGTAGTAATTTCGGAACGCCATCATTGAATAAAGAGGAAGAAATGATATAACATCAATCATAACCTCAAATATGGACAAATGGCGACCTCATCCTTCTACCTTCTGACACAACTGCGGGTGCTAAAAATGCTCAAGCGTATTTTCGATAGGATTATTGAACCCGATTTAGGATTATTAGAATACAAATATATAGCATTAGAATCATCTACGCGATGTTCAAATATGGATTTTGAGATTGAGCTCTACGCACCTCTCCAGTGTGGCTTCCTGATCTAATCGATTCTTCTTTTGTGTATCACATGCATCAGACCACGACAGTAAGTACCTGGTTGATTGTATTACATCTGTCTCTGCCTAAAAATCTTTATAGCTCTGTCTGCTATTGGCTACTAGTTACACATATGACGCTCATGGACTTACATTGAAAATAATATATTAATTTGCAGTGTTTCTTTAGCAGTGTGATCGTGGTTTTACAACAGTGAACTATCATACGACATTTTCTCGGAGAACATGTGTAGTAAAAAAATGTGGGTTCTTTGCACAGTATATGGATATTCGAGTATTCTGTTTCTCCTATTCAAATTTTAACATTTAAAAAATCTGGAGGATGATGAAATGAACCGTCGCAAAGTATGCACTAAAACATATGAACGTTGAATATGTACGCAATTTAAATGCATTTCTTACTTCATTAATTAACATTAGCGAAATTACTATGATATAAAAAAATCTGTGTTACACTCACATGACTTTCTTTACTCTTGTACAATCTATTTTTACAAACGTCTATTCTCCATATGCTTCATGTTAATCGAGATGTTAATCTTATTGCTAATTTTTTTGTAGATGCAAGGGGAATTAGTAAGTTTTAAGCGATAGTCAAATATTTTAAGAGCTGGTTGCTATGTGGAGTATTCCATTCTCTTTGTATTACCAGGACAAAAAAATGAATAACGAATTTGACAAAACGTATAAGTATTGGAAAATTTAAGGGAATAACAAGCAATATCTCGAAAATGGTTCACTCAACAACAAAAATGTATATGACGTAAATTGTGTACTTTAACGCGATCTACATTTTGGTGTAGTAAAATTTTGTCTATCTCTTATGGTTTACCAGTTATGCTAAAGTCGTTCACAATGAAGAATAATTTTGGAGACATACCCAGTAAATTCGAGACATACATTTCATTTGTCATGAAAATATCTTAAACATATGATATTTTAATCAAAATCGTTAGAGCCATTTTTGCTAAAATTAAAATTTTCGAAAAATGTTCCTAGTAAAGGGTAATTTTGGTGGGGGATTTTCTTGAAAACCTTCGTGTCGTATCTCTGGAAGATACTGAACCTAAATACCAAGTTTGGTGTTTATCTGGCTGTTCATTTCTGAGTTGTGCTATTCACAGACACACACAGATATGTTTCCAAAAATGCTTTTTTTTTGGATCCAGGGTGTCTCAAAGCATGTATTTCCGGTGAAATCTCGGTATCGAATTTTTGGGTGGAATACAACACTTCCCCTACTTACTATACGTAGTAGAGAAAGTTAACAGAGCTACTTGGTATGTCTTGACCATGTAAATTAAGGTCTCCATAAACAAAGCAGCAAGTTGTTATCTATATTAATATGATAAAGAGAAAAACAATCCTATGTATTTGTGAGGATGAAGGGCAATCTTAAAGATCCCTCAACCGAATTTAATAATTCCCTCGCCATTGAACTGTCTTCAGTGGTCTAGGGGAACAATACTAGCCCCTAGTTCCTGAGTTCGCGAGTTCAAGCCCGGCGGAGAACAATGCAATTTTTGGGGATGTAAAAATCCTTAGAACTGTATAGTGGGAGGCTAAGAATAATAGCAGTTAAAGAGTGCCCATAAATAAAAATCAATTTAATTTGTCCTCGTCATTGAAAAGCCCCATTTCTTCTGACGGACATTGACTATAAAACACCTAATCTCACTCCAAAACCTACCGAAATACTAAAAGGGATTTACGAAGCCTTCCTTGAGGATGCTATGTAGGAGAAAATAATTGCTTTACTCTACAGAGTATGAAAACAAAAGCCCGTTTCTTTTTATTCCAAGCACTGTACATAGATGACCAGCACGTAACAGTTCAGCAAAACAGAAGACGAGCTTAAAAAGCAAGAATCGACACTTGCTTTTTTTCTTACCTTTATCAATACTGCAGATGTGTATGTAAAGGAGCAGTGTCAAAGTCTCTGAATAACCTATTCCAATTCTGTAGATTGCACTGAAGTTTCTGGGTGCCAAAATCTTCTAATAATCTCGTAAGAAAGTTTTGCTTTATTTCCTATATTGTAATCCAGTTTGTTAGCAGAGCATGTTAAATAATTGTGTTGTATAGAGAGAAAACTGCTAACATTAGAAATCAATGAACCGAAATGTTAAAATGACAAATGAGTAAATTATTTTTTGGAGTGTAAAGTAAGTGTCTTTTCAAATGAGGTTAACTTGCTGTTCTGGGTGTGCGAAATCTTCATAATTCCAGTATCACCTCTATTTCGTTGTATATGTTAAGGGTTGTAGCTATTCAGCTTTTATGTTATTTAATAACTATGAGAGGCCACACTGGTTTAATATTTAACTTATTATAATGTCAAAACAATTGCTCAAACACTCCAACTGCGGATTCTTTCACCTTCAAAGAATACTTAGCAGCTATGCAACATTTACAAAATTTGGATGCCTCTCCGGATGAACTTCAGGAAGTCGCACTGTCCGCAGATGTTTCACATTCCTATGGGTGAAAGCCGTTACTATCAGTTATTAGGAAGAGCAAGGACTGTACTAAATCGCAATTAGAAGGGGTAAAGAGAAGGATTCAGCATAAAAGTCCTCTTATAACTGTATAATAATTTTATAAAGAGCAGGGGAGTACACGGAATTAATTAATTCGTCATTCTGGTTTTTGGTTCATCGTGCAACTTTCAGTATGCCAGTTAGTATATAATAAACAAAATAACAACATTCATAAATATACATAAACACCTCATATTTCTAGAGAACCATGGACGCAATATATGTCCCAAGAAGAAAATATATGTGACTTTTATACTGTAATGTATATTACAGTTCCCTGATCGGGACATTCTTGTAGCCTGAGAAAGCCGCCGGAAGTAAAAATTAACCTCTTCCTGCACATACTGCCAATATCACCACTGTCATTTGGAAGTCTAATATCAAACAAACACTACTGTGTATGCTGTAGCATTCTTTGTACTTTGCTCTAGTCTAATTTTCAATATACGCAAGAATTGAACATTCAAGAGAGAGTGAGCACACTTTTTTGCGTTTATATAGTAAGACATAGGAAAAGTTGGGTGAGATGCTAGGCTAGGAGAGGGTTGAAGAAGGGGAAATGCGTTTATATGGGAGAGATAGGGAAAACGAAGTCCAAGTTTATGTCGTGATAGGGATAACATTCACTGTTGAGATAAAGCCTCAAATCCGGGAACAGTCTTTAATTACATTACTCGATCTTGAAATATGAGCACCCAAAATAACAAATATTGACTTCTCCATTTTCGATATCGTTGCGACATTCCACTGAATTACTTAGTTTGCGACACAATTGGTTGAGTATGCAGATAAATGATCCTAAAGGGGAGCTGTAGCGTCTTGCCCGACTTGAGGATTTCAAACTTTACAGTATCAGAAAGGTATCCTCCACTCGATTCGCAGAAGTTTAACAGCAGCATTCTCTCCCTCTCTGAAGTGCCAGAATGTGAATTTTAGAGTCCTTGGATTGAATCACTACGAATTCAACATTGCTTTTGAGTATGAGTTCCTTGTGGTCGTGGGCAAATCCCAGAAGCATCGCCAGCGAGACTATAGCATTAAAGACTCCATTTGATGCATGTACATCGTCCACGTCTTCTCCAGGATAGCACTACGCAGCACTCAGCAGACGAACTGATTCCATGCATTGAGGGCAGCGTAGTTTCCTGATAGTTTAGTCTGATTTCGCAGGTAATTTAATTGTAGGTTTTTAGGACAACATCCCAAAAATTTACGGCAATTTCGGGCAGTGATTCAGACACTATCACTGGAGTTTAGGGTAGTTTCGCGGTTGATTCAAGTAGTATCACAGGTGTTTATAGTAATTTAGAGAGTAACATAATACTTTATAAACATAACTTCACCAATGTTACAATACCTTTCATATACTTTTAAATCTTTTCTTCTAAATCTTATAAAATATCGTCCTCCGTGGTGTAGTGGATACCATGCTAGCCTCTGCTTCCCGGGTCCAAATCATGCAAGGAACTATGAATTTTTTCGGGCGTAAAAAATGCATGTGTTCCTTCGGAAGGGAATTAAAGCCGGTGGTCCCCTGTCGTGGATTTGTGAAACGTAAAAGCACCTCAAGCCTGATAAAGAGTTCGTTGACAAAATTACTGCAATTTCGTGCCCAATAAAGAATGTGACACTAAGGACAACAGCAGTTAAAGAGCGTCCATAAATGAAACTAAATTTAATTTTTATCTTTTATGTTCAACAGTTAGCGTGGAAGACAGAGAGGGATAATCTGTGTATACAGTTGCAGTGAGGGTATATAGAAATGGTCTGTTTCCACGTGTTTGAGGAGATATTGTAACGTTTTATTCCACTTTATTGTTTTGTGTGGTTGCATTTTTTTGTCTAAGTGTAGTAGCTTTATTAGCTAACCATTGCTTCATTAAATAGGAATTGTAAGGGTATATGTTTATCCTCTTTTACCTGAACATGACACCAGCATAAGGATTTGTTCCTAATGATAGAATTAACGCCTCCTCTTCCATTTTATTGCTTTTGTTCTTTCTTTACCAGTTGTCTGCTAGGTGTGTACGCAGCACATGAGAAAACGTCCATTTTTAAATTGTAGCTTCACGGAGAAAATCATCATCTTGATATCAGGTTCAACTTCCCCCAGGTACTGTTTATAATACTGAAATGTCCATATGTACATGTTGTTATTCTGGCTTATGCAATAACTCTTTTATCATCGTAAGGAATCAACGTAACTTTATTAACTCGACTGACATAACAGCATGCTCTGGTGACAAATCGAATTCATGGGTGTTCTTATTATTTCCTTGGTTTTATGGCAGTCTGAATAAATGTCAAATGTAATATACTGCTTAATAGCACAAAGTTTTAATGCGTAATCTCTTGAATAATTGAGCCAGGGATATCTAGTGCAAGCAGTTTAGGTCGTAATCCTAGGTTGATTTTGCCATTACCGGCAACTTTAAATTTTCTTCACCACCTTTTTGTTTTGAGTGCAATGGCATATGTAAGCGGCAGGGTATTTAGTTGTATCTAGATGCTCAAGAAAACGTAGCTTGTCTTGGTACACACCTTGAGTTGTGACGCGATGAATGAATAAATCTGTGTCATGTTCACATGATTCAGGTTTTCAGCTCCATAATATAGCAATAACACTCACGATGATAGTGATACATTAGTACCTTAAAGATGTCCAGCATAAGCATACAAATACGTATAGGCATGTTGAACACACTATATCGGAAGGATATATGCACTACAGTTAAACAATGTATATTGCTCTATCGATAAACGTAAGCTTAGCAATAAAGTTTTCTAGGATCTTCTCTCTCGTAATCAACCGTATATCCATACGATTACGAGGTTCTCCATGGTTTTTCCAAACATGACATTGTTGAAATCATTTGCAGCCGGTTTTCGCAGTCTGTTGTTAAAATTCACATAAGTTTTTAATCACTGCAACTGTTAGAATTGTAGCACACGATAAATTTTACTCAAACGTAGTCCATTACTAAGGGCTTGCTTCAAAGTCAGGTAATACACTACATACTTCTTCCGCAGCCAAGATGCAATATTTGTTTCGTCGTAGACGACATTTTGGGTTTCATAAACTCAGGCAGAAAGGGCAGATCGTTGTGTAAATAGTAAAGATCAGCAGGATATGCGACATCAACCTCTGATATGTATCCATTAGGATAATTTTCTAGTGTTTTTAAATTGATATCCTCAGGGGAACCCTACTCAAATTCACCATAAGGACGGGCGTTGTACATTGTCCAACCATATTGGTTATTTGCAATCTTTATAGGTGATAATTTGTTTGTCTCGACGTATCAAACTTATCCATGTAAGTGTTGTTTGCTTCGGCGTACAGAAGGGAGACTTGACATAAACATCCCCTTAAGGCGGATTCCACCATGAGAAGCTGATCATAACCAAGAAGCAGCTGAAGCTGAATTTCAGTGCACAGCAACATAGAACCCCAGATAAGTCCTGGAGAGAAGAAATAACGAGCGGGGTCAAGTTTATGAGTTTTCAGGATCCGGTCTCTGAATGTCACAAGGATATCAGTTCGAAGAGCATATGAGGTTATGTATACTCGCCGAGGTTTCTCACCTTAAACTGTCATCATACATTCCCAGCATGATTGTAATCGTCATCATTAATTTCTTCTTTATTAACTTTATTTTAGGAGTCCTAAGGAGGCAGGCAGGTTTCCTTCAAGAGATCCTCAAGCGACGTAATCATAGTGAACTACTCCTTTTCGAGTCACCAACTGACTCTTGTCCTCTCCGAAGTGCTTCAGTGTTTCAGGATATGACGATAGATTTTTCCAGTTTATCCAAGCTTATACTCATGAACGGAAAGTTATCTAGAAACCAGAACTTTATATCTATGACATACTTGGAGAATGATAAATAGCTATCTTCACAATGATGAATTACCTCCACTCGTTCACTTGTACATGCATGAAGACAGAAATCAGTTTAGATATATTACAGGCGAAATTGCGTTTATTATGAAGGCTTCCTCGGTAATCACTATTGATGTGATTACGGTCGCGCATTTCGTAGTTCTTTTCTGTAAAGGTTTTAACACACAAGCAGCACACTGCAGAGTAATCAAAATACCTTTGCTGATGATGCGTATGTCTCAGAGGCTCAGCAGATTTGTATATACTATCAATCTTCTATGCGAGGAATGTCAGGTATTTCTAAACTTCTGAGCAGCATCATAACCACGGTATACCCCCTGCTGTGAGCATAACTCGCAGTATGTATACATGTCCGACATATGAATGTATACGAATTATTATATTAATGATGGTGATTATCTTGGTGTTTTGGTTGTTAATGTTAAATTGTTAATGATGTTATTATATTTCTTGCCACGGCTGCTGCTTTTTGGTTTTTTTTGTAGAGCATATGTAACTTATCAGGTTCTGGTACCGGAAGGAAGCTAAGTAGTAAAAACACTAACATAAGATTAAGTCAATGGAAGAACACAATCTTTAATGACACGAGCAGAAATAATTGAGTTAGTTGAAGCTGTAGAAAGGTCGCTTAGCCATAAAGTATTTTCTATGTGCTCTAGTAATAATGGTAGTATTTATCACACGTTCCTAAGCTATACTTTGTTTCCCATCTCATAACTTGCATATTCCAATTGATAAAATTTCAACGTTCCGACTACATTATGCGAGGTAATTAATAACTCCTGCTTCGGAGAGCTTATATGTATGTTCTGCACATCGCCGCACTTCATACACAACTGGCTTTGGCTTGGGGACACTATAACTAACTTCCCCAAGCTTAAACATGTTAAACATATTTTTCTTACAACGCTATTGGCTGTCTTCGTTCAGCTTGAAACATTCGAGAAGACTTACCAGGCTATTATTCGTTAAATTAATTTTTCCCTTACCCCACTCGAGATACAAACCTGTGACCTTTAGTTTCAGAAATTAGTGTGCTTTCAGCACAGCGGCTTTTCCCACTATATTATTTATTGTATCTATAACGAAATGTGTAATATAACTATTTCTGTAAAGGCTTTATCTCGATTAATATTAACTACATGCAATACAAACTTTTTATAAACGATTAGTTTTAAAGAATTAGAATCAATACACTCTAACAAATTTAAGTACACTCTAAAAACGTAACCGTAAACAGATATCTACTGCTTCTCAAGCGAGAGATGCTTAAAGGCAGTCGCCCTCACCGTCTTTTGTAAACCACGCTTTGCGATTAATGGAATTCCTTAATAATGCCCATACAGGTTAGAAGAAGAACCTTTTATCGCTATCACAGCCAGAAATCATAAGCTTTTCAAACGATTTCACTCCCTTTGTATCTATAACGAAATGGGTAATGTAGCTTTTCTGACAAGGTCTATTTGGATTAAAATGTAGTATATAGAAAAACAAGCTTTCGTAGGAGTAGTTTGTAAACCATAGAAGGTAGACAAAGTTATGCGAATGTAGCACATCAAGGTTTTTTCATTTCTTTCTTTCTTCTTCCTCTTTCACTTCGAAATGGCTCTTTACAGTGATTACGACAAACATTTTAAAATTGTTTCTGCTTGTTACATGTAACTACGATCATACTGCTTGATTTAATAATTAGAAATCACTTGTCTAATTTCTAGAGAAAAATTTAGCTTAGAAATTAGAATCAGTTGTTAAATATATTATATGATATTTTCTTAGAAGGCACATTTCTACTCGTGTTATTGCATTAAACACCTCTCTCTCTTTGACACATAAATATATTTTTTAAGCTGAAACAGCGAATGTTTTCACTGCTTTATACAAGCTACTTTCCAAAGTTTTTATCGAATAGTGAATCCTTCGTCACTTTTAAGGAAATTTCTTCATTGTCGTTTTTCGTTCAATTACATTGACTTGTGATACTCCTAACGTTTTATGAATAAAACGTACTTTTCTATTGGAATGATACCTGTAACGTCCATTGTTACGGTTGAAAGTCAATACTCATTGTCCTACTATTAAGAGGGGGAGCTATCGCAGCATTCACACATCGGCGCTGTACTATTGTAGTTAGATACAGGGTGTATAAACCGCAATATCCAGGACCTTTAACTGAGCATAAATTACCTGTATACGGATCTTCTGTATGACAGGCGAGGCGAACCCTACCTTAGCAGAACTACACATGGCAATAGTGCATATTTGGGCTTGAAGTACACTCAATATGCAGCAATGCACCATGAATCAATCAACCTTCACCCCTTCCCTTCCACTGCATTCCTAGCAGATAAAGCCTTTGTGCTGATAGTAGTCTGATTTCTGAAACGAAACGTCACAGGCTCGTTTCTCGAGTAGGGTGAGGGAAAATTTCTTTAACGACACGAATTCCTATCTCTCATCGAGTCTATGTTTATTTACACGTGAATGAATCTATGCGTGTTTGAAATTAATGTTAAATAGAAATTATGATATGTTGCATTCACGTGACTTTTTCTACATCTATCGCTTACTAGTGGATATATAAGTTCCACTTACTAAACATTATTTCTATAAATGCTATATTTTAATCTAAATAAATATTTGTCGAAATGGCTATATTACAAACTTGGTAATAGATGCAAAGAGAACGGTGATAGTCATATGTTTAGGAACTGCACGCAATATGCAAGCCTTAAAGTTCCATTCTGATTCCATGCAATTGTGAGAAACAACTGAGTGTTGTAATGGACTTAGAATGATCGGTAAATAAGCAATTCTAGTTGTTAATAATGCATATCTCAGCAATGGTTTATGCTACAAAGTTTATTGAAATTTATTATGTGCTTTACCGCGATCCACATTTTTGTGTGTTGTACGTTTTCATATATCACCTAACGTTTACCAGATGATAAGTTCTTGCAAAGCCCATTCATGGATAGTCGATGCAAGAAAACCGCAATTACCAAAAATATTAAACTAAGAAAAAAAATTATTTGCCGGGCCCATTATAGAATGCATTAGAAGTAAGGCATTCCCCCAGAGTAATAATTATTTTAGCACCACAACTTAAAGGAATCAAAGGATTTAAAGAGGCTTTAAATAAGAACAAGAGTCTGTACAGCTCCAAAGGTATTGAATATATTAACTCAGAAATATGTAACAATTAAAACACGTTACATTTAAATCTGTCCTTCTCACACACATTTGCCATTACGAAAGAAAATTTAACATAATGTAAACTCTCTCCAAGTCTTTCTCGATGCTAATCGAGAATGAAGTGATACATTCTTTTTTCCTCTTCAGGCATCGCTAGCGGTACGCACTTGGAAGGTCAGGTGATGACGTAAAACCAACGTTAGCGACACCTGTACTGGCGGAGAGGACGCAATCTGGCGTGCGCTGTAGAACTTTGTGCAGTTGGCTCCAAATGTAAGTTAGGCCTTCAACATAAGAAGCAAGGGCTATATATATGACTGCATATATAAGAAAAGCTGCGGCCATTTCTGCGAAACAGTCCCTCGAAGAAAGAAAGCCAAAATCACTTCAAAACTCCCCCCGCCAGCAGGGCAGGTGCGCAACCTGGAAGAATGGCAGTCGATGATGGTCCAGCGGCCCCGTGCGACGAGCATGAAACACAAACACAGAAAACGAGCTCAGTTCATAGGAAGCGACCAGCGCAAAAAGGAAAGCGAGTGTAATACACTAAATACAAGCTGGAAATGACAATAATAAGCACATTAAAAAAGGCAAATATTCACAAAAGTAGTAGTAGTAGTAGTAGTAGTAGTAGTAGTAGTAGTAGTAGTAGTAGTAATGATGATAATACAGTAACCATGAAAATAAACAGTACGAAGGAAATGCATCAGTCTGCATAACAAAAATAAACGATATAAGTGTAACAAGAGAGTAAAGGTATATATATATATATATATATATATATATATATATAAAACTATACCAACAATAGAATGAAAGCGCGCTACAAAAATTTAAAATCTATTTAGCAAACATTACTAATATAAGTATATAACTACTACTAAAACACACAGACAACCGGTACTAGCTACACAAAAACTAAATAATGGGCCCATAAAAACTGTGCACAGAATACATATAAGGAAAAAGAAGATACACAAAAACAGAAAGAAACAAAGGAAAGAGCTCTCAACAACATAAAAGGAAAATGTGCTTTGGCATGGATCCGGAAAAAAGGAAGTCCTTGCAGAAACCGGGGGCCAAAAACCAAATCCTTGCAGGAACTGCAAGGAAAAAGGAATCACGCCATGCCAAAGACGAGTGTATCGACTAGGAGGACTCGAATTAGGACGGAAGCGTCTCCGAAGTGGCAAAATGTAATTGCGAAGCGTAAGCTGTAGCAAATTTGCCAGAAAGACAACGGCGAAGCCGAAAGGAGACGTTGTTAACAATCTTGACAGTTCCAAATGGACCAATATAACGGGGAGCAAGTTTATGAGTAAGATGGTGTGCTGCATCAATAACAGGGTAATTACGCAACAGTACCAAATCACCTACTTTAAAATGAGCTGGAAGACGTGATTGGTTGTAACGAGCCTCTCGCGGACGACGACCACTGCAAACCTGACGAAAGGTGTCATGCCAAAGGTTGACTGCAGGCGCTGAATCCTAGGATTCTGGAAGTAAATCACGTAATCGCCAAGAATTAATCAAGGGACAAGCCGGCAAAAAGCTAAACATGAGATTAAATGGAACCTGTTGATGAGATTCATGGGTCGTCAGATTAAATGCCAACCAAAAAGCAGACAAACGCGTATCCCAAAGACGATGATCATCTGAATGAAAGGCTATTAACGTGTTTTTAAGATTGCAGTTAACACGTACGACTAATGATGGTCGGGGATAATAAGGAGACGTATGAACGAATTCCACACAATGTTCAAAAACGAAGTTACAAGGAGTCTAGCTCGAAAATATGATGAGTTGTCAGATATAATTGTCTGCGGCAACCCTAAGGATGTAAAGATACCAGGCAAAACATTAATATTATTAGATGCCGTAGATGCACGAACTGGTACTATCCAAATCAATTTCGTAAAGGCGTCGCTAAGTACACACAAGTAAGCTTTGCCCCAAAAGAAACGTGGTAACGGTCCAATGAAGTCAAGAAAAATAGGTTCCTGCATCTCTCTACAGGAAGAACACATATCATCCCTCACCACCGCCGTCAACTACGCCAAATCCGATTATCATCCCCACTGTCTCGCCATCATAGAATCAAGATTACAGAATCTCCACGCCATCACCGCCACCTTCTCCACTGCCTTCAATACTTTCACCACTAGCTGCCTGCAGCGACTTGACACCACCAACACAACAATCAGTGGCCAGGGCGAAGTCATCACCAGCCTACCACAGAACTCACCATCGCCAGCTCAAACAGATTGTCTGGAAGAGTTTAGGCGCACGCTGATAGGCCTTGATGACCTGATACAAGTTTCGCTCACTACGACGGCCGAATGGACTCCGCTCCTCACCGACCTGAAGAGTTGGCAGGAAAGACTGCTGGACTATGCTTGCACAAGCATGCTCTTGGACTTATGCCACTAGATACCAATGGCAAAACTAGTACATAAAGAAATACAAAAACCTCTATTCATTCCCGATTCACTCCCCGTGGTGCACCCAGGGCCAGCACGGTCATGGTTGTCACCCGGACATATCCTTCACCCATTGCTAGCGCAATAAGCTGGCAGTTACCTTTTCGCACTAACGGGGGAGCACAGGCGGAACCCCAATACTTTTCCTCACTTCTCCTATCAATTCCTCTCCTTACGTTTCAACTTCGTGTTCCCGTCTAAACCCCCCCCCCAAAAGCGCGGTAAAAATTTAGCCTTGAGGTGTCAACATCCTATTCTCTCCAATAGTAAATACCTTTCGAAGATGATTAGATACTATCTAAGTGAGAAAAGCTAGGTCGAGTGCGAAGATGTCTAACTCTGCACATAAGGATATCATTTCGAGTGCTTCTGGATATAACTGCAGCAAATCCGGAAAAAAATATTCATGCGTGGTTATGACAAGAGGAGGCATGAAATGACTTGTCTTCAAGTACTTGTGTTTGATTCATTTTTGAATGAAGGTTATAAGGAACTGTGAAATGAAGATGTATGTGAATTAAACAGTCTTAAGAATAAAAGTCTATTGGAGACCACCAGACACCAGTTGTTATCAACAATGGAGGGCTGTAACATGCAGGAATACGGACTTCATTCGAGGGACGACTGAAAGTTTATTTCATACGTTGCAATTCATTTAAGGATATGTTTGTTTATGTACAGGATAAAACCGCAAATAATCCAGGCTGTTCTTAAGGATTGGCAGTTCACAAGACTGAGAAATTAATCTTTTGTTTTAGTGCCGATTTAGGAACGGTAATACAGAATCCTTTGACAAAACATTTAAAACTAGGATTCAACCCATGTTTCTAAAACGAATCTGGACAATACGTAGATGCTATCTTGGATAAAAGGTTCAAGAAATTGGTCACTGGAATGAAAGAGTCGCAGCTTAAAGGTAGCAGCTGGGCCTTGCTTACTGTGAAAGGAGTTCAACTCCATATCACCAAGTGTAACCCGTTATGTGAAAGCAGTTACGCACTTCTACTGCCATTTGTTGAACCTAAAGAAGCTCGTATAAACGTCTTGAACTACATCGACGAGAAATGCTTCATATATTTTGTACTAGCCAAATTTGTAGAGAAGAATGCACAATCCGTCAGCAAATACAAGAAACTTCAGGGTAAGTACAACTTATATGGTGTTTCACGCCCTATAACAGTTGCTCATATACCTAGGTTTGAGAAGCTAACCAGTATGTTGCTCAAAGTTTTCGGCTGGATTAGAAGCTTTAAGTGTTTCCAATAGAGGTTGCGCTGAGTTGAGCTTTATTCATGAAGGCTCTTTAACTTCTGTGGTCTCATTCTATGCTGGACGTGAAATGCCAGTAATTTTTTCAGAAGTCTCTTTATTGGGATTGAGGTTCTTTTACGTGCCTTAAATATACGACACGTGATCTCGGCTTTACTTCCCTTCCAAAGGAAGCCATGCTAAGGGTTTTATGCCCGAAAATTGGTATGAGGGATCTCATACATTTGGATCATTAGTATAGCGGAAGTGGACTGAAACACTATAAGAACATGCAGTCATCTGTAACAGCATGATATTGCAAGGGTACTTATGCGTGAAAAGGAGAACTCTTTCGTGTAATTTAACAAATTTGAAGGGATGTTGAAACTACGTTACGTCATCCATGAAGAATTGGAAAGCAATGCTTCTATGTCATACATGCATCCATAATCCTGAAACTCTACGTCTCTTATCAGGACATACATCAACGAGCTGATGTGCGCAATCTTTCAACATCTGGAAACGGTCCTCCTAAACCAATATATATTTACCGAGGTTATGATGCTACTCAGAAGTCTAAGAGTAACTGACATCCCTTTCAAGAACATTGATAATATAAACAAACCTGCTAAGTCTCTGAGGATTACGGATCAACAGCAAAAGGTTTTGACTCCTCTATGCTACTACAAAATTTGCGACTATAATCACATCAGTGGTGAATACCAAGGAAGTCCTTATTAAGCGCAATTTGGCCTTTGAAACACCTAAATATATTCCTGCCCTCATGCGTAACCTTAACAGGTATGGCTCTCATTTCATTGCAAAGAACTGGGAACGAGTGGATGGAATTCTTATCTCTGAAGATTATCTGTCTATCCATATATTCGTCTGGCTGTGTCTATCTCCCTATCTCTCTATATCTATCTCCATATCTCTCTATATCTGTCTACCTATCTATCTATACAAATATGTATATCATTATCCAAGTGTGTCGGAAATAAGGAGCTCCGGTTTGTTGATAGCTTTGGATAAGCTGAAAAAAATCAATCATCATATCCTGAAAAAAGAATGTTCTTTGGGAAACAAGCTGGGGTTGGTATTTCGAAAATGAAATTGCAGGAGCGATTATTATACCTTTAACTGCTCGAAACATAAATACATCCTTTCTTATTAGATTAAATTTTTACAATTGTTATAACATTTGTATTGGATTGAATATCATTATTTATGGGTTTTGTTATATTAATTTCTTCATTAATAATCTATGATTACGTCACTTCATTGGAAGTCTTGAACAACACTTGCCTGCTCCTAAGAACTCCTCCTACAATAAACTCAGTGAAGAAGAAATTAGTGACGACTACAATCATGCCGTTAAAATTCTGGGTGAATACAGCGATCTCTACTCAATCTCGGAAGCTAATCCTGGAGCAGATGTCTTTGAGACATTCAGAGCCCAGGCCCTGATAGCTCATAAAGTTTACCCTGCTCATTATTTCTCCTTTCGAAGACATACCTGGTAAGTCTGGTTCATACTAGAATTGAGCTTCAACTACTTTTGGATTACGGTCAACTTTTCATGGTGGAATCCGGCATAAGGGGAGGTTTATGCCAAGTCTCCTACCGGTACGCCGAAGCAAACAACACCTATAGGGATACGTTTGATCCCTCAAGGCCAGCCCAAGTTATCGTTTATGAAGTTTCAAATATTGAATATGGTTGGACAATGCGCCACGCCCTCCCTTATTGGGGATTTGAGTGGATTTCTTCTGAGGATATCAACTTAGAAACTCCAGAAAAATATGATCCTAATGGATAAACACACTATGTGATCAACCCCCACAAACATACGCTTTTCACCTTAGGTGCATTGTGCTGCCACCTACTGCCTGATACTCATTATCCGCGACCTCAGTAGTCATTAGACATCGTGAAACAGCAGAATGGGACGCTCCGTGGAACTCACGGACTTTGAACGTGGTCAGATGATTGGGTGTCACTTGTTTCAGAAAGTCTGTACGCGAGATTTGCACAATCCTAAACATCCCTAGGACCACTGTTTAAGATGTTACAGTGAAGAGGAAACGTGAAGGGACATGTACAGCACAAAAGCGTACAGGCCGACCTCGTCTGTTGACTGACAGAGACCGCAGACATTTGAAGAGGGTCGTAAAGAGTAATAGGTATGCACCTACCAGACCATCACACAGGAATTCCAAACTGCATCAGGAACCATTCCAAGTACTATGGCAGTTAGGCGTGAAGTTAGAAACCTTGGATTCCATGGTCGAGCGGCTGCTCATAAGCCACACATCACGCAGGAAAATACCAAACGACGCCTCGCCTTGTCTAAGGAGCGTCAACATCACACGATTGAACGATGACAAAACTTCGTGTGGAGTGACGAATCACGGTACACAATGTGGCTATCCGATGGCAGGGTGTGGGTATAGCGAATGCCCGGTGAACGTCATCTGCCAGCGTGTGTAGTGCCAACAGGGAAATTCGGAGGTGGTGGTGTTATGGTGTGGTCGTGTTTTTCCTGAAGGGGGTTTGCAACCTTGTTGTTTTGCATGGCACGAATACAGCGCAGACTTACATTGATATTTTAAGCACCTTATTGCTTTCCACTGTTGAAGAGGAATTTGAGGATGGCGATTGCATCTTTCAACACGATCGAGCATCTGTTCATACTGCATGGGGTGTGGCGGAGTGGTTACGCAACAATAACATCCCTGTAATGGAATGGTCTGCACAGTCTTGACGTAAATCCTATAGAATATCTTTGGAATGTTTCGAACGCGAACCTCTTGGGAGGCCTCACCGATCTACATCGATACCTCTCCTCAGTTCGGGACTCCGTGAAGAATGGGCTGTCATTCCCCAAGAAACCTTCCAGCGTGTGATTGAAAGTGTGTTTGCCTGAGTAAACGCTGTCATCAAGGCTAAGTCTGGGCCCACACCATATTGACTTCCAGCATTACCGATGGATGGCGCCACGAACTTGTACGTCATTTTCAGCCAGGTGTCGGGATGCTTGTTATCACGTAGTGTATTACAAGTTGATGTCGAGTATTTACCTGAACTTCATGATCTATACTTCGAGTTACCTTTGCTAGCTGACTATATGAAGCGCATGTAGTTGTCTACATTTTGGAGCTCGGAAGGGCTCTGTGGTACATTATATTACCTGGAGACAAGCCTTACGTCATGGACTATGTGTAAAAGTTTATCGTATGCTACATTTCCGACAGTCTCAGTGGTAAAATCTTATTAGGCGTTTAACAAAGACAACGACAACAGGCTGCAAATGGCGTCTAGATGGTTCTCTACAAGCTGTCCGACAATGTCATGTCTAGTTGCACTATGGAGAAACTGCGTATTTAAATGGATATACAGCTGGTCACGAGCGAGAAGATCCTGAAAAAGTTAATTTCTAAGTCTACGTTTATCGATAGAACAGCATATGGTGCTAATGTTGCTGCAGTGCAAATGGCTTCCCTACAGATTGTGTTGAATAAGACCATATACATTGCGATCGGTATGTTGAAAACCTCTAAGACTATCAAATCTCTAATAATCGCTATCATTATCATGTCCTGTTGTTTCAGAAAGTCTGTACGCTAGATTTTCACACTCCTAAACAACCCTAGAACCGCTGTTTCAGATGTTACAGTGAAGTGGAAACGTGAAGGGACATGTACAGCACAAAAACTAATGCATGTGGACACCGACTCATTAATTTATAGCGTAACAACTGAAGATGTCTACCAGGTAACCTTTGTTTTCTACAGCACCTATATACAGTTGATTACCCTGCCAAACAATTATGTGTCACTCCACTCAAAAGAGTCGTCCTGCGCGTGTAGTGGTTACCATTGTAGCCTCTAGTTCCCGAGATCGTGGATTTAAACCCGGCGGAGGGGATTTTTTGAACATAAAGTTCTTTGGTATGCTTCCTTCGGAAAGGAAGTAAACCGGTGGTCCCATGTCGTAGATTTACGGCACGTAGGAGAACCTCAAGCCTGATAAAGAAGCATCTGAAAAAAATTATCATCTTTCACGCCCAATATAGAATGGGACACTAAGGACCACAACAGTTAAAGAACGTCCATAAATAAAATTCAATTTAATTTTTCCACTCAAAAGAAAACATTTCTGGGAAAACTTAAAGATGAGGCTAATGGCAAAATCGTCCTACGCTGTTTACGACTACGAACCAAGATCTATACACTACTTATCCACTGTTCAAAGATAAAAACGTTTATAGGCATAAATCGTAGCGCTATGACGCAGTACGTTAAATTTGACAATTATGTTGGCTGTCTTAAAATCAAAGAAATAATAAGAACGCCTATGAGTTTGATCCTGTCACGAGAGCATGCTATTGAGTCAGTACGAGTTAACAAAATTACCTTGACTCCTACGACGAAAAAAGATTGATAGTGTGACAAACAGCACTTGAGGGAATGCGAACTTGATCTCGAGATGATGATTTTCTCCGTGAATCTCCAACTTTAAAATTGCAAGTTCACTCATGTGCCGCGTATACACCTAACAGACACCTGGTGAAGAAAGAAGAATGAGAATATGTGAGGACAGGCTCTTGGGAGCAAAGCCTAGTGCTGATTTCAAGCCCAGATAAAGGAGAATAGACGTATAACCTTATCTAATGAAGCAAGGATTAACTGATGAAGCTACTATACGTAGACAAAAATGCAACTACATAAAAAATAAAGCCGAATAAAGCGTTATAATATCTCCTCAAACAAGTGGATCCGTTAGCTTAGAGTGCTGTTTTATATCCTCACTTTAACTCCATACACAGTTTATCACAGATTGAGGGTCCGTCTCACACGTTACTGAGCATAGAAGTTTATAAGATTTAGAAAAGGAACTTTAAAAGTATTAATCAAGTGTTGTAATATTGGATAAAAATGTTTATGAAGTGTTAGATTACTTTCCAAATTATCATAAGTACCTGTGATACCGTCTGAATTGCTTGCCAAATTGACCTAAATACCTGTGATACTACTTGAATAATCCCGAAATTACCCTAAATGCCTGTGACGTTACCTCAATCACTGCCCGAAACTACCCTAAATACCTGTGACCCTTCCTGAATTCCTTAAATGCCTACGATACTACCTGAATTACTTGCAATAGCAGGCCAACATATTGCAGTCAACCTATGGAATCTTTTCGCCTGTTGAATGCTGTATGGTGCTATCTGGAGAAAACGGGGTTGTTCATTCATCAAATGGAGCCTTTAATGCTTCAGTGTTGCTGTCGAAGTTTCACACAAGGAATTCATACACAATAGCAAGTATGAATTGGTGGTGATTCGATCTAAGGACTCAAAAAACAGCATTCTGGCACCTCAGGGGGAGAGGATGCTGCTGTTAAACTTGTGTGAATATAGTGTAGAATTCCCGTGAATCGCCTTTTTGATGCTGAAAAGGTTGAAATCCTCAAGATTGTAAAGCGGCTACATCTGCTCTTTAGAACCATGGATCTGCGTACTCAATAAACTGAGCCGCAAACTAAATGATTCACCTGGAATGTCGCAACGACATCGAAAGTAGGGAAGACAAGCTTTTTTGTTTTGGGTGATCAGAATTCCAGATCTAGTGATGCAACTAAAGACTTCCCTGTTTGATCATTGAAACATAACTAATTTAAGGCTTTCCTCAATAGTGAATGTTATCCTACCACGACATGAACTTGGGCTTTGGATACTGCTAGACAATGAATGTTGATGTGTGTATAACCCCTACCCTCCCCTCCCCCCGCCGAAGCAGCCGCGATTACATTCAAACCCCAGCCAAGTTAGCACCTATTCTCGTTTTCCCCATTTCTCCATTATAAGCGCATTTACATTCCTTCAAACCTCTCCTAGCCCAGCATCTTTCCCCATGTTCCCTAACCGTTCTCGTATAAACGCAAAAAAAGTTTGCTCGCTCTCTCTTATCTATTCTACTCGCAAGAAAGTACTTTTTCCAGTTCACACGGAATTATACTGAAAAACAAACAATTTTGTAAATCTCGGAATAGACTGTAATACACTTTCTAGTAAGATATCTATCATTAGCAATAAATAATCTCATGGAACAAAGGACAGCATTATGAAACATTATAAGAATTTAGGAATAACAATTTATCCAATTAAAAGAACAAAAAATTAAATGACAACAATTCTATTGATGAAAGAATTGGAAGCAAACATACGGAATAATGCATGGTTATCAAACATTGGTGTGTTTTACTTACCACTGACACTTAGTTCATCCTTCTGTGTTTAAAAAAATTCTTATTACTATCACATTATAGAATATAGAAGTATAAACGTCATCCGCTCAGAAAATTTTCTAAATCATACTCTTAAATTATGTGACTTTTTCATTATAACATGGGGTGTGCACTGTTGGCGATATGATAATTAGCATAAACAACAATGAAGTGATGTATTGAATAAAGGAGGAAATTGTCTAACTATTTTATCTTTAGTTTATTTTTTAAGTGACTTGATTCCCATAATTTTTTGTACAAGTGCAATTTACCCTGTAGTTCACGTACAACAGCCTGGGTAACTGAACTCGTACGTTTCTCAATACTGTGTCGTCGGTGAGTATCCTAGGTTTTTATTTTTGACGTGAAGGATGTTACCAACATTAAACATCCGTTTTTATTTTTATACTAGGGGAAATATTGCATTACACTAAAAATTCGATACCAAGATTTCATCGGAAATACGCGTTTTGTGTCGCCCTGAAACCAAATAAAACATTTTAGGAAAAACGTCCTGTGTCTCTCTGTGTTTCTGTATGTTAATAGCATAACTGAAAAGTGAAAAGTCGGATAAATACCAAACTTGGTATTTGAGTTTAGTAGATTCCTAGGATGCGATACAAAGATTTTTAGGAAAATCTCTCCACCACCAACTACCGCTTAAACGGAAAATTTTTAGAAAATTTTTATTTTCTAAAAAAAATGGCCCAAACGATTTTGATTAAAACACCATATATGAAAGATATGCCATTTTGAAATAAAATTTTCAGTTAAAACGAATTATTATGTTAAATAACATGTATATCTTGAATTTTCTGGGAATACTCTCTTCATTTGGAAGGAATTTTGTAAAGTGTTGTATAACTTGTTAGCATTAAGCGATAGACGAAACGTACCACACAAATGTAGATCTCTTTAAAACACACACTTAAAGTAAACTTTTGTGGAATAAGCCGTTTCTGATATATCCGTTATTAAAGTTCGGTTCAATATTTGTCATTCTTTTAAACTCCCATTGATATTCAGTTGTTTTTCGCGAATGCATGGAAAAAGCTTGAAATTTTAAGGCCAGCATATAGCTTCCAGTTCTTAAACGTTTGTCTATTGCTGTATTCTTTGCATTTATAACGAAATGTGTAAATTAGCTAGTTTTGCAAAGATTTATTTGGATTAAATGTGAGAAAATAAACTTTAACAATAAGGTTAGAGTATAGAGAAAGGCTTGTAATGTTATCATATCAGAATATTTTTTCTCTTTTTTCTTGTTGTGGATTCTTAATAAAAATATATCACCTTAAAATTAGTCATGCTTATATGTTTAAATGTATTAGATATTCAATGCATTTCTCCAAATTGTTGAATGAGACGATATTGTAGTGTCTAAATACCCGAACAGAATCGGTAAATCAAATATCCTTTGGAAAACACTTATCAGATTAGATCTAGAAAATGAACAGAAAATATCAAGTCAAAAAAGAGCTTAGCATAATTAATTTCAAAATGTATCAAAACTACATTGCAATCAACGTAATTTACATTGTAATGTAAAATAATAGAAGACAAATTCTTAACTATGCATACACCTAAAGTAAAAGGTGCGTAGTCATATATTCAACAACCGATAGGATTGTATAAAATCATGTTTGTATAGCAATGTGTGACGTAAGTACGCAAACTTCGAGACGCCAGGCCATGGAGAACACTCTTTAGCTGATAATCAAAGAGACAGGTCGCGTTAACCAGGTCGCGAAGTTATTTTACGCTGATAACAGTGAATGTTTATAATTGTGCGATATAAGTATTAGCAGTGCTATATGAATCAGTTTAACACCATTTAACGCGAATAATTATAGCTTGCTTTGTGAAGTTTTTTACATCATGAGTGAAATAAAATAACGTGAAATAATTTGTTTACGAAATCACATCCTTTTATTCTTGGCCGAGACCACGTCCGAGATACCCACAGAATTTTTCATACGAGTCCATGGCTGCAATCACCCGCTGTTAGCAGATCGAGGAGTCACACTGTACTTCAGCATCAGGTACGTGAGAAAATAAAACGTCGCAACTGTTACAAGAACGGAATACAAGTTCATTCCGTTACTCGAATATAAGGCATTTTCCCTTTATTTGTTATCATTGAATAGGACTTCAATCAGCATTTTAGTTTTTCTACGAATGTCATCCAGCAAGTAACGACCGTTTGCGTATTCCCACTGAGCTGGTCGCTACCGAGCTTCTTCCATGGTCGAATGGTTTCCACGACATCCTTTCTCATTGCTGTGGGAATTTCAGACGAAACACGTTGTTATTTTTCAAAATGAACTGTGTAATACGAAGTTCCGCCAACTCTGAGGTGACAGAGGTATTGAATCTTTTAATGCTCAGATGTTGAGAACCCGCAAAAATGCATATTAAGATCATGAATATACTAATGAAGAAGTACATGTGAAAATGTGGTGTGAAATGTTCAACAGCTGTTCAACAGCGGTAATCCTAGGCGAGTAACAGATTTCCTACCCAAACATTTCTCGTTCCTTGCTTGGTGAAGTTGTGTTCGAACATCTTGCTTTAATGTAGCGCCGTCAGGCGACTACACTCAGGCATCCTCGTGCATAGACATGACAAATGCTTAAATAACGCAGGTGATTATGTCGTGTAATAGAGTGTGATTCAATTCTGTAAGTCTCGTGATTTCATTAATACTTTTCTAAATACAATAAGGCAAAGGGTCATTACTTCCTGGATGAGACTCGTCTGTGGCAATTATAAACTATTAAGTTTACTTCAAGTTATTGTACATGAACGTTGAAATTACCATAGTTTCTTTTTTATTTCTTTCGTTGTTTGTTTCTTCAAGGTTAAAATGTTTCGGTTCTAGTTGTTTTGATTAAACATTAAAGATGTCGCCGAAATACGAAACAACTAGGAAAAGTGAATACCGCTCTTCCAGTGCAAATACTACTTGAGCGGCCGGGTTGGAAACGAAGCACAGTGCACATCAGGTGACACTGACCTTATGCAACAAGCGTAATTTTCTCACTTACTTGTAACGGAAAGAATATTGTTTCCAAACGGAGCTATGTTTGAAAACAATGTTCTACAGTTTGTGAAAGACAGAAGAAAATTGCACGTAAAACTGCCCACTTAGGTCCCTCCGATTTAAAAGAAACATCTTTACCCCTTCCACCAGATAAAACTGTAATTATTACCAAATACATATTTTATATGATTACTGCAGGAGAATGGAGAAAAAATCTCATTTAGAGGATTATTAAAACAATTACATTTTGTATAAACAGTTATGTTAGTGTCATTTACAATTTGTAAATATAGTGAAGCAAACATCTCACAAATATTCACTCGAAATGCGATGACCTAAATATTGGAACCACTCTGGAGTAAACTATCTGAAACGTCAGTATAAGTTTGTTAAGCAGTAAAGTTTGCAGTGTTACAGCAGTTGCCGAAAACACAGGAGATTCAGTTTAAGAATTGCTACCCACATCTTGTGTCTCCACGGGACGAAAGATAAACCCCTGAGGGCCCAGATGAAATATTGGTGAGATGTGAAGGGACGGTGGGTGCCTCCAGCAACCATCATGAGGTCACTTGAGGCATCTCCACCAGGAGATAAGGACGTTTCCTAAATTTATGGCGAGCTGTGTCCAAGACCTTGCGATTTCCGCACACACAACACGGAGTTATCTAACATTTAATTTCCGTGTCTCGCGAGCTACTCCGGACCTTATGCTTCCTAATAAGAATCGTGTTTAAAGTGGGACGTTGCATCTTTTTCATCCAACACAATTTTCAGTTCATTTGCCTCTTCCAACTTTTGTTACCTGAAGAGTATGAAGACGATTTCGTGCTGTTTTCTTCTTTAACTCATTAAAACACATCAATAATTGTTAGTAAGTAGTTTCGAAAAAGAAACGCAAATTATAAACGTGCTCACTCAAAATTTATGAACAATATTTCCTAACTTCGCCTTTTCTAGGGAATGATACCTATTAGAGCATAAAATTGTAAAACACCTATTTTTTTATTTTAATTTTTGCAATTCTTCTTCTTGAAACCTGCATTTATTATACGAGTGTACTTTCAAGCTTTAAATGTTTGAAATGTTCCTATCAAAGTTAACAAAAGAAAAAGAAAGAACCGGATTGTTCATAAATGAATCGTTTATTTTGAAAGGAGATTAAGTCAATAAATTTTCGAAATTGAGTTATATAGTGTTATAAGTTATGCAATTCCTAAATACGTATTTCTGTATGAAAAGAACACAAATCTCCCTAACGACTTTATCACTGAGAAAAATATTATATTTATTATAAAACACAATTAAGTAAATTACTGGTATTCTTTTCAAAATAAAATCAAGTTTCTCCTCTGTGATGGGGGATACACAAAACCACAAATCACATAGTAACTGCGAACAACGAAATGTTGATTGTTTTGAGGGTATCACGAGCTCATTATCTTAATTGTTCAGTTCCAAAACATTGACATATATTAATTATATTGTCTTCAAGTAAGACTGATTACTATGTCTTCAACTATATCTGATAATTTGTGTAAGAAAATAAAGAGAGAAGAGTGGAGTCATATAAACAGTTCAACATTAAAACGACTAAGCTTCAAGGCGAATCATACTTCTCGTATTCAGGTAAATCAGTTCATGTTTGAAGTACAAATTGTAAACGTAGATGCTACCTAATTGTGCAAAATATTTCATGAAGATGCTTCTATACCAATTCTCACTAAAATCAACAATTTTGGAAGTAAAGATCTTCAGGATGTTTATCTTCAAGGTGTAATTCAGCTATAACCAGTCAAAGCACACAGACCAAGGAAAGAAGAAGAGTAGGTATCCAGATCATGCTAAGTAATTGATTGTGCCGACAAGCACGGTAAAGGCTTCCAAGTCGATCAGAAATCTTTTCTTAGTATTCATGAACTGATGATGTGAAAATTGGAAATGTAAATTTTCATCTGCGTCATGAAGCCATTGGGCGAAAGGATCCAAATAAAGTATGTTCTTTGTTGAATGAATATATAAAATCAACTTCCAGAAAATCTTAGAGAGCTTGATATACTTCAGTGGCTGTGCAGGCCAAAACAGAAAACATACAACGGTATGTTCTTTTTGCTAGCATTGACTAAATTGAAGAAATCTGACAAAACGCATCGTGAGCTTACAGAGGTCACTATTTCCTAGGAAGCAACCGAGATTTTAGTGTGATAAAAAATTACATCGTTAGAATAGAATTTTCAGTCCTTAGCAGCATAATGAACAGGTTGCTAATGCCAGTTCACTCTGTAGATTTACTTCGATTTTACGTACTTGTAACTTTTCCTTAGACTACAAGACGTGGTAGCCTAAGTTCTGTAGAAATACACTCTCTAAAACCGCATACAAAAGTAGTTCCAAAAGAGTGAGGCGTCATTTCAAATATTCAACTACGTGTTATTTGTTTGATTACGACAGTTCAACTTCAGGTATTGCAAAATCTTGGGACTTCGTAGGTGGAATAGAGAATATTTTAAAACTCGTCTTATCAAGGAGGAATAATCAATTGAAATGTAATATATCATTTTTACAATTAAAGGCAATTGGAAGCCTATAAATTTTGAAAATAATAATTAAAGGATGTGCAATTCTTACAAATTCAATTTTACACCTCCTGCAGCCAGTGCAAACCAATAAGATTTTTCTTAAACTAAAACAATATGGACCGTATGGTAGAGTGGATCGGCTTATCTGGTGGATCGCTTGCCTTTATCGTATTTCTCTTTTGACTGATAATCACATAAAACTCTTGGTGCCTAGTTGAAGTCATCCTACTCAAGTATTTATGGAGGACCGTGCATTGTAATTACTGGTTGCTAATATTATATTTATTTTATTTGTAAAGAAAGCTTTACACTTACCTTGCATTACTTAACTTGTTTACTCTCAAATTGCATTCAAGGGATGCGCTGATTAAAAATAATAATTTTGAAGTTTTCAGTTTAGATGAAAGTTCCAGCAAACACTTGTGTAACATACACACTGAGATATTTAGTATAATATCATACATATTTTCAAAATAAGTTAAACATAAGTTCAAGATAGGTCAAAGTTAAATGTACCTGAAGTAGAAGTTGTAAAATAATAGTACTCTTTTATATGTTCATCTTATTTTTCTTATCATATTTACATAATGTTTCTGATAATTTTAGTTTAACAGAAAATAATTTTAAAACAATAATTAGTACGGATTTATGCAACTTCGACATTCCGTAATGCTTTAGAAACAAGTAAATCAAAAGCTCTCCGTTAAAGAAAGTTATTTAACAGATTGATAGCACACGTTTTTCGGAGACGCATGAAATCGTTCAATGGGAATGGATGAAAAATGCATCGTATGAAACATTTTGAATGAGCGAATGTATCAAAAGGAATAATAATTCAAACATATACATTTTAAACTATAAACTGTTTTCATTTCGAGATACTACCTAAGGTAATGAACATCTAAATTCCAGTAAATATCCTGATAGTAAACGATAAGTTGTATAGAAATCCATTTTGATCCATCTGAAATCCTCGCCCATAACACTATAATCCAGAGTGATGGATATATAAATTTATATTAACGATATTTATTTCATTATCCCTGGAAATATGCCAAAATAAAGTCTTTTTGAACAATCCGTACAATTGTTAAAACATTTGGGCTTGGTATAGCTGGACTTTACCTACAATAAACAGATGACATTAATTGCTCCTTTATTTAGTTTTCAGTTAGTGTAGCATTTTATGCTGATACGGCCTTCATGCTATCTTTATAGGTGCATTGCATTTGCAAGGTATGAGAGACTGAAACCATGTATCCATTGGTGAATATAACATATAGCTTATTCTTGGTCTACCAGAGGTCTTTTCATTTGAAGCAATTTCATTTTAAATATACCAAAATTATTTTAGGAAACCCAGCTTTTAAATTTAAGTATCACGAGTTAAATAAGATTCCAATACAGATACTAAGAGACACAAAACAAGTATTGTGTTTCCATTTTTGACAGAAATATAAATATCTAAGGTAATTATTTCCAAACAAATGCTATAAAACCACAAAAACGTTTAATAGAAATAACGAGAATAAAGTAACTTTAAAAACGAGTGTTAATAAACAAACAAGTAAATAAAGACAACTAAATTGTTAATAGCTAGGATAAATTATTTTCAAAATCAATTTTGAACAATTTTAAAAATATATCTGTCTATACATTCTGGATCCATGCGGTCAACCTCATTGGAGAACAGATAATTTATTTATTAACAAGTCTTTCGCACTCATATTTATTCACTCATTTTAAGACCAATGCCTACTGGCCTGCACCGTTTTCAAAACACAGTGGATTCATCTATACTTCGGAATTCAGCTGGATTGCTTTGATGACGTAGTAAACTTAGTACAGTCTTCTTGCTCCGTTCTAAATGTGAACAAACATGCATTTATGTCGCAGTACTAACGCTTTGTGAACTAGTTCAGCACCAGCTGATTCTACAAATATGAACTTGGAATAAACAGGATTAATTAACGGTTTTAAATTTTCTCTACAGAGTTACAGTAAGAGTAACAGAAAGTACTGCATTCCACAATAAAATCAATAAAGATGACGAACCAAAAATATATATTTTAATATGTTATGAATACAGAAATAAAAATAATCTTTAGATAAAATCAAGGTTTGTTTATACTATATAAATAAATAAATAGACGATGAAATCTGCATCAACAGTAAACATGAATAATTCTGACATAACGACATAATTCCCGCGTTACTGGATACGCCCGCAGTAAATGCAGAAAAAATTTCCTTATCTAATGACGAGAAGGCATGAGATGGGCCGCAAGCGGATCTTCAAGTTTAAACATTGCAATTGATCCTTCAAGAATGTTTATAAGGGAGAACGTAATGAAAATGTATGTGAAATTAGCATAGCTGAAAAGAAAAGCAGATTGGCGCTTACTAAGCATCAGTTATTGTCAACAATGAATCACCCTGACATGAAAGGCTACGATACCACGTTCGAAGGACGACTGAAATCGTATTTCAAACGATGCGATTCATCCAAGGACCTGAATATGTATCTGCATGAGGCAAAGTAACGAATAATCCAGGCGGTACATAAACAGCTAGATCTTCACAAGTTTGTGAAAATTAATCTGCTGGTTGAGTGGCGATTTGTGAACAGTATCGGAGAAACTTGTGACAAAAACTTAAAACACGGAATCAGCTGTGTTTCTAGAAACGGATCTGGACTCCATGTTGGAAGCGAAATTCAATAAACTGGCTACTGAAATGAAGGAGTCGCAGCTTAAGGGTAGCAAGTGAGCCTTGTTTGCTGTGGAAGGAGTTCGGCTCGGTATCAACAAGTATAACCCGTGAAGAGGAAGTAGCTGCATGTCACTACTTCCATCGGTTGAAGTAAGAAAAGCCTGCATAAATATCCAGAATTATGCTGACGAGAAATGCTTCATGTATGCTGTGTTAGCCAAATTGGTTGAGAAGGATGCACAACGCGTTACAAATACAAGCCACTTCAAGATATGAACGACTTCAGCTGTGTCTCTTACCCTACTCTACTTGTTTAAATACCTAAGTTTAAGCAGCTTAACACTATTCTATCAATGTTTTCGGGCTGGATGACAAGCAAGAGGTATATCTAATAAAGGTTGCCATACTGAACTGTCTGAACACCGTGACCTATTACTATTCAGTGACAGCAGTGGAAAACATCACTATGTATATATCAAGAATTTTTAAAGACTTATTCGAAGTCGGGAATCTAAGCATAAAAACGTGTATATACCTGCAAGCGCCGCTTTACACATCGTGATATACAGTGTAGGCAAAGTGGACTACAAAAACTACAAGAGCATGTAGTCATCTGTAACCAACACGATACTGCAAGAGTAGTTATGCCTACCACGGAGAAATTAATCGCACAGTTTAAAAATTTTGAATGGATGTTGAAACTGCCTTACGTACAAGTAAACACGTGGACGTAATGTTTAACTCTGAAGAAAGCTATATCTTATTCTCCAAGTAAGTCAGAGATATAAATCTGTGGCTTGTGGGTAGCTTTCATTTCCTGAGCACAAGCTCGAACAAGCTGGTAAAAAATTTAACATCATATCCTAAAACACTGAAGTACTTCGAAAAAGACAAACTAAAGTTGATGACTAGTAAAGGAGTATTTCTATAATTAGGCTCACCCTATGGGATGTATTGAACGAAACCTTTTTGCTCCCTAAGGAGTCGTTCTACAATAGATTAAACGAAGAAGAAATTAATGATGGCGACTACGATCATGCTAGATATGTATGGGGACGGTTTAATGTGAGAAACCTGGGTGAATACCGCCAGCTCTACTTAGCCTCAGATGTTCTTCTGCTAGCCGATGTCTTTGAGACATTCAGAGAGAAGACCCTGAAAACACAGTCTATCTTGCACATTATTTTACCTCTCCAATACTTATCTGGGACGCCATGTTACTGTATACTGGAATTCAGCTGGAATCGCTACGGATTATGATCAACTACTCATGGTGGAATCCTGCTTAACATGAGTTGAATGCCAATCTTACCACCGGTATGCAGAGGATAATAATGCCTACATGGAAAATTTTGATCCGTCGATACCAACCCAATTTATTACATACGAGAATGCAAATAATCAATATGGTTGGGAAATGTCCCATGCCCTTTCTTATGGTGGATTTAAGTGATTTTCTCCTAATGAAATCAAATTAGCAAGACTACAAGAACACGATCCACATGAATACGTATTAGAAGTTGACGTTGAGTAATACTGCTGAACTTCACGACCTAATAACTATCTACCTTTCCTACTCGAGAGCCTCAAGTCTAAGGGATCGTCTACAACAAAACTAATAACCCATCTATGATCAGGAAGAAGCATGTATATGCTGTTCAGTAAAGCCATTTTGGTAAAAACAATGTAGAGCCTGCATAATGGTACGGCTATACGGCTGGTTACAAGCGAGAATACTCTAGAAAGGTTAATTTTGAAGTCTTCGTTTATCGATGCTACCAATCTAGTTGCTTTGCATATGGCCTCCCGACAGATCGTGTTCAATAAGCCTATATACATTAGAATGAGTGTGTTGGACATCTCTAAGACATTAATGTACCGCTATCATTGCATGTGTTGTTACCGTATTATGGAGCTGAAAACCTGAAGCTTATTTATATGAACACTCATTCAATCATCCATCCAGTGAAAACTAAACCTGTTTACCATGATAAGCTACGTTTTCTTACGTAGATACAATTGATTATCCTACAAACCATATATGTTATTCAGGTAGAAGCAAGAAGGTGCAGGGAAAATTTAAACATGAGGCTATGGTAAAAAAACCCATTGCTTTGTCGGACTATAACCAAAGATGAATGCACTAGATTTCCACGGCTTAATTATAAAAAGGTTTAAAGGCCTAAAACGTAGTGCTATTAAGCAGTACATTACATTCGACAGCTATACAGATTATCTTAAAATCAAAGAAATAATCACAACATCCATGAATATGATCCTGTCACGAGAGCATGCTGTCACTTCAGTGCAGGCGAAAAAAAAATACGATGACTGCATAAGACGATAAAAGGGTCATTGTCGAAGATGCAATGACGACATATGTATATCGGCGTTACAAAAAAATTGAGTTCAATTTATGGAAGCTCTTTCACTGCTATGGCCCTTAGCGTCCCATTCTATATTGGGTGTGAAAGATCGATAATTTTGCTCAGAGGCCTTTTTATTAGGCAATAATCACTAAAGGAGCTTAAAGCTGGGTTACAAAATACTGTTAGCTATACATAGTTTATCACAAGTTAGCATTGGAATATAAAAAATGCGTAAAACAGCCAATATGACCGTAAAAACTATAGAAATGGTTACAGAACATCACAATCTCTGCATAGTACAAGGGCAAGTCTGTATAAAATATGAGAGAACACCAGAAAAACATGTGCTGATATCATTAACGTACCTGCTCCTGTTTATGAAAACTCGTCATAATACTGGAAAAGCCTATGCCAAACCATGAAATACTTGTTCTAATGGCTAAAGTGCCTATGAAACACCTGAGATTTTCCCGTTCGTGTTCAAATATGTTCTAAGAGCCTGTGAATGTAACTGATGGCGTAGCCTAAAATATCTTCGAAAATGTTCTAAAATGCATTACAATTCCTGCTCCGGGGGATAAAGTGCTAAAATACCTCCTAAATTGCTCCGCCCTCCTGAAAAAATCCCTAAATACCATTAACCTCCACTCTGCCTAGCATTTCTTCTCGTATTCCTCATCTATCCCATATAAACCCATATTATACACATCAACCTCTGGCTAGCCTAGCATCTTTCCTCGTTTTCCCCATCTCTCTCATATAAACGCATTTTTCCCCTTCAAGCTCTGTTAAGCCTGGCAGGTCTCCTTGTTTTCCTATCCCTCCCATATAAAACGCATATCCTACCCTTTAAACCTGTCGAGCTTGGCATCTCTCCTCGATTTCCGTATCTCACCTATATAAAACTTATATTCTGTACGTTCAACCCCCATTCTAGCCCAGCATGTCACCATATATTCCTTATCTGCTCCTATAAAACGTATATTCTACCCTTCAGCCATGTCAAAATTAGCATCTCGCCTCGTATTCCCTATCTTTTCCCATATAACCGCATATTCTGCCCTTCAAGCCGTGTCTAGCCTAGAATCTTTCCTCGTATTCCCCATCTCCCCATATAAACGCATTTTCCTCCTTTAACATTCTCCTAGCCTAGCATCTTCCCTCGTTTTCCTTATCTTTCCCCGTGTATGTGCAAAACGTGCGCTAGCTACCCCTAATATTCGTATATCCTATCTATTTGTGTGTGTGTGTGTGTGTGTGTGTGAATAACGTAACTCAAAATTGAAAATTCAGATACATTGTAAAGTCGGTGCATATTTAAGTTCAGTGTCTTCCAAGCATGCGACAGACAGATTTTCCCATCCACACTACCTATGACATGACACATTTTTTCGTCACCTATTTTGTTACTTTCTCAAAAAGAGCCGTAACAATTGTCGTTATAACACCATCTGTTCAAGATACTTATGTTTGATAAAATGTATAGAACCTGCGAAGGCCTCCTTACTCTGAGTCAGCTGTGTACAATCTTGAATAACTGGAATGTCAGAAGGGATAGACAGACACTTACTATACAAAAGATACAGATGTCCTTAAAACACAATTTCTGTCAAATAATTTGTTTGTGACATCGGCCATTAGAGAGATATCCGTTTTATTTGTTTGAATTCTTCAATACTTTATCATTACTTAAACTGCTATTGCCATCAAATTCTACTCGAGTTGTCATGGAAGTAGAATAGCAAACGGCGATTCGCTGTTTACCATTTGAATATTGTTTCGGTTTCTGCATCCCGCTTGTAACGCCAACGAAATGTATGGTGAAATTATTGCTGCGAATATTTATCTTAAGTCATATGTGGAAGATAGTAAAACAAACTTTTGAAAGAACGCTTTGTAAAGCCTTTTCAAAATTAACAATAGTAGCTAGGGAATGTCATATGAATGTAACACAAATTTTTTTCTATAGATCTTTTAACAACAGTATAAAGACATTAGTGCTTAGTTTGAGTACCTTAGGATAAGCTCTAAGATCCCAAATAAATGTACTGTACGTAGGTTGTTTGGATTTCTAAAATAAATTTGTTAGCGTATAAAAGAAACAGGTGTTGACTACCATAATGTTTCCATCATTTTGAAATAGTTGTAATCTGTGAGATAAAATGGGAAACAAATTTATTTCAACTCTACATTTTACCTCGGACATTAATACATAAGAAAGTTAAATCCAAAAATTGGATTTATTTGGAAGTCTTTTCAAGCACAAAACGCAGCTCTCTGTTTCTAAAGGTGACCTTTTGAGACTCTGGAAGAAAAGGAGAACGTACCACGAGCGATGAGGCATATATATTGCCTTTGCCTCTTGTTTATTAAACCAAACCTGGGGAATGTTATTTATTTCCCTTTCATGTGCCGCAATATACCGCACACAATGAGCTGTCTAAGGCATTGGAAAACACAATGTAAATATCTTTTTTGGTTTATTTCCTCCGATCCTGGCATTGAGGGAAAGCCTTTGTGGCAAAATTGAAAAGCACAGCGTAAGCCGACTTTTGCAATAGATATTTCTTCTATACGTCAGTTCAAAAGGCATTTCTTGTGTTCTAGAAATAAAGGCGGATCCTTTTATGTGGGACTGATCAGTGGCGTCCATATCTACTGTATGTTAATAACTGACGAGAAAGATGACCCAAGCTTTGTGTCACGATTGGGAGTTTAAAAGGTTTTGTTGTATAAGGTATGCTAAATATTCGTACCACCGAATTTATATGTAGTGTTGGTAATAGAAAGATTGAGCAATTAGGCTTCAAACTTAAAATAATTAGTGTATGACAAAAGAAAAATTATATTGAATAAAACTGAAGATGCGTTGATTTAATCTTTTGTACAAGATGATTTACGACAATGGTAAATATTTACATAAAAATGTAGCATTACAAAGATTAGAGTGAATTCAAAAATGTTTGCATTTTTGCATATTTTTAAACCTTTTGTTTCATTACAGAATTGAGTTTTACAATCGGTATACATGACAATACTGAACCCAACCGAGAATGAGCTTTTTCATGGATGCTGTCCACAATTTGTTGAGATTTGACCAAGTAGTCCAAGGCAATTTTATGACCTTCTTTTTTGTTTTTCAGGGAGCATTCAAGAGCCAGTACTTTCCAGACTGTGGGATAATGAGTTATTACTTTACGGATGTGACTCGACTTGTAAAACTGTATCATCGCCGAAATCATTTCCCTCAATCGTGAGTATATACATCTCTTCTTTAATCTGATGGAAAACGACAGGCTGCTTTCTCTTTAGCGCTTTCTTTAAAATACCGGTTCAAATTCTTATCGGGCAGATTTGCACGACTTTCTCTAACCATCTTCTTTCCGTAGATATCCCTATTTATATAAAAGTGATTCTTCTATTCACTTTTATTTAATGACAATTAAAACGTTTCCGGAAAAGTGATTTCAAATGAGGAGTGAGACTCATTCCTTTATGATTAGGTGTAAGACGGTAAACGACAGTAAGCTGCTTCATGTATAAGGCATAATGCTGAAGTTGAGTTCTTCAGCAATGGTCCACAGGTTTAAGTAATAAGTATTTCGTCTCCTATAGAGACACAGGAACGAAAACTGGAAAACTGTTATGTAACAGTATATGTATCAATATTTTATGCAGAATGGTTTTCAATATAAGATTGTAATATTAATGCACAAAAACGGAAACAATTCAAGTTGAGAAACAGTTATAGGAAATACGACAGAAGGGGTATATTAAGTTCTGGTTCGAAATATTAGTGCCTGCAACTCCTTTTGTATATATCCTATTCAAGTCTCTCTGTACCAGTTTTTTCTATAAAAAATGTTATTGCCATTTTGAACATTTGTACTATATTAAATTCATATATACTCATTATAGGGTTTGATTTAGTCCATAACGTAATAATTATATGAAAATATGGTGACAAGACTGTATCAGAGAGAGAGAGAGAGAGAGAGAGGGAGAGAGAGAGAGAGGGCAGGAAGGATATTTTATATGCATGGAATAAAAGGTCTCTCTACTCTATATTTTTATCAGTGGATAAATGTGATGGAAGACCAATGGGATAAAAAACAGCTACAACATAGAATATTATAAATAATTTGTCCCTTGGAATTTGTGTAGTATTTAATTCTGGATTTTCTGCGTTTAAAGTACAAATACACATTTTCTTTTGTTTTATTAAAACTTCCTATTTAACTGTTGCTTCTCATTCGTCTTTAAGGAATACACATCCACACCGTTGGGGCTTATGTTAGCATCAACAAGCATAAATTATAGTAGAGAATTTAGTTGCTTGTTTCCTTAAAACGAACTTGTTTTAAACAAGAGAGAGAGAGAAAGGTGAGGGATAGAGATATTTCAGCATGTACTCATGAACGGGGATCTGCGGTTCAAATCCCGCCAGGACCATCCTACCTGAATGAGGTTTTCCAAGTTTTCCTCAGTCTTCAGAATTGCTAAATATCAAAGGGTTACCCTAAACTTACATCTTGAAGGTTTCCTTTACAAATTTCCGTTCCAAATAATCACCTTATTTCGTGCATCCTAAGTGTCCACAACCTGTGGTGTTGTATACATGAAGAACGAGCGTTAAACACTTCGAAGGAATACTTCAGTTTATAGCTATTTATACCTATTCTGTAACATCTGGTTAAAGTTGAAGAACTTGTTATAGCCGCTAACCAGTTCCAACGCGCTATTTGGTAAATTACGTCCTAGCTGTGTATTCTTCGCGAGAAATTCGTAAACAGATTCCCAACCAATGTTTTGACGAATTAGAAAGGTAGAATTACTCAATAAAAAATCACTCATTGAAAAACTGAATGCCATGGCCGGGATTTGAACCACGGATCTCCGGTCTCCGTCCGATTGATCCAACCACTGAGGTACCATGGCAACATGCCGGCACGACATTAAATTCTCCAACTGGTTTGCATTTTTACCGGTAAACTACAAGGATATCTCAAATTGTATTGAGATGGCATACCCCAATGGCGATTTACAATGTTGTAAGTCCTTTAAGTCCCGGGCTTCATATTTCGACCACCGTTAGGTGAATTAATGGAATTGATTGCGCTTCAAAACAGTACTTACATATAGTAAGTACTTTAGTTCTTTAGTGAGTTCCCTCAAGGGCCTACAACGGTAAGTACGGGATGGGCGCTCCCAGAGTCCCGAGCCACACTCTCGGTTGTGTTCCTCTAAGAGGTGAGAGGGCTTATGCCAAACGCCCAATCAACTGTGGTCAACAAACGTTGCCCCCGTTATACAGAGGAAAGAGCGATCCAAGAGATCCGATTAGAGAGAAGATGTCCTTCTCAGAAGCCCGAAAACTCTTGCGCATCCGCCAGCCCTCTGTCCCGAGGTCCGGTACCTACAACTCAGTTGCAGAAGCCGGTACCGGGTCGGGAAATCGCAACCCAGACCAGCGATATAAACGGGGCCACCATCTCAAAAATGATTCTCGTTGCCAGAACACAGCCAAAGCCTTCAAAATCAATACCGACCAGAGCATCAACAACTGCTAAGACCGTACTGGAAAGATCACACCGGTCAAATCACTAGCAGGACCTTCGACCTCAAATAATAAGACCGGTAAGCCTATAGTATATAAAACATCACCAGTAAAATTCAGGACTAGTTATGTGAGAACCGACTTCCTAAAGGAAAGCGATAAGGCTGCAACCAGTACACCTAAGGGCAAAAAACGATCCACGAGTATCTCCTCGTAGATCCTCCTCTGAGCAATCTTCTGGGAAGGACTCAGATCGGCGATCATCATTTTCGCCGATCTCAGCTTCCAATTGGCTCGAGGTTCTCGAACCGAAATTTTCTATTGGAAAGGGGTCCTCCCCATGGAGGATATGGAGCAGGAGGATTTTGTCCTCCCTGCCAGAACGATAGTGAAAAAGAGGTAGGATACATCCTTCGTTAAAGTGTTAGCTCAACACTAAAGAAAAATGGGAAATTGATTCGACCACTGCTTTCCACAACGTAGTGAGCTTCTACGGTTAAGAACTTATCCGTTATAATTCTAACGGCTATCCTAAAATTGAACATCCGTGGAATTAGAACACATCGACCAGAGCTTGAACTTTTGCTCAGCAATTATCAGCGTTTGGTCATGTGCTTGCAAGAGACTAAACTCCGTCCGCAAGACAGTTTCAGCTTACATGATATATCCTAGCGCGATGTGATCTCACACCCGAAGACGGTATTCCTGTGCAGGGGCACTATGATGCTCATCAGAGACGATAAATTTGTGGAATATGTATCCATATAGTCTGACATCAAGACAGTAGCTGTAAGGATTAAACTGCCATCCATCCGATTTATCACCTGTAACATTTACCTGCCTCCTTCCGATGACCTCTCGCTCATGGATTTAGAAGAATTAGTCTCTGAGTTACCAACGTCTATTCTGTTGGTGGGAGACGTTAATGTCCATCATCGTCTTTGGGGCTCCCCTGGGGCTTGTGAGAGAGGTAAATTAATTGCTGATTTTTGGGACAATAATAACCTAACTCTGTTGAATACCGGAGAGCCTACATTTCTCTCAACTCCAACAACACGTTTTCACACCTTCATATTGCAAATTGTTCACCAGTATAGGCAGTTTCCTTGCAATGGAATGTCATCTGTGATTTACACTGTAGTGAAAACTTTCCTTGTCTTATTAGTCTCTTAACACAGGATATATATTCCACACGCCTACCTAGATGACACTTAGATTCTGCAACTGGAATCTTTACTCCCAGTTGGCTGTGTTTAATTACAATGAGCACGACTGTGTGGATGTTTGAGTCCAGTATCTCACAGAAAGATTCTTTCTGTTGCTGAGCAAGCTATTCTACGGTCGACTGCCAACTCTCGTCGATTTTTAGTCCCTTGGTGGACGGAAGAATGCCGAAATGCCGTTCGTGCTCACAGGTGTGCTCTTAGGGTTTTCTATCGTTGCCCCACACTGGATAACATAATTGACTACATAAAATGCGTGCCAAGTCTAGATATATTATAAAGGCTAGCAAAACACATCGTGGAGCAAGTTTGTAGCTTCATTTAATCGCCATACACTTTCCTCTGTCGTTTGGGATAAGTTAAGGCATGTGGCCAGAAAATCGACCCACATGCCAATTGCCGGTCCTAAAACAGCTGCAGGAGCTGTTGCTGATGCATTTAACGTGGCTAAGACGCTTGGCTGTGCTTTCGCTCAAGTGTCTATCTCAGATAACCATTCGCCCAGTTCCTTCCTGTTAAGATTAAGGTCGAATCTCAAGGTTTCCTTTTTCGTTCAGGAAATCTTGAAGATTACAATTGCCTCTTCGCCATGGCGGAGTTAGAACACGCTCTTTCATCTCCGCGACTATCAGCTCCAGGATCTGATCTTATCCACGTACAAATGCTCCGACAGCTCTCACCTGAAAGTAAGGCTTTCCTGCTCGAGGTCTATAATCGTGTTTGGGTTGATGCCACTTTCCCAGATGAGTGGTGGGAGGCCACTGTCATACCCATTTTGAAAGCTGAAAAGTTTCGTCATCTCCTGTCCAGCTACCGTCCTATTTCCTCACCAGTTGCGTTTGCAAGGTGATGAAATGCATGATCAATGGACGGTTGGTGTGGTGGTTGGAAACTCGCAATCTGCTGACCAAGACGAATTGCGGTTTTCGGAGGCGCCGTTCAGCAATGGACCACCTTGTGTCATTGTCGACACAGATCATGAACGGATTCATGAAAAATTGTCAAACAGTTGCTATATTTTTCGACCTCGAGAGGGCTTATGATACGAGCAGGGATACTACCTTCCCTACACGCCTGGAATATACGTGGAGTTCATTCATATACGTTCATTCAGGAGTTTATGAGGGACCGCTTTTTCCGAGTAATGGTCGGCTCGGTTATTTCGAACGTTTTTGTTCACGAGCACGGAGTACCTCAGGTCTCGGTACTAAGCGTTACACTGTTTGCTATACTGTTTTTGAAACGCCGTATGCAGCAATGCTTAGATAATCTCCAACATTGGAGTTCTAAAAACGGCTTTCGTTTCTCAACTGAGAAGTCAATCTGTGGGAACTTCTGTCGCCGTAGGAGACGATTACCACCTTCGCTTCGATTCGGTCCAGATACTACCACTCGCAGATTCGACGAGATTCCTGGGGTTACATTTGAAAGGAAACTGAGCTGGTCATCGCATATAGCACAGTTGAAAGAGCGATGCGACCGTTCTCTGAATATCTTGCGGATATTAAATGGCAAATCTTGGAGAACGGATCGGACTATTTTGCTGCGACTGTATCGCGCACTGGTCCGATCAAAAATGGACTATGGGTGTATCATTTATTCTTCAACACGACCATCTGTGCTGAGGCGATTAGACGAAGTCCATAACCAGGGCATTCGAGTGCCTATTGGTACTTTTACCACTAGCCCAGAACCTCCCCTGCGGTATCGGCGTGAAATCCTCTTGGGAAATTATGGCTGTGCGCTTAAATGTATGCCTACACATCCAATGTTTACTTGGTTTTCTCAAACTGCGCTAGATAAACGTTATAGAAATAGCTCCATTGATCCAAGGCCTGCAGGTGCTCGTTTCCGGAAGGTTCTAGGAAAGCACGACATTGAAATGCCTAGCATGTTTGCTAAGGGGAGAGGTTGTTCCTCCCTTGGTTATGTGCGACATCTCACGCAGATCTTGGGGTGACGGTATACCAGAAGTCTACGATGCTTATTTTTAGTATCCGCACCGGTTTCTTAGAATTTTTGTCCGGTTAAATTGACCGAATTTTGATCTACACTGATTGATCTAAGAGCAGCAGCGGTGTTGGATGTACTTATGTTCATGGAACCGAACCCTATACATTCGGTTTTCATGATAGCACATCCATTTATGTTGCAGAGTTGTATGCCATTTACCGAGACATATTGCATGTGCGCCGTCAAATAAAATCTGTTTACTTGTAGGAATAATACTTTAGTATATAATAATACATTTAATATAACAGGGAGGCTCTATTTTGTAAACCCAGATACGCATATGTGACCTTAATGTTCTAAAAAAATAATTTCTTTATCTTTATTAATGAAACTTAAATCCATCGCAGTTTTCTGCAACATTAAAATAGAAATTATTATGAATAATGAGTAATTAAGTTTAATTCGTTATAAAAATGTTCTGTTGGAGGGAAATGAAAATTGGGAGACTGTCTCATTTTGAGTGATTCCCTAAGTGCGCTTCAGAGCCTTCGTGAGCTGTACAACTACAAACACATTGTTCAACGAATCCAGGATGCTCTCCATATTTTACATGCTTCTGGCGTTAATGTGGAGTGTGTTTGGAGACCTGGTCACGTTGACTTGCGGATTGGCAGCTTAAGGGGCAACCACAGAACCCAGTGTTACAATACCTCGGGTAACGTCGGAACACTTTAGGCTTGTTGTGCGGAGATCGGTGCTGTCGTGCTGGCATGAGGAGTGGTTAGCTCTCCGCGGAAACAAGCTTAGGGTAGTTAAGGACATTCCGGTAAACTGGGTAACTTCCTCTCGCGTATCTCGTCGTGAGGAGGTGATGTTGGCTCGGTTGCGTATTGGTCACTGCAATTTACGCACAGTTATCTCTTTAAGGGTGACCCTGCTCCTATTTGTCCGCTTTGTGGCGAAGGTCTTTCGGCCCGTCACGTATTGCTAGAGTGTATTCCACTAGCACATCATCGGGACTCTGTGCACCTGCCGGACAGTCTTGCAGAAGTCTTAGCGGATGATAAGCAAGCGGTTAATAAATGCAATACTTCCCCTACTTACTATACGTAGAAGAGAATGTAAAACATTGAAGCTAGATTTTGCATTTTAAATTTCATGCGTACTTTCAACCATGTAGCTAACTGTTGGATAGAAAGCAGGTGTGTACTGTATGAACTCCCGTAAATACACTGATTTTGCAGTGTTAATATCTCTCCAGTTCTGAAGATGAAGGAATATTTTCAGGAATGTTTTAAACAATGAGTTCGGTCCCAAATTAAAACAATTCTTTGTCATAGAAAATCTAGAATGCCCTTGTTTATGAGCCAAGGGTTAATTTAATTTCCCATAAATTCCTGAGATGCCGGCAGCTTTAACTTTATTATTAATTGTCGGAGTTGGAAGTCACGTGTTTAACGGAGAGATGCGTTCTAGCGCACAAATGATTATGCCCATTACAGTAGATTATAACTCCTTAAAACCTACCAAAATCTTACTTTTATAAGAGGTAATTTAAAACTTGGAAAATAGTAAAGCTTCTGCAACTGTATTATCCATGTGGTTCAAAACATATTATTTGTTTTTCTACGTGTCATCTAATAAGCAGCACATACAACCAACCGAAATTAATGTTCTGAGAAAGCATTCCAGGAAAAGAGACACGCCAGCACGGACTTTACCACCTATATAATTAAAAAATCATAATTGGCATTAACATCAAAATGGCGTTGAACAGGTATCTTCCTGTAAGAAGACAAGCGACATTTGGAAAGTTCCCTCCAACTGCCTTTTGCTTAAATAATTCTGTCAGTTTAATAATACCAAATAAAACCAAATATTTTGCATTCCGATACGCACATAAAAAGCCCTGTTTATTCTTCGAGATAAGTTTTATGCCCCTTGGTATGGCGATCAGCAACCGCCTTTTGCAACCATTGTCTTCACGTACTTCAAAACTGTCGCAGTTCTCGATATCTTGTGTTGTCTTATTTGTAAGGCGCTTATTATTTATATTGTTTTAAACTTGGGTTCTTTGTCCTCCGGCTAGCTATTGTAACTCAGTTGACCACGTGTCTAAGCATGGTGTGTAAACGGAAAGGAGTTGTTGCTAAAAATAACACTGATAAAAAATCTGAATCTAGATTTTACTGCCGTCACGCGTAATTAATAATTGACATATTTAATCTTTATACACACCTGATTGAAACTGTGATATTTCCGAATGTAACTACAGTGATTTTAGTTGCTGCGCACCAATTACTTCGCGTATTTTACATTTTGGTAACTAACTCTGCGACGTGCACCTCGTGAGAGATACTTCAGAACTGTGTGACGTGCACCTCGTGAGAGATACTTTAGAACTGTGCGACACTTTCTTATGGCTCTAGAATATATACTCCTTCACTTCGAATTGCCTAAACATTATAATATATTTGCTATTGGTTGCCAAAATGCGCCAACTTTAGCGTCTGTTTTGGTCAGCCAATCACTACTACTAACATATATGCTCTAGGGAAGATATTCCCTCTATTTCTAAAAAAGCACGCTACCCTGACGTCAATTTCGGCTTTCTCTTCTTAGTGACAAACAACTCACCCCCTCGGTTTATTGTTACCCACTTCTATTGTCAGTTTCAGTTAGGCTGTGCGACTTATTTCCTAACAATCCTTATGGCTAACAAACATTTAAAATCATGTACATACAATAATATTAATTTATACTATAATTGCTCTGGCATTCACAGCATGTTAAGATATAAAATATTGCCTCAAAACAAAATCCTACGGATAGCTATCAACACCCCATGGTTAGTTATCCAAAGCTTTAGACTTTCTCATTTCCCACTATGGGCGTGAATTCCAGGGATGCTGCTATTACACTATTGCTATACGTCGAATCACTATCTATAGGGAACTGCGTTATCGTTCACATTTCTCCCTTACAAGTCCGCTTCCAAAGCTCCCTAAAATATATTTGTCTTATCGTTTACCAATGTTTAAGTGAAAATATTGGATGTGATACATTCACATGATCTTCTCTATCCCTATCGTTTATTAATGGGTATACAATGTATTCTTAATAAGCTTATTTTTCTGTATACTACATTTTAATCCAAATAAACGTATGAAGGAACACGTTTCATTATAGATTCAAAGGCAGCAGTGATAGTAAAATGTTCAAGACCTGAACACCATATGCTGTCCTTAAAATTCCGTACTATTTCCATGCACTCGCGAGCAACAAATGAATGTTGGCAGTACTTTAAATGGATGACCAAGAAATGCAGGATTCGAACCTTTAATAACATATATCTCAAAAATGACTTATACAAAAAAAAACCTATTTGAAATAAATTTTGCGTTTTAAAGAGATCTACATGTTTTATATAGCACGTATTCATTTATCGCTTAACGTTTACCGGTTACACAATATTATATAACATTTCTTCCAAATGAAGTGGACATCACAGAAAATTCAAGCTATGCACTTTAATCAAAATCGCTAGAGCTATTTTTTAAAAAAATAAAGAATTTCCAAAAAATTTCCATGTAAAGGGTAGTCTGGGGTAGGGTGATTTTCTTGAAAATCTTAGTGTCACATCCCGCCAAGGTACTGAACCCAAATATCAAGTTTGGTATTTATCTGACTTTTCGTTATTGAGTTATGTTGTTCACAGATACACAGACTGACACAGACACACACACGGACATGTTCCCAAAATGCCTTATTGGAATTCAGGGTACCTCAAATCATGTATTTCTGTTGAAATCTCAGTATGGAATTTTTTGCCTGGAATGCAATACCTTCTCTACCTACTATGTACGAGGTAGGGAAAGTAATAGTCTTTTATTCTTCTAGATTTTGAAATTAATCATCTTTCCGGTTTTGGGGAACCACCTTACGAACAGTGCTTGAACGTCCAATCGTATTAGTGACATTAATGTTTCTCATGATGTTATTTCATTAGCTTTTCTTTTCTCAGCTCTGAAAAACACGCTGTTCTCGTTTATTTTGTTATTACATTCGTATATCATTCATTCAGGTTGTTTATCACATTTAAATTTCTTTATTTAATACATAATTAATATATGTATATATATACACAATGTGGTCAAAAGTATCCGGACACCCCACAAACATCGTTTTTCATCTTAGGTGCATTGTGCTGCCACGTACTGCCTGGTACTCATTATCCGCGACCGCAGTAGTCATTAAACATCCTGAAACAGCAGAATGGGACGCTCCATGGAACTCACGGACTTCGAACGTGGTCAGGTGATTGGGTGTCACTTGTGTCATAAGTCTGTATGCGAGATTTCCACACTCCTAAACATCCCTAGGTCCACTGTTTCTAATGTGATAGTGAAGTGGAAACGTGAAGGGACATGCACAGCCCAAACGCGTACAGGCCGACCTCGTCTGTTGACTGACAGAGACGTCCGACATTTGAAGAGGGTCGTAAAGATTAATAGGCAGACATCCATCCAGATCATCACACAGGAATTCCAAACTGCATCAGGATCCACTCCAAGTACTATGACAGTTAGGCTTGAGGTGAGAAACCTTGGAACCCATGGTTCAGCGGCTGCTCATAAGCCACACATCACGCAGAAAAATGCCAAACGACGCCTCGCTTGGTGTAAGGTGCGTCAACATTATGCGATTAAACAGTGGCAAAACGGTGTGTGGAGTGACGAATCACGATACACAATGTGGCGATCCGATGACAGGGTGTGGGTATGGCGAAAGCCTGGTGAACGTCATCTGGCAGCGTGTGTAGTGACAAAAGTGAAATTCGGAGGTGGTGGTGTTATGGTGCGGTCGTGTTTTTCTGGAGGCGGCTTGCTTGGTCCCCTTGTTCTTTTGCGTGGCATGATCACAGCGCAGACCTACATTGATATTTTAAGCACCTTCTTGCTGCCCACTATTGAAGAGCATTTCGGGGATGGCGATTGCATCTTTCAACACGATCGAGTACCTGTTTATACTGCACGGGCTTGGCGGAGTGGTTACACGACAATAACATCCCTGTAATGGACTGGCCTGTACAGAGTCCTAACTTGAATGCTGTAGAACAACTTTGGGATGTTTTGGAACGCCGACTTCGTGCCAGGCCTCACCGACCTACATCGATACCTCTCCTCAGTTCCGCACTCCGTGAAGAATGGGCTGCCGTTCCCCAAGAAACCTTCTAGCACCTGATTGAAAGTATGCCTGCGAGAGTGAACGCTGTCATCAAGGTTAAGCGTGGACCAACATCATATTAACTTGCAGCATTACCGATGGATGGCGCCAGGAACTTGTGCGTCATTTTCAGCCAGGTGTCCGAATACGTTTGATCACATAGTGTATATATACACATATAAGCATATATACACTCCTGCACATATATACACGCACATATAATATACACATATACAATATATATAGTATATGAGTTCTTATATATCATCAAAGTTTCATGTGTGCGGCAGAATAATGTGCTAGGCAAAAGAAGGATGAGTAAAATAGCAGGGAAGTACGAAGAAACAGTAAGTAAGAGGAGAAAGAAGTGTAATATTAGAGGACGGAGGAATAAGAGAGAGGAAGAGAGAGAGAGAGAGAGAGAGAATATGGTGCGTTAAGCAGAGCTATGCTGCCCCATAGGGAATCATTAAGACAGGGTACTCCAAATTCAAGCTCAGAATTACGACTCCAGAAAATGGTAGCAGAGTCTGTGCTAACAATCCCACAAAGTGCTGTAGAGAAGGATCTTCACTTGGTGTTCTCTTTCTAGGTTCATACGCAATCTAAAATTGCTACAGACCGAAAAGGATTGAGGACTTGTAGCTTGAGCTTGAGCATGAGGCAAGTACCGATATAGCTCCATTTCCTTTATGTAAACCACCTGCTGAAATACGTTTATAGTGAGTACTTTATTAAAGAATCTCTGAACTCAAAGTGAAAGGTTACAAATTAAGGAATCAAAAAGTTACTAAGAAAACTAATTATAGTTTTAAAATTTTTTGAACTACGAAAAACCATTCTATTGCTTATACACAGGATAATACAATAAGAGCTTTTCCTATCGCATGGTAGCATGTTCATCATAACATGCAAAATAGGCTCACATTTGAGAAGCATAAATAATACTGAGCTGGAGTATCAGAATGGCTTAACTTGTTCTTATATTTGCAGAATATTCAGTGAAAAGTATGGGTTAAAATAGCTAGAAAAAATGTTACCTATGTGAAATTGTTTGAATCGAAGTACTATTGAAATTTTTTTATGTTTTATTTTGCTTTAATTTATTTTATTTGATATATTTAACTACTATCTTATGTATATTTAGTTTTTTATTTTATGTTATTAATTTTTAGTTTTTATTTATTTTATACACACTTAGAGTTATTTTTAAAAATAAAAAATAATTAATTTTATTTTAATTTTATTTTATACATTAATACATAATTTTATTTTCTTATTTACTTCAGCTACTAAATTTAGAACTAGTTATTAGTTTTCTATACGTGTATATGTGTAAAATATTGTGTTGTATTGTTTAGAAAGGCGAGTAAATTACAAAGATCTGGAATATAGGCCCTGGTTTAAGGAATTAAGTACTAGGGTTAAGTATTACGGATTTTTATCGATATCTTTATTAATTTAATCCAAGTACTACCGAGTTGAAAGCATTGCTTTATTGATAAAATTCTATTATTCGTAATTTCTATTCCAAGCAAGGATCTCGGAGACCTCCTAACCATCAAAGATCATTTCTCTGTTTAAAAAGATTAAATATATATTGCATGGGTAAAACCAGCAGTAATTCTAAAATTTGTTTATCTGAGACTAACTAAAGAAGTATACTGATAGCTCTGAATTAATATTTCTTCGTGCAACAAAATCAGTTCAATGATAATAGCACAGTATAATCTGATTTATGTAGGAAGCTGTATTTCCATTTGAGAAGTAACGAAAATTTGCACAATCAAGCTAGAAGCAATGCTGGGTGCAGCATGAGAAGCGTTAGGATTTATGCACTTTAAAAGAGTTTCCATGTTGTTGAGTGCCAATTTGCGGCACGGGAGTTGCAAGAATGGTCCCGGGTTCCATGCTAGCTCAGGGATTACATAAATTTTCGCTCTAGGGTTAGCGATTAATACGACTGATTCATTTTCCTGCCCGTTTATTTCCCGTCACCGTTTTAAAATTGGACTCCTGATGTTACCTCGCCACACACACACACACACACACACACACACACACACACACACACACACACACACACATACACACGCGCGCTGGTTGCTATGTGGCGCATTCCATTCTCTTTGCATGTCCAGGACATAAAAAATGAATAACAAATTTGAGAAAAAGTGTAAGTATTGGAAAATTAAAATAATAACAAGAAATATCTCGAAAATGGTTCACTCAAAAAAATGTATATGACATAAATTGTGTATTTTAACGCAATATATACAATTTTTGTGTAGTAAAATTTTGTCTATCTCTTATGGTTTAGCAAAAGTCTTTCACAATGAAGAATACTTTTGGAGACATTCCCAGAAAATTCGAGATATACATTTCATTTGTCATGAAAATATCTTTAAGATATGGTATTTTAATCAAAATCGTTAGGGCCATTTTTGAGAAAATTAAAATTTTCGAAAACTATTCCATGTAAAAGGTAATCTGGGGTAAGAGGATTTTCCTGAAAACCTTCGTGTCGCATCTCTGGAAGATACTGAACCTAAAGACCAAGTTTGGTGTTTATCCGACCATTCGTTTCTGAGTTATGCTGTTCATAGACACACACGGACAGACACACAGACACACACACCGACATGTGTCTAAAAATGCTTTTTTTTGGATTCAGGGAGTCTCAAAAAATGTGTTTCCGGTGAAATCTCGGTATCGAATTTTTGGGACGAATACAATACTTCCCCTACTTACTATACGTAGTAGGGAAAGTAACAAAACGCGCCAACCCCGTCCTACACCGGCGTCAAACATCCGTCACTAAGTTTATTCAGCCTATCGTTTTGATGAGCTGAATATCCGAAAGGCCGGTAGACAAACAGGTTATTTTGTTCTAGATGTAAGCAACGGATAACACAAGTAGACTGAAAAATTCATAGCATCAGATGGCAATGGCATTAGTCCCATTTGATTGGACAAGTCTTTTGTGGATACTACAGGAGAAATGTACTTAGAGAATAATTTATTTGTAATTTATTTAATATTTAAATCCCATTTAGAACATGGACTTGTGAAGTGTTGCGTGAATTCCTAAACATGGGTTATAACCATCACTGAGAAGAGAAACCCTTCGTTTATTTTGTTTATTGGTTTACTTTGGCATTTCAAGATGTTTGTAAAAAATATGGTCTTAATAAAAAGCATCCATGAGATTTTCAACCCCTTAACTTTATAACCGAAAGGGATAATTAGCCCGTTCAATAGCCATTAACATTAGGCTACTTTTACTTTCTGTACCACGTAAATAGTAGGCACAAAGGCATTCCACCTATAAATTCGATACCAGGATTTCACATGAAATAGTTATTTTCAGGTCCCCTGAATCCAAAAAAGCCTTTTTAGAAAAAGTGCGTGTATGTGTGTAGAAAAGTGTGTGAGTGTTTGTGTCTGTGGCAGCATTACTAAAAAACAAAAACTCGGATCTATACCACACTTGGTATTTAAGTTCAGTGCCTTCCAAATATGACACACGAAGATTTTCAAGAAAATCCCTCTACCCCAAACTAATCCTTACAAGGAACATTTTTAGATATGTTCGATTTTCTATCAAAATACTAATTATTGTGATTAAAATAGGACATTCATATGACAATATAATGCATTTCTTGAATTTTTTGCGAAAAGCCTGTAAAATCTCCTTGTGGTTGACGAAAACACACTACACAAAAGTGTGAATTTCTTAAAAACACACAATTTATTTCAAATAATTTTTTTCTGCCATGAGCCATTTCCGAGATATCCGTTACTCGTGGCTCGAAATGTTCAATACTTAACCATATTTTAGAAGTTCTGACAACATTCCGTTGTTTCTCGCGATTCCATTGAAACAGTATGGAATTTCAAGGCCAGCGAATAACGTCCACTTCTTAAACATTTGACTATCGCTGTTTTCTCTGATTTTATTTCAATACGAGGGTGAAACGGATATTTAGGGAGGATGCTGCATTTCCTGGACTATCGTGCCTCAATTTTTTTTAAAACACCTGAAACACAAACCCACAATATTACTACTTGCAATTAAAACAGAAATACTAATAATGATGGAGATTCGAGGAGTCACATAGCATCTCGAAAGCATAGCAGTAGAGAGAAGGGTGTTCTGTATACGCAGAGTACCTAGCCAATGAGTTTCGGAACCTGAATCTAAATATTTGTGTTACTGAAAATCATCATATCAACAAAGGTTTGTGTAATGTTGTTTTCGGTAACTAAAGTGGTATTCCGATAAATGTAAGAGTTCGTGATGACGATGTATGTCAACAGTATCTTCAGTTCTCTCCCAAGAGCACTCAAGTAGCAACTTCCAATAGTTTTTATACAGGAAATAATACTAAATCATTTTAATCCATATATTAGTACGAATTAATCAAACATTTTAATTGCATTTGTTCCATTAGTAGTTGTAAAATAATGTAATAAAGTGTGAAAAATAAGTAAAATCTTCTCACATGTACATAATCATCTAAGGGTGAGGGCTTCTTGAACCTGTGGAAAATATTTGGAAGTGTAAACAAATAATTAAGGATGTATAGGAATCCCGTTTCGGAAATCTCAAAGTTAATTCTAGTCTCATATTTGCAGGCATGCAGTCACATCAGATTGTGAATTGCTTGGAAAGTATAGGATCCACTGATGTGGTAAATAATTAAAATTTGTAGGTGACATTCTTGTAAAAATGTTAAAAATTGCCTTGTCTTCGTAGCGAATTCTCTGAAAAACATTACTCGCTGTTTACTGTCAATACAAAAAAAATTAAACTCTTCCATCATTATCTCACTCTTATTTTCCTAGCTCCACTAGCAATGAAAAGAAACGGAGCAGTTACTTTTTTTTACAAAATTACATTTGAACACCCTGCAACTGAAAACATAAAGCGGCTGAATCATGTTGTCTCTACATTGCATGCGATTACTATGTGATACAAAGTAGCAGCATAAACGTTATCGTACCCTATTGCTTTGGCCTCTAGATGGTGGTCAACTTCTGCCGGAGCAGCTAGGAGAACGGAAATGGTTTGTTGCTTGGTTTTGCAGTGTGGCAGAAGTACTAGTAGTTGTTTTAGGATTCAGTTGTATCTTCGGACGAGAATCTGAACCATGTATTCCAGAACCGATAGAGCGCTTGCTGTGACTGCAACATAGCGCTTTCGAGCAACCAATTGCTATCAGGAAGTGAATCACTTCAGAGTGCGAGTAAGTAGACAAATGCACCGCAGGTGAATTACTCAGAGAGCTGTTGCATATTTACTTTACCCATCTGGTTCTGAATTTTATAATGGCTGAATTCATTAAGAGTACTTTTCATTGTTTAAATGTAATAACGAGTTCATAATAATTCCCCGAAACGAGCGATTCGTTCCCGAATACCTCGTACTCCTAAGCTAAGACTTTATGTTAACTCAACAATGGATAGAATTATTCGACATTTTATCCACCTAGATGTTATGTAGCGAAATTTCTAGAAGTCAAATATACCGTTTTTTACATATATATATATATTTTTATAGCATATTGCTTAAATACTTACTCTTCTTAACTTTGAAAAGTAGCTGCCGAGATTTTCTTGGCGCTGATTATAGACCAGAATATGATTTACACAGCATCTGTCAATCTTCCAAAAACAATTTATATTCTAAATAAACTCAAGAGTAATTCACTGTGTTTATTGTTATTCACTTTACTATATTTAATTTATGATTGTACGCTTTTGGCTGATAAAACTTTTCCTTAATTTTCTGCATAAAGGCTCATCATAAGGAAAGCTTTTGCACCCCTAAATGTTTAACAGCCTTGTCTTTCCACAATAATGCGTTCAACATATCTTGCGTGATCATTTGTTGCTTGTGTTGGCCCTGTTTATAAATATTTAAACACCTTGTTTCTATGAAACAGATTATATTTCAATTAAAATATGCCTTGTATACTTTTAAGTAGAAATTAATACTTCTGCTTATTATTATGAATCTGCCACTCGGAGTTCGATGATATGACCAATCACATCTGAACTGAAGGTATGAAAAACAGGTAAGTGCAGTTGAAAGTTCCTCACGAGACTCATGCCGTGCCTAGTTTAGACATCGTATACTTCGATGGTAACCTAAATACGGAAATAAAAAAGAACGCAATTAGACATACATAAAATACAGTTTTGAACCTTGAAAATGATGTTAAGAGAAATTCGCTGAATGTTTAATAAGTGTCATGGCACTTGCGAGCATTCTTAGAATCAGAAAACGAATTCAAAGTAAACGTTTCAAATGTGCCGAGAAATACTAGCTGCTGAAATCGGGCTGTAAACATAATATACAGGGTGGAATTGAAATAGTCTTGCGGACTGGGGGAAGTGGAGAGTGGATGTATATGAACAAAAACCTCCAACAATATTTTGTAATTAAACACACCGTTTTCGAGAAAAAATGCTTTTATCCAAAACATATTTCATCACCTTGCTGGAATACTGTTGATTAAAGGTTCTTAACTTATGGTTATATTCATAGAAAATTGAAAAAAACAACATCTTTTTCCTTTGGCTTATTTCAATAGAATCGACAAATTAAATTTAAAAAATCCATAATTTGTTGTCTCCTTAGTTCTGCAACATTGCATCAGTTGCGTTTACTTTCTTCCGATATCGGAGTAGATCCCGGCGAATGTTTACTTAATCGCATGCAATTGTTTTATGTGAAAGCCACAATTTAAGATTAGAGCTGTTAAAGAAGGCATGGATTAAAAAAAACAAACAAAGGACAGAAAATCTTACTACAGAACAAGATATTCTGTGCCGCAATTTTCAACGTCCGAATATATGGACATGATCTTAATTTACGGAGAAACGCAGTGCAATTCTCGATTTGCTCACTGGCTCTGAGGTTAAAGATTTCCGAACAGGATCGTGCCAAGTGCAGGTACATTTGTTGCCGTTAAATAGATTAAGAAGGTGTGAAACCTCTCTGCAAGCACACTTCCTCTAAACTCTTATTTCAAATTTACTTCCTGGAGGCAAGTTCAGATATTTTAAATTAATCCCAATGTTCTCGTATACTTGTAAATGCAAATAAATGCTAGTGATTAAGGTTATGGTCATTTTTGTTTCTAAAGCTACTAAATAAATAACGGTAGTCCGTGGCTTTGGAATTTATTAGGACGAAGAGCAATGTCAATTTTGTTTACCTAGGTTTTTTGAAATATTTTTGTATGTCACACATACTTATAAATCTTATCAGTAACGTTAGTGTTGCAAATTTCACTAACTCGAGTTTATTTTTTTTGCGCTTATAAATTTATTGTGAAATCATATTTAAGTAACCCTTGGCGAAATTGCTTCTAAAACCTTCTGCATCGTGTTATACAGATTCCTTTTTTCAGACCGGTAATTAGACGCACGTGCTGGCATGAAGCACATTGGTCCCATTTTCAAATGAGTACATTAAAACATAAATACAAGCGTACACTTCCCGAGTGGACAAAATTGTAAACATCACGCATAAATTTCCTTTAAGTTTATTGCAGTGGAGTGTAAATTCACATTATAAATTATGCTTTCCTAAACCTTTAACAATTCTTAGTACCACATTTGTTAAATTCAACACACAGAACAATGATGTAAATAACGTAAGAGGTGTTTCACATAAGAACGCCATAACCCTCGGAATGCTTATTTTAATTTCAAGTAAAGCATTGCACTGTCACAAATATCACTGCAGTATGGCATTACGTAATAATTAAAATGTACCTTTTAAGCTACATACATAGGTATTATGTGTACACAAACCTTAAAACTGTTTAACATCAGTAACAATTCCACGTGAGTTTGTTATCTTAACATGACATAAGGCTCTTAAACAGAATAGGCCAGATATTCAGGCCCTTAAATATATGAAATAAAATATTTGTAATTACTTGGGAATGTTGAATTCGAGGTAATGCTTACATACAGTGCAGTGAACAATAACATGAATTTTTCACACAATTTCTGTGTTGTCTCGCACGCCAGCAAGAAATCATCTGAATTCGATACATGGCCAACATTAGTTAAAATGGTTTTAAAGAGATTGGAATACCTCAAGGCGCCGCCAGTAGAAGCAGACTACTCAATAAGCAAGTTGCGCCACGTTGCCAAATACTCCTACTTTTAAAGGCGATTAACTAGTTATAGGGTGCATTTAATTAGAAAAACGTATTGGACGTTTTTGTTCATCTATATCCACTCTCCTACCTCCCCCAGTCCGCAGGACTATTTCACTCCCACCCTGTATGTACTCAAGTTTTGTAAAACTAGTAGTCTTATAAAACCAATAAATAATTGCAAATTGAACGTTTTAACAAATATACTTTCTACACAATCGTAAAACAGCTGTCATCCAAATTATTTACAGTGTTTTCTGATTTCGATTTTCTCTGGGTAATTATGCGTTTTACTATCTTCATATATTTTCTTTGGCTCACTGCAAGATGTAATAAAATGTAAGTATGCCACAATTGCATTCTTCCGTTATTAAAAATAGTTAAGTAGGCTTCTGGACTCTCGCAAAAATAGAATGGGAAGAAACTGAATGAAGGAGGAAAGACGGAAAGAAAAACAGTGTCGCAGTAAGAGTGTAGTTGCCCCTTTATTGCCCCAGGGAGACAGAAGAAGAAGAGGAGGAAGTGATGGGGTTGCCATGTAATCAAGAGCAAAGCAGGAGGGTGCTCTCAAGAAAATTTGTGACCTAAGAGGACATTCTCCAGCATGGCAGACCACGGGATCAATTCGAGGAGGTCTGAGGTCGTCCTAGAAGGGCAAACTGCCTTTAAATGTACCGGCACTTGAATTTTATGTTTAATCTGGAGAGATTCCATGTCATTTCTCGAGTCATCGTGAACAAGATCAGAAGTATGAAGCACTCAAGTTGGAATTGGAACTGAATTTACTTCCAGTTACAGATTATTTTCATTCACAATATATGGCATGATTTACAATTAACAGCAATAGAAAATCTAATCGTCTTGATTAGATATCCACAGTTTCATTGCTTAGAATTTAGTCTTTTGTTTTATTTTTCTTCTTGAAATTCATAGATTTAGGTTTCGACACGAAAGTAAATTACCTGGCTAGAAGTTGTCCTACACTTCCTCCACTTTTAGTTTAATACGATGTGTGGTAACGCGTTAGGATTCCATCTATTGGTGTGTTCGCATTAGACATTCGTATTTGGCATATTTTTTTCAATTAATTTAAGCATCCTATCTTTCCTGACGTCTTCCCTTTTCCCTTTTTCCAGAATAATTGCTTTTGCTACCGCGTAAAAGCTTCGCTTCCGCTGTTACAATTTAATTCTTGTCTGATCAGCTTTAGTCTCCAATTTTCACTTCCATAGGTTAGTGCAAGTACGATCATAATTTCATTAAAGCTCAATTATGTGGTTTCAAAAACATTACTTGCTGGATTCTCCGCATTGTCTCACATACTTGAGAATAACTATTCATTTATTTATATATTTATATACACATTCTTTTCGATTGTAAAATACATTAAAACTCCCACATTTATAATTGTTAACTGTTTTATTATTTCCTTATTGACCATTATTTTGCAATTCGTATGATTTTTTCTCTTGAAATTACCATTCTTTAACTTTCATGGATATATCTTTATATTGTATTTACTTGAAATTTCATTGAGAATTATAAACTAAATCTGCAGAGGACAAAGCACATATCATTTTTAACACATTGCTTTATTTGTAATTTTGTATTCTCAATTTAACATCCTAGTTAATACATACGTTACTTTTATCATACAGCCTCTAAATTGCTTTTATTAAATGTTCATTTTCCCTTGCTATGCGTAGCTTATCAGAGTTATATCCGATACTCTGTTAAAGACATCACCGTTAGCCCTAACACGTAGCAAGCTATACTCTCGTTTCTTTTTATTTATCTGTAGTACAGAAAATATGTATTCTTCCTTTCTAGAGCAATATTGCTTCCTATAATGCATATTGTTTTTCCTGTTCAGTAGCCGCGCAATTAAATTTATCTATTGTTTTATAGGCAGAATTCAGCAGACATATTCTCCTGCAGTTATGGCACTATTTGTGCGTTTTTTTTACTTTGTTTCTTTATTTTCTCCAACTCCAATTTATTTTTTTTAATGTTAATGTTTATTGTGATGAACACAATTGAAACATGGTATATTATATAAGCACGTGTGACCCATGCGAGTTTGAGTCTCAATGTGGAAAATACTTAAGATCAATAAACATACCACTCTACACTATAAATGTTTCTATTTCTAAGCCAATCCAATGTTCAAGTCTAATTATAACTTCCGTAGCACTAGGTGTTTGTTTTATTATTTCATTCGATGTATACTTGAACAACTCAACATTTATTTCATCTATACCGGGAGATAATTTAATATTGATAGCGTTGTCTACTTTTTCAAATTCTTCTCTTTCAATAAGATCCACACCCAGATCTGCATCTATCATGCTAGTTATTTAAAAATTACTTTCTATTACATTTTGCTGTATCAACAAATCTTCATAATGTTTAGAGCAGTTATTTTCCGTTGTGATATTTATTTTTGCTGCACCCATTTAAGCTGAATTAAGACGTTTTAAAATTTTGTACACAAACTTGGGACTTGTGACGGTAATTTTGCATTGCTCTTACTAAATAGCCCAAATTTTATTTTTGAAACTTATAGCTTCTGTTTTTACGATGGAACTTCTACGTTGAAATTCAATTTTATTTTCAATTATCTTAGCCTGAAACTATTTCAATAATTTTTTTCTTAATGCTAATTATTTCTTGGGTTTAATCGTCGAAAATATTCAGTCTCTGCTTCAGTTTTCTTATCACACTCTTTCCAAACATTCCTATCGCACTGAGTATCATTCGTCTAAGATCTTCCCATTCCTAATTTGTATTAAAAATTAGAGATCAGTAACTTTATACGTTTTCACTGTTTCTGACTATAATGTCCTTATTCTCTGCTACTACATTAAATGTACCTTAAGATTTTCTTTCCTGTACGTAGACATGTTATTTTTTTTTGCTGACATTTGTAACTTCTTTATTGGCAACATAACCATTTTCTGCATTGGCATACTTAGAAAGTGCCAGGAAGGTATTGACATCACGCTTCTCTATACCCGGGTACCAGCTACGAAAGAGCTTAATTTCCCATTTATTATATGTAGTAAAGTATGGACCTGCTACCTCGTGCTGCCTATGTGTGTTTGTGAGAATATTTGCGGCGGAAGAAGCCATTTTTCATTTTAGTCTTCATTAAACTAATAAATACTTCATATATTTTTCCCCGTTTTGTTTAATACATTTTCCTATCTCACGTTGGCCATTGCATACATCAAAATCGCCCAAAATTATTATATGATAACGTTAATAACTTTTACGTATACAACGACGTTGCAGGCCTATCCCTCTAAGGTAAATAAAGAATATTAACTGTTCTTTAAGTTTTCTAAAAATATGTTCATAATGCATTAGAACTGTGCTTTCTATGTTTTATCTTTATTTTAGGAATATTTCCAACCCTGATGATGTCATTATGCCCCGAGAAACATTCCTGTATAATAATACAAAGTCGTTCTAATGCCACCGGGCTTCTTCTTGGTTCTGTTGCAAGACATACGCAGATGTCTTTTTTATTTCTCTTCCTGTAATTTATGTTTACACTGTTGGCTAGTCCAGGTACCATTTCGCATTTTATATAATAATCAATCTATTGTTCCTTTCCAAAGCTAGAGTCTATATATGATGATCAAGCCAGTTATCATCGATTATTGTCATTAATTAGAAAGTCTCATATGATGAGCTTTAGGCCGGTCAAGTGCAAAATGGGGCGACCACCTCAGAGCCTTCGGACATGCTCCACTATGTATAACCTCACACAGAAGACTGCAACTCCCATTATTCCCATGATCTGAGTTTCTACTCATTCGTCTTTAATGACGTTGTGCGCTTCCCTTGTAAACCTGAGTAAGGAATCAGATCTACCTTTAGGATCCTTTTAGTTCTCAGAGGTGGTACAATACCTATCTCGTGTGATCCTCCGCCCCCTTAAGCGTTCTTGGCAAAGAGGGCGTGGGGCTACTTTTGCCGTTGGTCATTCGATAGGCTACTTTGCAGTAACAAGCATTGTGCATGATGCATATTCAATGAACCTAACTACAGTGCATCTTAACACCCAGGTTCTTGATATACTGAAATCGTATTAAATGAAACAAGAGTAAAAGTGTTCCTTCTTTAACTAAATGTCCATTTCATGCTACTTGTTTTCGTTTTTTCTATATTATATCCCCTACAATGACAGTTTTTTGGATTTAACCCCTTTACGTTTCTCTTAATTTATCCAAACTTGCATTTCCTCCTGTATTATTTGTAATATTTCTACAGCGACTATATCTACTGGTAAATGATCCTAGTCTCTTACTTTCCATTGCAAACCAGAGTGCCCTTCACCGAAAACAAACGAAAGTAGTACGCAATCCCCGCCCCTAATGGCTGCTTGTTCCCCTCTCACGTGCTTATTGAACACTATTTAAATCTATAAAAACGCGCCCTGCGTGAGAATCATAGTTCAAAATGCAACCTGAGGTGACAATCGATTTTATAAGTATGCGGCAATTAACATTTTACTTACGTTAATCACAGCAGCATCCAAATCCAAATACTCCGAAGATGACTCAGCTGCCATATCGGAATCGAACTACTCTCCAAAATAATGACAAGTTTATCCACAATTCCACAGCACTGTCGCACACAAAACAGGTTCCCACATTTTATCCCCTTCTATGTTCTGTATGTCTGTTTATATTCCCTGCTCACTTGGTTACACTTCTCACTGAAGCGCCTGTAAAATCCAATATTAGTTTCGCAATATGCACTAATGCAAGTGTCGGGTATTTTTCTAATAGTGAGTTGGATATATGAAGTATTGTTTGTTTTAGTCACTTTTTAACTGTTTCCCGCTTTTGTGTTTGAACAGTTTATTCGCACTACACGCATCTTCCTCTACCATGTCAGTTAAAATACCAACTGAGTAAATCACAAGATTTCACCTAAGCTGAGCATACGTGTGTTAGTGTATTATGAATGACTGTTCCCTTATCATATTTCCTGTGTTACGCAAAGTGTTTAATCGGTACTCAGATAGCACCTCCGGGAATTCATTGCATTGCATTTCTTGTATATGTAAGAGAGTGGCAGTCATGCATACGGTTGGTATTAACAAGCAAGATGCTCTCGGCATTAGCGCAACAGCAAACGAAAATCATATTTTGTAATCTTTTAACAGCTAGTATATATTCATTACCTTTAACGATGAGTTCTTATGATAACCGCAATAAAATGTGCAGTTCTATACCTTTCCTGCTCTAATATTTCGTAATACAATACATGTATTAAGGAGCTATTTGCGTTGGCGTAAGAGTATGTTCTTGGGTTCGTGAAAGCCGAAGCACGTGCTTCTATTTACATCAGAGGGAACTCTGGTTTGGAATGGACAGTAGATCTGTTATCTCCATTCTTTATTTCACCCATTCCAAATATGATGTCTGCAACGATCCATTCGTTAACACATTGAAGCCTCCTAGGAATCGCCACTAACAACTTCCTGCCACCCCAGATCTCAGCTGGGCGAAACTTCCTTTTCCAAGCTTGTTACATACATCACTGTATTTTCCTATACTGCATTCATGTTTCAAAATTCTATAAAATCTCAAGGATTTTTGTATCTTAAATAAGCCGCAAATTCTTGAAATTCCGTATACATTCTATATTTTGCTTACTTTCTTCCACAAACGCCTGTTTAGCACATTTCCTATCCTCAATATCCATCCCATTCCAGTTCTTTATGACAATTACTTTGCATTGCAGTAAACAACAGTTATTTCGGATTTTAGATTCCTCCTGAAGAAGCACACTATGTTTTGTATTATAATAATTTCTTAAAGTATTTCACTTAAATCAGTATTTTAAAACTTGTTCCAATATGTTACCACTGCCACCCACCCTATCTAATTCTGCACCCTTTTTGGAGATACATACTCTTGGTAAAATCAGCAACTACTATTTTAGATAAATAATTCTTCACCCCATTTTTTCTATTTCCCATAATTCCACTAGACCTCCCCATCAATTAGTAATTGATAAAATCTCTTCCCAGTCATTCAAATGTTGCTTGAGATGTATTTTGTAAACATTTTATATAGTATTATCCTCTTCAACGGATTACCCTGCTCTGTATACTAATATCAATGACTATAATTCTAGTAGAGAATATCAGAACTGTAATATAATAAACTGTAGCATATAGGTATGTAACACGAAAGCACAATTAGTCCAAGTACAGAAAACCATCCATGGTCCTAGGTTTCAAATTGTTTAACAATCTACCAGAAAGTATTAAGGAGATCAGATAGAAAAGAAAACTTATGCAACATGTGAAAGCATTTTTAGTAAAACTATGTCATTATGGTAGTAACGTGTTTTAATTTGTTTACTTGTCTTTTTAGTTATATTTTATACTGGTATGCATGTATCGGAAACTATGACTTGTCTTATAATCTTTGGGTTTTAAAGGACCAAGATCTTCTCTCACTGGTCTCAGCTTTTGTACTTTCCTTTGTCTTTTCCGAGATTTTGGACTAAAATATATTGCGTTTAGGTCGCATTTACTACAGAGAACATGTAGAGAACATGTAGATTTACTTTGGTAGGCCTAAAAATGATCCTCCCGGAATGGGTTGGTGGGCCTGTCCCGGAAGTATCAGCTTAATTTTGGCAATATTGTAGTTCCTCCAGAAAGAGCTGGAACCATCCAAAATAGCCGAGTAGTTTGAGGTGACGTATTAATCGGAAGTTGTGGTGGGGGCGATTAATTATAAAACTCATGGGATTGCTTGAGTCTGCAGCGTGCGTATGTGCGAGGGGGCACAGTGTCCCCAGACCGGTGCCGCGTATGTCATTATCGGTCTGATTAGGCTCTTGTACAGTGTGATGCTAAGGGCCGTGCTTAGTTCCGTCTTTCGGTTAATTAATGGGTAAATGCGCGTCAGTTGTGCGTATGCTAGTCTCTTAACTTGTTTGACGTGTGGTCCAAAGGTTAGTCCGGTGTCCAGTGTCACGCCTAGATATTTCACCTTGTTGGTCCAGTGGATATCGCTTTGTTGAAGTTTCAGCGGAGTTAAGGGTTTCTTGTGGGAGGTTCTTGGAATTTATTAAGAAACTCGCCTACGATCTATACAGACGATCCAAAACCCACCATAACCCTCTGATACAAGGCCTAGGCCAGTACACTACAGAAGCAGACAAGCACAAACGACCCCTGTCTCTTTTTGACAGATCTCTTCCCATCACCAAGCAAACTGGCCCCGACCCTGTCACACAGTACCTAATGCATCTTATCCCGCCATGAGGACTGAACGCCCCTATGACGACCACCGCGCTAACATGGAACACGAATAGGTAACTGAAACTCACATTCTATGTTTCCTTTCAGGACGAACCCACACCAACAGAGACGACGGCACCGACCCGACACGTAAGTAAGCATGGTCACTTCTACTCTATCACTAAGCACGACACCTAACACAAAATTCCACCTGCATGAGCATGAATACCTCACTAACATACACCAGGCACCAGCACTGGGCCACGAGCCAAGTGATGGCCCTGGATCCACCTCTGCCTGTCTACCCCCTGGTAGGCCGGCGTCTTTCGTAGAGTTACCCACTAACCCCAGGTTGCGCAAGCGGTACCTGGCACCACTAGCACCACTCCCTCTCCCATCCATTAGCTGTAGTTAGTGCATGGTAGGGGAGGCGATGTAGATCCCTTTCGGATGATCGTCACCTGGTGTGGCGGAGGAGGGGCCACACCAATTAAAAAAAAAAAATTGAGTCGTTCTCTTTAGCTATGGGACCTTAATAGTGTAAAGTGCTCCGGGCGTTTGCCCCGGGGCGAAGGGGTTGTTGGGTTGAAAAACGGCTTGTGTGATTTGTAAGGTAAGAGATCTTGTGTTATTAAAATTGCCAAAATTGAAATAACCTCTTCTTTTGTATTTCTCCATAATCATCCCGGTTATCCTCCGAGTTGAAATCCTTAGTTTTGCATTCCAAGCGAGTATACATCCCCCCTACCTTCATTTGCCATGACCTGAAGTAAGGAACGTTCGGTTAATTTGTTAAATTAATCTAGGGTCGTGACAAGTTGGTTGTTGGCGCCGGGTACAGAGCTGTTTTTGTTACTTTCAGAAATATAGTTTTGTTGGGTAGACATTTTGAGTAATAAGTCATCCACCGCCCCGTGGAATATATCTTTTCGTTTATCTTAGATTCATATCTTTCCTTCTGATGTGTCTTTACTGTGGTTTTGGTTTTAATGCTGTAATTGTGAAATTGGTTTTTCATTATTATTATTATTTTTTTGGCGTGATAGTATACCTGTATCATTCCTTATTAGGTGGTTTTGGCTTAACACGTATTTTGATTTTCTTTATTCTATTAGTCTAAGGCTATTATTCTGCTTTAAATTCATCCTCAAATTTTATAAAAAGAAAGGAACCTAAATATTCACCTTGTTCTGAACTGTTCTCGTTTTTCTTGTTTCGGAGATAGTTGAGATGCTTCACTTGTGAAACTTTTGGCTTCTTAGCACCACCATGTGTTCGCTAGGATAACATTTGAATACTTCTTTGAGTAATTGCACCTTGAAAATAGTTTCTTTATAAAATGTGACCACTTTTAGAAGTGTATGTGTGAAATTCCTGTTTTTCTGTTGCAATTTCGTGCATATTGTGAACAAAGTTCTTTCTTTGTTCAGGCTGGTGTCATAACTTTTAGCCCAAGTCTGGCGCCGCTTTTCTTATGACGGCTTAAATTAATGTAAATTTCACTTCTTTACTATATTTCACTGTTTACTTGCTGTTTTGTGGTGCATTTTTCATGCATATGTGAATGTTATCAGTATTTGCGTAGTGGGTATGTCCTTAACATCATCATGTACCCATAAAGGTTTTGAGTTTTTCTGCAAGTTTCCTAACTTCTGGTTTTAATTTAGGCTTTGTGACGATAAATTCAAATATTTCCTTGAAGTTTGTGTTATATTCTGATATTAAAGGCAGGCTTTAAACTATTTTTAGTTTACGTAATTTTGAATATTTTCGTCTTACAGCTGCTAGGTAATTACTTTTGGTGTTTTCTGCTTCATTTTATTTTGTGTTTTCTCTTTATTGCGAGTAAAACAAATAATTTCATACAATGCTTTTCGTGCGCTAAGGAGTGCAGTGTTTATAAAGTGGAAATATTATACTGTGTGTCAAATGTTGGCAATAGTGGCTTAACACTTAAACGTTTTGGTTATGTGTACACATGGGTATTAATATTGTATGAGTTTCAGTGAAATATGAAGTTTCATGTGGTGGGCAGGGCTTGACTTTTTTAACTTCACTACAAATTACTTCTAGGAAGACATGGGGGTTGTAGTTCTTTTTTTTTCATTCTGTTTTGAAATCTTAATATAAAACCAATTTTGCTATTCAACTATGTGAATATATAGCATTATGATTTTAGACTCTCGCTGTGGGCGCTTAGATTTAAGAAAAGCGTACTTCCGTCTTATTTCTATAACTTATGATAGACAATGTTATTTCAAGTATTGTTTCCCATGCTGCTTTCTTTCGGTATGTGTGATTTTATTTGAGGTTATATTTCTGTGGGATATATTTGTAGAAAGGTTGCTTGCTAGGTTGTATTTTTGATATTTCTATTAATAATTTGAAAGTTGCAAATTTTGGTTTGCGTTAAAGCCTCAAGTATATATTTTTAACCTTACATTATAGTTGAATTGAGTGTGAAGTTAAGAAGTCAAATGTTATTTCTCTATGTTGGTAGTTATACAGCTAAATGTATATCATTATCCACCTTAAAGTTTCTAAACTAAGCCTCTCAGTTATTATCTTGCTTATTGGTTAGGTTTTTCAGTGCAGCGTTCTCTGTAATAGTACTTTTGTTTTCTCTGGAGTGTAATTTTTAGGTTATCTGATTTGTTTTGGCATAATTGTACTGAAAGGTTGTGTTCCATTTTAATGCAGTTAATTTAATTGGGGTTAAATGAAAATTTAGAATTGTTTCCTTCATTATTTGTGATTTTACAAGTAACGTGTTGTCTAGTAGTGTACTTTCTTCCAGTTGTATGCAGGATGTCTGAATTTTTTCCGAGTCCTTGTTAGTGTCACTGTGGGACAGCTGTCATATTCCAGAGGTGTCTAATGAATGTTCCAGTAAAGGACTTCAATACGGCACAGGCTATATATCGTCGTGCAAGGTTTGTGGTTCCGGGTAGTAATGTTGTTGTGGCACAACTGTCCCTATTTCAGAAGTATTGTAATAAATGCACTGGTTATGATGGGATGTATATGTGTAAGTGCTATACTCTGTTATTGTACGTGTATGTGAGGACATGTTTTCTGATGTGTCAGTGCACCACTACATACATTATCCTGTAAACTCAAAGTTTCACCATGAGCTGATTTTTGTTACTTAGGATATGTTGCAGATTTGCTTTGACACCTGTACGCTGAATAATGCTCACAGCACGAGATATGGCTGCATGTAGACAGGTTTGTCATAGCACGTTGGTTCATTGGCTTGATTGGTTACCAACAATTTGGGAAGGTTGTGTAAGAATATCCTAGAATACAACAAATTAGCGATTATTGGAATGTATGTGTGGCAAACTGTATCATGGGACGGCTTTGTTGGGCGTCTAAATCGTTGGGTGCCGTATTGGGAGGGACGTTTTGGGTGTTATATTTGTACGGTGTCGGTTTTTCAGGGGGAAAGGGAGGGGATCGGTGAAATATCGGAAGAGCATGGATACATGTATGGTTCTCTTAATCTTGAGTCGTGTTAAACGATGACATTTGTATTATTTTATACGTTTTATTCCGCCCTCCTTAAAATCATTCCTGCAATAGATTCGTCCACACAAATATATTTAACATCCGGCCACACAAATATATTTAACTACACTACACCATCGCCAATCAAGTTATAACCACATGATAGCCCGTGGTGTTGTCCACGTCTGTTCGCGTCGGATTCCAGAGAACAGGTGCCTTGTATTTACCCCTAGGTTCGCATTCCTTAAGGTTTTTAACCCTAACCTTCTGACAGCCTTGTTTCTCCAACTCACACATGTGTCGTTAGACAAAAACGTTCGGCCGGCATTCCGATCCCCTAACGGTATGTTTACTTCCCAGCGTATACCTACTCTGTACAGTCTTATAAAAATATGTTACATGTTTCTACATTTATTTAGGTGATACGCAAATAGACTTTATATATTATTATTCTTATTGCTTCAGCGTATCGCTTCAATCTGATGATTTGGAAATCAAAATGTTTACAATTGTATTCTGTAATGACATTTTCTGACTGTTTTGGTAAAGAGGTTCATTGTTTTTCTTTATGTGACATTTATTGCTTAAATTGTGCTGTTTTGATGAGTAATTGTGGTTTAAATTGGCTTGAATTTCAGGAATATTGATGTTTAGAGTGTGTTTATTTGCTTATGATGATGTGGCGTGTACTGTTGCATTTCTCTATTTTGTTGTTTTTATGTTTCATTATTAAGCTGCGATAATTTTCTTTTGCAGATTTGTATAATTTATGCCCTTCTGAGCATTGTGTTGGTGAATTTTGCATCGGTGGGATTGCGACGGAGTACCCCCGGTGGTGTGAGTATTAATGGGTACGAGATGTGTGAGTTTGTTACAGTGTGGACTTTCATGGGATTGCTACAATGTACTCTCGAGGCGTCTTTAGTTGTTTCTTTTTGGGTTAATTTGCAAGTGTGCTGTATGTGTTTGTGAAATAAATGAGATTTAATGATATATGGGATGAGGCTGGGTGGTGTTGCTACAACGCGCCCATCATGGCTGTGTGTGTGTTGACAGTGTAATTTTGTGTTTTGAGACGATTTTTATTGAGTTTTAATGAAACAATTTGTGAGGTTTAAGCATTTTTTCCCAGCTTCCTACTGAAACTGATTCTTACTATTTACACAGCAATGCAACGCTACTATAGAGCTTCTGATTTTGATATGATTTTATGAGTTCATGTATGCTAGAGCTATAAATTTGTGTTTTCTACAAGTTTTGTTCCAGGTGTTATTCCCAAGGGTTCACGTTATGAAATGATTTAATATTCCTGTTCAAATTTTTGTTTCATATAATTGACAGGCATTTGCATGTGTAGCTTACATTTGCATTGCATGAAGTATTTTATGTTGCATGTTGTAGTATTGAGTAATTTTGATGTTTGCATGGGTATTAGTTATGGTTCTTGTTTTGTATTCTCTTGATGAACAAATGCGATGCTGAATTGTTCTGTGCTTCTTTGATGTGTATGAACGATAAGCACAATTCTTTTGTCATTTATTTTATAATGTCGTGTTTTACTTGTAATTGTACTGTTTGTATTTTGCTTTTGCATTTAAATGATGAGTTATGTACCCAAATGCTATATAATTTGGTTCTGTCAGACACATTTGTCATTTTCCTTATGGCATTTACTGTTAAACTTTTGCCTTTAAGCTGTTTTTTAAGTTCATTGCTTATATCATTGTGCATTAATTTTTTCTGCAAATTGTATTCATTTTTGTAAATTCTTATTATACTCTTGATACATACTACTTTTGTTTATATTTGTAGCCTAAGTTTTGGAGTACCCTTTATAAAATGTGACACAAATATTGTTTCAGTTATATCTGTTATGTCGAGAGCACGAGTGCCCAGGTTGGATGAGCCCCTTTTGGAAGACACGCCATTGCAGGGAGGGTTGTCTGCCTTTGCTGCACTTCTTGGTTAACTGTACCAATCATCTGCACCACTTCATGGCAAAGTGCCACTCTGGGGACGCAATCCAAGTCAACGATTGCCCCTCGCTTTCACCACAACCAATTAACAATATCAATGCAGCGAGATATGGACATTACTCTCTTCAAGTGTTGTGACTTCGGTGGTGACCATGGAGGTAATAACAAAGCATATAGTTCACCTCTTAGTTTCAGTGCGGTGCAGTGAATGTACGTCAATTGCTTTAACTCTTGTGCAACAAAATATTAACAATGCTAGTGCGGTGCTCATCCCTTAACTTATATTGAACCTTATACACACTCTTTTCTTTCTCTTATGGCAGTCAAGTCTCGTAGAAATACTTAGCAATGCCATTACTATTGCTGTGTCAATTTATAGCGACAAACAGAAGCTTGATTATTCAATTCGTGCATAAATAATTTTGTCAATCGTGTCACATTATGTCATGTTTACCATGCTGACCGTAGGTACTGTTCTACCTAAATTCATTCATTGTAATTTTTTTTAAATTTGTTTTTTGTATGTCATTTGCATTGTTTCGATAAGGACGTCGACATTAGTGGCCCGGGTGAGATGCGGCGAGCACATATTATATATTTAGTTTGGTAAGCCTGAAGATAATCCTCCCGGAATGGATTGGTGGGCATGTCCCGGAAGTATCAGCTTAATGTTAGCAGTATTGTAGTTGTTCCAGAAAGAGCTGGAAACATCCAGAAAAGTCGAGTAGTTTGGGGTGACGTATTAATCGGAACTTTTGGTGCGGTTGATTAACTATAAAAATCATGGGATTGCTTTATTCGCTCTTCTTAGCTATGGGATCTTAATAGTCAAAGTGCTCAGAGCATCTGCCTCGGGGTGAAGGGGTTGTTAGCTTGAGAATCTTCCTGTAAAGAATTTAATATGTGAGGTAATAGATCTTGTGTTATTAAAATTGTCAGAATTGAAATAACTTGTTTTGTATCTCTATAATATCATCCCCGTTATCCCCCGAGCTGATAATCCTTAGTATTGCATGACAAGTAAGCGTATGCCCCCATTTTCCATGACCTGAAGTAAGGAAAGTTCAGTAATATTGTTAAATTAATCTAGGGCCGTAACACTTGTCAACTGCTTCAATTCAAGCCCTATTATCGAGCTTAATACTAACTCATCTGCAAAGAGTAGCGTTCTATTTTTTCTCTAAAAGAGCGCCTTTAAACATTTCTGAATAACCGTCATATTTCTTTATAAACATCAGTCTTCAAGGAAATCGTTTAGAAAGTTGGCATATATTTAAATGCATTGTATTTGAAAGTAGCTACTACACATAGGACCGATTTCAATAAATAGTAAACGCTTTTTAGCCAAAAGTTTCTAAATAGGTGTGCATGCGCGTTTATGTTGTTTGTAAGTAGACAATTTTTACTAATTGCTTTATTTTAATTCCTAGAACTGTTTGAAAAATCCTAGGAATAAGTATGAAAAGTAGGGCAAAATTTTTGGAACGACATCTTGTTCAGCAAAAATTTCCTCTTAAAATCCTTTATTCCATCTATGATCCAAAACGTTTATTGAACAAATGGTTCTTTGTGTATGCATAAGATTCTCTTCTAAAGTATCTAGCTATATTTTTATAAATGTATTTATTCTTATAAATCACCCATGGATAGAATTAAAAAAATGAAGGAAAATATGTTTAACTGTGTCGTAATCTAACACCCACGTAAAAGGAATGAAATTAATTTCACTCTAATTCCTCAACTGCTTAAATATCTAATGATCAAAGTATAAGCAGTATCTTTTGGGTATACTAGGGGTTTCATAGTAGTTCAGGCTAGAAGGCAAATTCGCAACTTAAGATGCCAAACGCATGCTTAATGGCAGTATAAAAGTATTTACAAACCTTTACTATTTAAATTACCAAAAACAGTTATAAACTCAGATTAATTAGGCCTAAGGAAATCAAAACATGCACAGAATCAAAACAAAGCTTATTTATAAATAGCTTACGTTAACAGACGAAGGTGGTATTAATAACAATGCAGTCAAAATAGTGTTTATAATACATGTATAAATAGCTGAAAAGAGAATATTAATTACTAGAGGTTTTATTCCATATTTTAAAAGCACATTATAAATGTAAAGTACATAAAAAACGTAAATACGCAGCTAAAATGAATAACAAAAGGATTGCCTTGCGAACATAAATTGATACCATACTGGATGAATGTCAGAGGAACTGTTTCCAAACCGTGACAGCATTTAAAGAAGGCAGCGAGCTTACTTGCAACATAGCTCATCAAACGTACAATAGTTCAACCTTAACCATTTGTGGTTCTCTATAGAGCTTGCGAAATTACTTTCACTTACACTTACCCTCTTTAAGGTGCATTAAATATAGTGATTTCTTGAAATGTAGCAAAATTTTATTGTGTATTCCCATGTGTAGCAAAGCTGAGTTATAGTATATCCTAATTAGTTAAAAATAGTATCTTCCTTATCAGACGGCGACCGTATTTGTATTAGATACGGGCGTAATAATTAGCATTTCTTAAGTTTCTCAACAGGCAAATATAAGGATGTAAATATAGATTACTATAAGACTCTGCTATTGCTTATAGTAAATCTTAAAACAAGCATATTTTTATTCCTGAGTATAGATATTGGTACAAGGTTATACAACGCAATGATAAAAACTAGCTAACAATGCATCACTACAGCAGTTTTCAATTAAAATAGGACAACTTAACACATTAAGTTGTGTTCGTTGGGTCAAATGACCCTAATGTATAGTGATTTCTGATTTTATCTGAAATAACGTAAGATATACTAATGAAACGCTGTGACTTTGTTTATAATTACAAAGTGAATTTGCCGTTTAAAAAATCTCCATTAATTACACAGTTTAGTCTCGGGGCCATAATAGTTACTTACATTGTGCTCGGGTTCAATATGACCCAGCAGAATCAATGAGAATAGTGAAGAATTTTAAATTCCAGCTACAATTTCAGAGTGTACAACTTCAAGAAAATCTTTTAAACGTGAATTCTGTAAATTCTGCCCATTAAGTAATGGCAAAAAAACTAATATCTGTGTGAAAACGGTAAAATGCACGTTTGCAAAATTCCTGTTACTTACTTATGTCCAAGTATTGATAAACAGTAATTTTCTTACTTTTATTACGTTCCTTAACACGTTTTCATACATTTGAGCAAAACAATCAATAACGTAAACTCCTAAAGCAAATAAGTGCTCCATATACTAAAAATGAAAACAAGTTAAGAAAAATAAACAATAAAATAACATGTTGATAAGTAAATACAAATATATGTTAATGGCGTTATAGGACACTCATTTGTATATTTTGAATATGGTTCTCTGTGTTTTGTCTCAATAACAGTTGATGGGTTATCTTGACCCGAACACTACGTAAAGTAAATCCGAACTATTTTTTTAATTAAAGGTTTATTTAAGGTCGTTTTGACTGCAATGTCTTATCACGACCTGTTATGATAAAAATGCATTATGATATACATATAATCATAATGGTATACATTAATATACAATTGTACAAACATGGAATTAGGTAAAGATTTACAATAAATCAGAGTGTATTGTTTCAACTAGAAACTGTAGCGTCTTCTTGATCTGTTAACTGCATTCTGAAAAGTGCGAACAGTGTGGCAGGGTTAATATGAAAAGCTTTGATAATGAAAATTAGGTTTCAATACCTTAAATTAATTGTGTAAGCGCTATTACTTTATTTCTATAAGCACAATTGTTACCAAATAACTTCAAATTAGTGTTATATGTTACTGAGTTTATCGTCACAGATACCATTCTAGTTAATTTATGTTTAATAATACTACCTTGTTAGTGTATGGAATACCTCCTAAGTACGCGATACTCATTCAAGGATTGTACTGGTAATTTGTAATTATTCTTTATACTTTACGGGCTATTTTTGGAACAATAAATTGAATAAGAAATGAAGTGTCACATATAAACTATAATCGCAACAATATCTGTGAATGGTTTTAAAGTAAATGCATAAATGGAGTAAGACACAGTAATTAGCAAAACCTCTTTCTTTATGCAGTTACATCGCCTTTGTCAGAAGACAGTGTTTTATAAACTTTACATACAGTTTTATTCTAATGTTGCCATAATAAAGTATTTCAGCGGTGTTTAGGTCACAAGCGGTTGTATTTGGGCCAGATAGAATTCAAATACTGGACGTTTTTGCGTCGGTAAAAAATAGAATTTATTAAAATCACTGCATTAGTAACAACCTGTATATTATTGTTAGACACCCATGCCCTTTAGTAATTTCGGATAAATGGTCTAATATATCTTTTTTAAAATAATGCATATGTACTTATGAAACTAAATGCACATTCAGAAAGTATCACATTTCTTAGTTGTGTAGTGTTTAACTTAATCATCACTAAAGCGTCAAAGAATAATCAGGAAGTAACGAAACTGTACTGTCTACTTTAGTAAATACCACAATATATTTTAAGTATACTAGCAAGTTCAGACTTCTTAATAATTCAGATGTGTCTTGAAAATTCTCCAGGTTATTACTTGCTCTACTACGTATAGTAAGTAGGGAAATATTGTATTCCACCCAAAAATTCGATACCGAGATTTCACCAGAAATACATGTTTTGAGACCCCTGGACCCAAAAAAAAAACATTTTTACAAACTTGTCCGTGGGTGTGTCTGTGTGTGTGTGTGTGTGTGTGTGTGTGTGTGTCTGTGTCTGCCTGTCAGTGTGTCTGTGAACAGCACAACTCATAAACGAACAGTCAGTTAAACACCAAACTTGGTATTTAAGTTCAGTATGTTCCAGAGATGCGAAACGAAGGTTTTCAAAAAAATCCCACCACACCAGATTACCCTTTACATGAAACATTTAACGAAAATTTTATTTTTCTCAAAAATGGCTCTAACGATTTTGATTATAATATCATATGTTTAAGATATCTTCATGACAAATGAAATGTTTATCTCGAATTTTCTGGGAATGTATCCAAAAGTATTGTTCATTGTGAACGACTTTTACATAACTGGTAAACCATAAGAGATAGACAAAATATTACTACACAAAAAAATGTAGATCGCGCTAAAATACATAATTTATGTAATATACATTTTTTGTTGAGTGAACCATTTTCGAGATATTGCTTGTTAATCCGTTAAATTTTCCAATACTTATACTTTTTCTCAAATTCGTTATTAATTTTTACTTTCTCTACTACGTATAGTAAGTAGGGGAAGTACTGTATTCCACCCAAAAATTCGATTACCAGATTTCACCGGAAATACATGTTTTGAGACTCCCTGAATCCAAAAAAAGCATTTTTACAAATATGTCCGTGTGTGTGTCTGTGTGTCTGTGAACAGCATAACTCATAAACGAACAGTCGGATGAACACCAAATTTGGTATTTAGGTTCAGTATCTTCCAGAAATGCGACACAAATGTTTTCAAGAAAATCCTCCCACTCCAGATTACCCTTTACATGGAACATTTTTCGAAAATTTTAATTTTCTCAAAAATGGCTCTAACGATTTTGATTAAAATATCACATGTTTAAGATATTTTCATGACAAGTGAAATGTATATCTCGAATTTTCTGGGAATGTATCCAAAGTATTCTTCATTGTGAACGACTTTTGCATAACTGGTAAACCATAAGAGATAGACAAATTATTACTACACAAAAAATGTAGATCGCGTTAAAATACACAATTTATGTCATATATTTTCTTTTTTGTTGAGTGAACCATTTTCGAGATATTCATTCATTCATTCATTATCTGTTTACCCTCCTCTTATGTAGGACTTACACCCCCCAGGACTTACAGGCGAGTGCCTGGGGTCCCGATGCCTGGTATGGGATGAAGGAAGTAGATGAAACGAAATGTAGGTGAAATGGATGAAAGGAAAGGTGATGATGGAGCAGTTGGTGGAATGAATGGCGGGGGAAACCGGAGAACCCCGGAGAAAACCCGCCCAGACGCCGCTTCGTCCACCACAAATCCCACATGCAGGTCCCTGGGATTGAACCCGGGCCGCCTCGGTGGAAGGCGAGCGGTCTAACCACTCGGCCACGGCGCCGCCTAATTTTCGAGATAATGCTTGTTATTCCCTTAAATTTTCCAATACTTATACTTTTTCTCAAATTCGTCATTAATATTTTTTTGTCCTGGACATGCAATGAGAATGGAATGCGCCACATAGCAACCAGCGCTTAAGAGATTTGACTATCGATTATAACCTACCATATTCCCCTTTCATCTACAAGAAAATTAGTAATAAGATTGACATCTCGATATCTCAATTAACATGAAGCATATGTAGAATAAGCGTTTGTAAAAATATTTTGTACAAGAGTAGAGAAAGTCATGTGAGTTTAACACATCAGATTTTTTTGTCTTGGATATGCAAAGAGTATTATTAATCTGTGACAAAGATAATGGTGCTGCACATAGCAACCAGCTACTAAGAGAAATGTCTATGCTTAAAGGCTACTGTATTTCTACATTGCCCTTGTAAATATATATTCCCTTACAATTACAAGAAAATTAGCAATAAGATAGAGTCTGGAAATGTTTATTCCGATTAACATGAAGTAAATGGAGAATAAGCGTTTGTAAAAATAGTTTGTACAAGAGTAGAGAAAGTCATGGAGTGTAACACATTAGATTTTTTTGTCCTGGTAGTGCAAAGAGAATGGAATACTCCACATAGCAACCACCTCTTAAAATATTTGACTATCGCATAAAGCCTAGCAATTCCCCTTGCATCTACAAGAAAATTAGCAATAAGATTAACATCTCGATATCTCGATTAACATGAAGCATATGGAGAATAAGCGTTTGTAAAAATAATTTGTACAAGAGTAGAGAAGGTCATGTGAGTGTAACATATCAGATTTTTTTATATGAACGGTTATTTCATATAAAGATCAGCAAAATGTTCCAGTGGGCGGTGAAACTTTGTTAAATTGTTATTATTCTTCATCTGTCAGGACTGTTGGCAAGCGTCTCAATCAGAAAATGTATCTTAGATCCAATCTTTAGAGTCAATATTTTCCTAGAACTTCTCGCCAAATATTGTCCCTTATGTCCTCCAGCACTCAAGGTCAAACAACAGCTGAATATTGGAAAGTACAAAGAAGGTCTACTCTCCTCCCAGCTTCTCTGCTTCTACGGACTGTGTTTGCCTACCTGAAGTTCAGTTTTTCAGGAAGAGAGTGTGCTTCTTTTTCTAATCATCAATCACCAATAAACTTCTCTCATGATTAGCACATTTCAGGTAGGTCTAAAAAAATGATTGTTTCTGGATAAAGTAAGCTTGCTGTAAGTTGTCAACGTGTGACTGGGCTACAACTTTAATTCTCCCTCGCACCTTACATGTACATTTTATCAATGTGAATTAGCTAGCTGGTGATGTCATGATCCGTGCCTCTGAGAGGTATATAACAATAGTGAAAAGGTGCAACGTTTCCCTCGGCTTCATTGTTTGTTGAGTGTACATTCCATGACACTGGACAGCACGCATATTACATCAAAGGTTTGTCAGTTGTCCCTGTGCCGAAACTACATGCGTGTTTAAAGACTTAATAGATTTCTACGCAGCTGTCTACATGAGGTAGCAGGATTCCAGGTGATCTAATGTTCCAGATGATCTTATATATACACCACCCGCTTAAAATACCAATTTTACGTAACCTGCAGATCCCAATTTTCTGTCATAACGATATGCTTGTATTAGCATTCCAGAAGGTAGAAATAATCGTTAGCAAGCGTTTTAAGTTCAGCGAAACAATAATGCTCACACATGTAAGTAGCGATTATGTTGACGCATAAACACTAAAAGTCGGTCCAAAACAGCTCTACCTCTCTCAACCTGCGGAATTAAGTTGAATGACTCGCATTTAGGATTGGCTCAACGACCAGTGTACAAACCTCAGCATATTAATTTTATTTTAGTTTTCTTCTGTTAAGGACATGCTCCTAGAACACAGAGGCAGGAAACCCAGTGCAAAATCTGTGCATTTGTTTTTTTTTTCATTTATTTCCTTTCACTATTGATTTTCTTATTGCTTCTTCTTCATTTTATGCTCACTCTCTCAAGGAATTCTTCGTACAGGTAATTCAGTATTTTATCGAAGAGGAAAAGTAAATGGACAGAACGGTTTACTTATCTGGATAAATTAAACTTGAAGCAATTAAATATGCAAATTTGAGAGTCTATGTCCATAGGAAAGATTGGTCCCGGCATACAATATATAGCATACTCATCTATTCTCATTATGTAAGCTTAGCCCCTGACGATTGTAACGATGTAATAAAAAATAACCACAAATCTACCTATGCATGTTCTGTACTCCAGCCTTTAAACTGTGTGAGAGAGCCATTAGTTAGGTTCCCAGAAGCCAGAGAAAGGATGTTTATCTGGAGTTTTGAAACTATGGACACAATATGCTATTTAGACTAGCTTAAATTCATGGGAGTTTTATTATTTCATTAGTCCTAAGGCAATCCACATAGTTAATAAATATAATGTATTGCTTAAAAGCGATGCATTTACGAGTAATGCCTTTCAAACTCTGTATCACACCTCCATTGAAAGCATACATTTTAAGTCTGAGATCGACAAAGAATGATTTTCCCATTAGCTTCATCTTTAAATTTTCCCAAAACCTTTTTGTTTTGTGAAGAATGACATACATATATGTACTACTATACCTCACCACCAGGCATACTGGGAGAATCCGGAGATCAACATATAAATAAAGCTGGGAACCAGATTAGACTGTTCGTCAATAACAATTTTAAAACCACTATCACCTTCTTTAAAAATCTGATGTGTTACATTCACATGACATTCTCTACTCATATACAAACTATTTTTACAAACGCTTAATCTCCATGTTAATAGAGATTTCGAGATGTTAATCTTATTGCTAATTTTCTTGTAGATGCAAGGGAAATTGGTAGGCTTTAAGCGATAGTCAAATATTTTAAGAGCTGGTTGCTATGTGGAGTATTCCATTCTGTTTGCATTCCAGGACAAAAACAAATGAATAACGAATTCCCATTTGAGAAAGTGTAAGTATTGGAAAATGTAAGGTAATAACAAGCACTATCTCGATAATGGTTCACTCAACAACAAAAATGTATATAAAATAAATTGTGTATTTTAACGGAATCTACATTTCTGTGCAGTAAAAGTTTGTCTATCTCTTATGGTTTACCAATGAATTGTCGTTCACAATGAAGAATACTTTTACAGACACACAGACACACACACGGACATATTTCCAAAAATGCTTTTTTTGGATTCAGGAGGCCTCAAAACATGTATTTCGGGTGAAATCTCGGTATCGAATTTTTGAGTGGAATGCAATACTTCCCCTACTTACTATACGTAGCAGAGAAAGTAAAAATGCAACGGAAATAAATGCACATTAAACGTAACAGGACTTTAGTAAACTACATTACACCTGTTAAGAGGAACAGTTTATGGAAAGAAAAGTTCAGTGCTCCGTTGTAAACATGAAGCCGGCGATCGGAATGCAGATTTAGAAAAATTAACGAATAGGAAATAAGTTGAGGGTGAATTGTGTATAGCAAGTCGGGGAAACACAATTTTGGAAGGGCACTAAGAATTATTTCTACAACAGCTCCGTTGTTGGGCACTATATAAGTGTTACGATGAAACACAAAACTGTTTAGATGTGTTTGCCGAGTAAGAGGTTGATGTGTTGCGTGTGTTCTAGACGGCGACGATGCAAGAAGAAAGGCAACGGGCAAATAAATAGCAGCGATAGACCACCGTGGAGGCCTTTAACACATGTATACTGAATACATTCAAACCGAACTACTCTACTAATGATATGAACCCTGTGTCTACTCCAGGACATTTCCCAAAATTGAGTTAGAGCACGTCACTCCCGTAATGTCCGTCACACAACCCACATGTCGCCTGAGTATTGTTATACACCGGGGCGAGGCCAAAAGGTTTGCAGCTAAAATATTAAATTTAGGCACTCTGGCATAAATATGGGGAACGTAGCTACAGAGGGAACTAGAAAGGTACCAAATAATTGCTGCACAAAACTAAATCGGGCGTGGAATATTTTCAAATATTTACATTTGAATTCAGATTTTTCTTAGGTTCATTATATATCAAGGTGCTCTACATGGTACACAAAAAGGTTACACACAAAACACTGGGGGAGATGCCCCATGCACACACACCCATCACACACACACACACACACACACATACAAAACAATAATGTGTCCGACGCGACAATATACATACATACATTACATCTCTCCCTACTCACAATAGTGAGGCATCCCCGACGAAAAAGAAGAATAAATACAAAAAATATAAGCATACAGCAGTGAACATTCAAAGATTACAAATATAAAGCCCTGATGAATCCCCACATAGACAATGATTCTGTTTGACAATAAAGTAGTCCCACAGGTAACCACCCCCAGCTTGTAGCTGCTTGTAGAACATTACATTTAGTTACCCCGGCGTATGCATTGGGGGACGTAACTCAGAGGCACACGAAAATTTTCTTCTTTTTCTTCTTCTTCTTCGCAGCAATGTGATCACAAATATTATATAGCCAGCGCCAAACACCAAAAATGTGATACACGGGGTGAGGCCAAAAGGTTTGCAGCTAAAATATTAAATGTAGTTACCCCGGAATAAACATGGGGAACGTAGACAGAGGCAACCAGAAATATACTAAGAACTTGCTGGACAAAGCTAAAGCGGGAGTGGAATATTTTTAGATAATTACATTTTAATTCACATTTTGCTCAGGTTTATTATAAATCAAGGTGCTCTATGGTACAGAAAAAGGTTACACACAAAACACTGGTGAAGATGCCCCATGCACACACACCCATCGTACATACACCCGTTCCCTCCGAAGATTTACATTAGAATGACGCTACTCTGGCTACAACTAGACCCACGCTATAACACATTCACACAGCTATTACCACATTTGCCTTCACCCCCAACTAGGAAATGGAATTGCCGCGCCAGACAGTAATTAATACACAAACACCACAATTAGTTCAACAATATTATATACAGCAATAATGTGTCCGACGCGACAATACACACACATGCATTACAGTATGTATGGATGAATTAAGACATTTGCATGTCTGATAAAATATATAACTACAATTATATTGGAATATCCTGCGAAGTGTTCTTTATTCTAAATGGATTTCGTATGATTTTGTATGACCTTAAGTTTGTAGAAAAACCACAAGAAACATGGTTCTCTTTAAAGCACGCAATTCATTTCAAATAATTTTATTGTGAACTCAACCATTCGAGGATGCCAGTTATTATTGGTTTAAATATTTCAATACTTTCTTATTTCTGAAAGAAGTCGCTACTGAGTTGTTTCTCAGAATAGCTAAGGGTATGGAATTTCAGGAATGGCATTGCCCTTTTAATATTTGACATTCGATTCCGTTTCCTCTCGGCTCCCTTGTACCTTCTACTGCAACTAAACTATTTCTGTACAGAAATAATACTATTAACACGAGGTATATAATCATAATAAGCTTTTGCGACAATAGTTTATAGAAGTTATTTTAAAACAAACAATAGTAATTAGAAAAACTCATGTGAATGCAACATATAAAAGTTTTTTAACATCATTTTGTTGTTTCTCGCAATGTGATAGAAAGATGTAACTTCGCTTCAATTTCATGTGTGTGTGTCTCTTTTATGTGCAATGAAATGTGTAACAAAATAATTTCTTAAACAGGGAGAAGTAGATAATAAAGTAAGCTTTTGTAAGAATGCTTTGTAAAAAGTATACGATAGTAGCTAGATCATGCGAATGTAAACCATCAGATTGGGTTATACGGTTCACACACTTACAATACACGCACACTCACAAACGGGTACCTTTTCCATTTTTTATTCAGGGATCTAAAACGTGTAGTTACGGTGAAATTTCATACCAAAATTTGGGGTGGAATGCTACACTTCCTCTCCATTCCCTTACCATGACCATGAGAAACAGCGCCTCAAAAACTCTGATGTGATGCATTCACATCACTTTGTATAGATTCTATCGCTTATTACTGAGTATACAAACTGGACTTACTAAAGCAGATTTTTATATGTATTTCATTTTAATCCAAGTAAACTTTTGCAGAAATAGCTACATTACACCTTTCGTTATAGATAAAAACGGAACAGCTATAGTCAAATGTTGAACTGGATGGTATACGCTGGCCTTAAAAGTTCATACTGTTTCAATGGAATCGCGGGATGTTGACAGCGCTTTAAAAGAATGGCTAAGTATCTGGGAAATGGCGCATGCCACAAAAAAGTTATTTGAAATAAATTGTGTATTCTAATGAGATGTACATCTCTTGTGTAGTATATATTCGTCTGTCGCTTAGCATTTACCACTTATTCAATATTACACACAATTCTTTCGGAATGAGGAAGACTTCAAAGGCCATTCAAATAAAATTCAAGATATACCCTACGTGATCAAAAGTATCCGGACACCTGGCTGAAAATGACGTACAAGTTCATGGAGCCCTCCATCGGTAATGCTGGAAGTCAATACGGTGTTGTCCTATATAACAGCGTTCACTCTCGCAGGCATACTTTCAATCAGATGCTGGAAGGTTTCTTGGGGAATGGCAGCCCATTCTTCACGTAGTGCGGAACTGAGGAGAGGTAGGCCGGTGAGGCCTGTCACGAAGTCGTCGTTCCAAAACATCCCAAAGGTGTTCTGTAGGATTCAAGTCAGAACTTTGTACAGGCCAGTCCACAACAGGGATGTTATTGTCGTGTAACCACTCCGCCACAGCCCTTGCAGTACGAACAGATGCTCCATCGTGTTGAAAGATGCAATCACCATCCCCGAATTGTTCTTCAACAGTGGGAAGCAAGAAGGTGCTTTAAATATCAATGTAGGTCTGCGCTGTGACTGTGCCACGCAAAACAACAAGGGGTGTAAGCCCCCTTCAGGAAAAACACGACCACACCATAACACCGCCACCTCCGAATTTCACTGTTGGCACTACAAACGCTGACAGATGACGTTCACCGGGCAATCGCCATACCCACACCCTGCCATCGGATCGCCACATTGTGTACCGTAATTCGTCACTCCACACAGCGTTTAGCCACTGTTCAATAGTGTAATGTTGCGCTCCTTACACCAAGTGAGGCGTCATTTGGCATTTTCCTGCGTGATGTGTGGCTTATAAACAGCCGCTCGACCATGTAATCCAAGGATTCTCACTTCACGCCTAACTGTCATAGTACTTGGAGTGGGTCCTAATGAAGTTTGGAATTCCTGGATAGATGTCGGCCTATTACTCTTTACGACCCTCTTCAAATGTCGGCTATCTCTGTCAGTCAAAAGACAGGTCGGCCTTTACGCTTTTGTGCTGTATATGTCCCTTCATGTTTCCATTTCACTATCACATCAGAAACAGTGGATCAAGGGATGTTTAGGAGTGTGGAAATCTCGCATAGAGACTTCTGACACAAATGACTTCCAATCGCCTGACCACGTTTGAAGTCCGTGAGTTCCACGGAGCGTCCCATTCTGCTGTTTTACAATGTCTAATGACTACTGAGGTCGCGGATAATGAGTACCAGGCAAGGTAGCAGCACAATGCACCTAAGATGAAAAACATATCTTTGTGGGGTGTCTGGATACTTTTGATCCAGTAGTGTATATTTTAATTTTCATGTAAATGTATTTAGTATATAGTATTTTAATTCAATTTTTTTTATTTAGAAAATCATACATTTCGAAAAGTGTTCCTGAGATTTTCTTGCAGAATTTCGCATCCATTTTTGGAACGTACTGAACTTAAATACGAAGTTTGGTGTTGATTCGACTCTTCCTGTTTGAGGAAGAACTTTATCTAAAAACTCTTTTTTTATTTATTCAGGGAGCCTCAAAACGTGCTGAAATCTCGATATCGAATTTTTGTGTGAAATGCAATACCCTCTCTACCTACTATGTATGCATTCATTCATTATCTGTTTACCCTCCTCTTATGTAGGACTTACACCCCCCCCAGGACTTACAGGCAGGTGCTGGGGTCAGAGGCCCGTTGAGGAGCAGACACTCATGGATCAGACAGAACATCCAGGATGGGTGATCAGCCCGATGCCTGGTATGGGATGAAGGAAGTAGATGAAGCGAAATGTTGGTGAAATGGATGAAAGGAATGGTAAATGGCGGGGGAAACCGGAGAACCCGGAGAAAACCCACCCAGACGCCACTTCGTCCACCACAAATCCCACATGCAGGTCCCTGGGATTGAACCCGGTCCGCCAGACGCCACTTCGTCCACCACAAATCCCACATGCAGGTCCCTGGGATTGAACCCGGTCCGCCTCGGTGAGAGTCGAGCAGTCTAACCACTCGGCCACGGCGCCGCCTACTATGTATACAGCCACAATTTAAACTCTACGACTACCTTTCCTGCATCGCATTTCTTATTGGTTTTCGGGGACTAGTGATATCATGTCTACAGTTCATTGGCTGGGATAGTCCGTTTACAGATGGAGGCACCCCTTCAACTATATATCGTACCAATAAGCATACGTAGCGTTTGTATCAGAATGAAATGAAACGTTTCACTATCTGTCATCGCATTGGCTAGTTGATAAATCTGTGACTGCAAGGCACTTTTCCACAAGCAAAATTGTCGCATCTGTTTACTTTATGTTTGTATGGAAAAAATACAGAATGACTTTCTCCTGTACTTTATTGTGTTTATAAGGCTTTTAACCGCACATGAGATAGCGACTTACATGCCCATAACATTTTTAAGCGTGTTAATTATTGTTGGATTTGGTTCTTATAATTTTCATATATTTTAATGACACGGGTACGCTACACAGTAATTGGATAAATTAAAAAATGCATGGAGGAATAAATGGAATGAAATTAATCAGCGATAATTTAACTCAGTCCGGCACTTACACTATAACATACATTATATTATTAAGCCACTTAATAGGTGCGTAAAAACAGACTCGCTGCAACCTGTGTCAACTGTTTTATGATTCATTCAAGTTTGAAGCGCACTAGCACAAGCATTATAATTTTTGTATTCGCCAATAAAGCTATATTACACATTCCTTGTGCAATAACGCTCGCTTTTTGCGTCAGAAATGTACAGCTATAAAATTGCTGTGTTTCCCAACAAAATTATAGACCACCAAATTGGATCAATTCGAATACTTTCTTTATTTAATACCGTGAATTTAGGAGCAAGTATTAGTTGCTAAGGAAGTTATGGTTTACATCTGTCAGTTATCATTCTATCCTTCTCTCTGATCATTAGCATAAGTACATCAAATGTTAATATAACATACAATGTTTTTAATTACTCCATAACTTCTTTTTATATTAAATAAGCATTGTTTTATAGTGTTCGCATAGCGTATACGAATCTTATATCCCTTGAATCCAGTTTTTGAAACACGGATATTTAAAACAGAGTTATTGTAAACAGGGACCTCAGTCATGGAACATAAATATGTGTTTTTTTAAACATCAAACAACATTATGTGGCTCAAACTGCTCATAAAATATTGTAGCGGACCAGGTTGAGCACCGAGTATTGCAACATATTCGTAAACCAGCGCAAGTGTGGAAACCAGGTTAACAGAACACGTCTACGCTGCACAAGGCCGAGTCAGCGCTTCTGTATGTATTTATACTACAGGGTTTTGACTCGGTCGCGAGAGTTGCCAGAGAGTTATGTGAGCAGTAATCGCGAGCAGTTATCAGAGAGTTGCCAGGCAGTTATCAAAGAGTCGTCAGATCAGTTGTCAGTCTCGAGACCCGTCGCCACTAGAGTTAACCAGGTAAGCATGCGTCTCATCTGAGTTCTGTTCATTTGCCGGGGCTTCACCCCAAACCGAATGTACTCACTTAAGGTAACAATATAATTTATTGGGTCAATGCATCCCCTGTTCATCATTTAAATACCCCTTATCCTAGAACGCCACCCTGGCCTGCCTACCTCCCTGGTACCAACGCATCCCCCCTACCTCTGAGCTACCAACCCCTCTGTGTAATCACCTACTGCGGGCGTAACCACCCCCGTGGGGTGTTACAATATACAAATATATGGAGAAATATGCTTCTGTCCCATTTTATAATACGAATTCAATTAAAACAAGAACAATGAAATAATTTCCTTTTTCTACTTTAACGATTAGAAACGCATTTCAGATTTCAATATTGGGTCCACCATCCATTGTTGTCTAAGACTGCATTCAGTCCTATATTGTTGATTTCGCGGAGTCCCATATACTGGACCTCATCCTCACATTTTTCCACATTTCAAAAGCGCAATTTGTTAGGATCACCCCTAGTTCGGTCCTGAAGGGGTTCCCAGTCACCAGTCATTAAAGTCCAAATATGCTGCATTGGGTTTAAATTGCGACTCTTGACGGGCTAGTCGATTACCAAGTTTCTGGATGCTTTAGAAGCAGGTATGAACATTGCTGTTGCCCTGCACGAAAGTAATGGTGAGAATTTCGCCAGCTGGTAAAAACAGCTCGAACGCTAGGAAGCATACAGTCCTCAAGAACAAGTATAGGGCATTTCAACAAGTGTCCTATCTTTGAACTTAAATAAAACACGTTATATAAATGGTAGAGGTTTATTTCTTTTTTTACTTTGGAACATAATTAATGCCATTACGTGCGGAAGGGATCATCAGTTAAGTGCCCACCGCGACTTCTCTGGGTTACGTGTATACTGTTGACCCACTTTTCAATGATAGAAGAACGTAAATTAGGTCCAACTTGACGAATAACAGGCGTGATGTTATTCATAAGATCATTTACTGTTCCTGGCCTGTTGATATAAACTCTAAATGTAACATAACCCCACAAGAAGTAATCCAACGGGTTAAATCACATGACCTCGGGAGGCAGGTAACATCACCACCACGGGAAATGATGAAACCTCTGAACTTCTCCTTGAAAAGATCGATTGTTTCGAGAGCAGTATGACATGTGACACCATCGTGCTGGAACCAGATGTTTCTGAGATCCATACCATACAATTGAGGCCAGAAATAGTCCGTTATAAGAGCCTGGTATCTTTCTCCATCGACAGTTAGAGCTTCTCCATCTTCATCTTGGGAAAAATATGGACCGATGTTTCCACCATACCAAAATCCACACCACACAGTAACCTTTTGGGGATGAAGTGGTCGTTCTTGAATCTGCATTGGATTGTGATTGCTCCAATAGCGGCAATTTTGTTTGTTAACACAACCATCCATCCAAAATTGGGCCTCGTCGCTGAAGATGATTTTTCGACAGAGATCCGGGTCAGCTTCCAATTGTTCCATAGCTCAATCAGCGAATACACGGCGCAACCTATGGTCGTTGGGCTTTAGATCTTCAGTTAACACCATTTTGTAAGCGTGAAACTTCAAGTCCAGATGCAGAATTCGCCAAGTTGTAGTCGGCGAAACGCTACCTTTGCGCTCGACAAGCAATTGATTTGTTTCCGTTCTCGCGTACACTCTCACGAATGGCGCCTATGTTTTCATAGGAGCGCTTATATCGATTACATACAGGCGTTCTATGATTGCTGACAGAACCACTTCTTTCAAATTTATCGATCAAACGCCGAATGGTTCTCTCGCAGGGACGATTATGCATACCGTAAACTTCACGCAATACACGGAAGGTTTGGTGAACAGATGATCCACTTTGATAATAAATTTTCACAATTTCTACGCGTTACTGAATGCTGTAGCGTTCCATGGCTATTTGACAATAGCAACTGTAACTACATGAAAAAATGAGTGCTGTAACTCCATAACAACGGCAGCTATTGATGTTAAAGATATGACACTCTTGCTGAAAGACCCTTAATATGCTTTTCAGAATCCATTTGAGATATCATATTTGGATTAACAGCTATGCATTCTGAAGCAGATATCCAGCAGCAAATGATTTTCCGGTCACTTCCTTTTTGTTCGATAATAGGGGGGCATTACGTGTGTTGTTTGCTCATCACAGATACATTCTTCTATCCTCATCAGATGAAAAAGCCTCTTCATCAGAAAAGATCACAAGCTCCTAAAAGCTGTCTGGTTTGACCGGGTACTCAAGCGCAAACCCCATTCGGCTATTGTAGTGATATTTAGTCATGTCTATTTTCTTGGCTGCTTTTCTATGATGGATGCCGCCTTGTTGAAGGCGGCTTCTTACTGTCCAAATGGAACAGGTTAACTGTAAATCGTGGCGTAATCTGGTATCGGGTCTGATTGGAGTGTTTCTGTTGGCATTACAATTGCAAATTCACTTCTTTAGTAGTCTTAAAGGGATGGCCTGATTTCGGGTGTGTTTTAAACTACCAACCACATGTTCTTGGAGTCACTTAATCCAGCACTTGACCACAAACCTAGAAGTTTGCACGATATTACAATTTCCGTAACTGTGCTTCTTGCTTCCCATAACGCGACGATACCTCCCGAGTCACCTCCTTTGTGTAAAGCATGTTTAGGCTGTCGTCAGATAGTTTAGGTTGTGAAAGACAAACTGAAGTAAACTAAAAGACCTGTTTTCCCTACTCGTGATTCCGAGGGAGGACGAGGACGCGTATTATGGCACGCCCACAAGTCCCGGAGAGATGGTCGAAAATTCGCCGTGGACTACTTCTTGTGGCTTGTGTACGTGATAAAGTAAAATGACAATATTAAAAAATCGACACTAATAACAATTCATATCTCGGTGATGGTGATGCTACCAAAAACGGCATTTCACATAAATTGTTGGTTTTTAAGCATCTCATTTTTTGTGCTTAAGTTTTTGTATATCTGTTATGGTTCACTAATTAGGAAAATGCATTCCGAATGAAAGGTACTTCACAAGTTATTCCTAAAAAATTCAAAATGTGCATTTAATTACTAATGCAAAATATATAAAATAGTATCTCATTATATTTTAATTAAATCAATTACAGCCATTTTTAGGAAAATAAGAAATTACGAAATTATTTGTATGTAGTGACAAGATATTTGCTTGAAAATCTTCGTCTCGGAGGTTTGGAAGCCGCTTGCTTACATCATATCGATAGATGGGCGGAGTAAGATTATAAATAAGTTGTCTAACAGTGATTATATCATTAAAGACGATTGTTACAGATATTTAATATTTTTGGACTGCCAGGTTGTATCTTTGCCATTACTCAACAACAAAAATGCACTTAAATTATATTTAATTATGAACTTTATCTATAAAAATGATCTGTATATCTTTTGAGATCTAATTGCCGAATTCATTGATGTCTCAAATAATATGAGCTACTTTGGATAAGGTTAAATTAATGCGATTATTACAATTATTATTATTATTATTATTATTACTAATGACAATGAAAGCATTATACAGAATCGCTATGTCAAAAGTAAAAATTAGAAAATTTTTATCGAAAGAAATTAAAGTCACAAAGGACCTGCTCAAGGTTGCAACATGTCACCCACTTCATTTGAAATATGTTTACAAAGAAAAATGTTGGATTGGAGAAAGAAATGTTCGGGAAGGAGAGTTGGCAATGCGTGAATATCTACAATTTTGTTTGAGGACTACCAGGTAGTGACTGCTCAGGAAACTGTGGATATGGAGCGTATGGTGAGAAAAATATTAAAATTGAAGCAACATACAATACTAACCACGTCAAACTAATACCATAACTGATTAATGTAATAAGATATCTAATTCACAGCTTCTCAGCATCAACACATTAATAATTTCTTTCTTTAACATTTTTGTTCTAAGTTTTACCTGTTACGTATCTTTTGCTAATATTTTATGTATAATAATTAAGAGGATGTTTAAAAAAACACACACACAGGTACGCACGCACACGCACACATATATCCATAATGTATATATGGTAGAGAACAAGTATATAACGTTATAATATATAAAATATAATAAAAGAGGGAAAGACAACTGTTAACAATATAAAAAGTAATATAAAATTACGAGAAATACAGTAGTATCTACGTAAGCATGTAACGAACCCTAGATGCATAATCAAGACGATGGAACGATGGAAGTCTGTAATATATATAAACAAACTGTTATTGAATAGCAGCACCAATCAGGTACATAGGTACATGCTTATAATTCAAATACGTACGTTAAGAAAACGGTTGAAGGGAACGTAAACACAAGCTTGTCAGTGTTCATGGTTAAGCTACAAGTTTTAATTCAAACAGAAACGACGTTACAAAACTCTTACTAAAACAACTCAGTCTCTTAGTTTGTTCCTCTCAGTGCAGACACGTATAAATAGGCCTCGTAGTTTGTTCCACTCACTGCAGACATGCATAAATAGATCTCGTAGTTTGTTCCTCTCAGTTCAGATGTGTATAAACAGTCTCGTAGTTTGGTACTCTCAGTGCAGACGTGTATAAATAGGTCACATAGTTTGGTGCTATCAGTGCAGACGTGTATAAATAGTCTCATAGTTTGTTCCTCTCAGTGCAGACGTGTATAAACAGTCTCGTAGTTTGGTACTCTCAGTGCAGACGTGTATAAACAGTCTCATAGTTTGGTACTTTCAGTGCAGACGTGTATAAACAGTCTCATAGTTTGTTCCTCTCAGTGCAGACGTGTATAAACAGTCTCATAGTTTGGTACTTTCAGTGCAGACGTGTATAAACAGTCTCATAGTTTGGTACTATCAGTGCAGACGTGTATAAACGGTCTCATAGTTTGTTCCTCTCAGTGCAGACGTGTATAAACAGTCTCGTAGTTTGGTACTCTCAGTACAGACGTGTATAAATAGATCCCGTAGTTTGGTACTATTAGTGCAGACGTGTATAAACAGTCTCGTAGTTTTTAGTACTCTTAGTGCAGACGTGTATAAACAGCCTCGTAGTTTTTGGTACTCTTAGTGCAGACGTGTATAAACAGTCTCGTAGTTTTTGGTACTCTTAGTGCAGACGTGTATAAACAGCCTCGTAGTTTGGTACTATCACAGGCAGACGTGTATAAACAGTCTCGTAGTTTTTGGTACTCTTAGTGCAGACGTGTATAAACAGTCTCGTAGTTTTTGGTACTCTCAGTACAGACGTGTATAAATAGATCCCGTAGTTTGGTACTATTAGTGCTGACGTGTATAAACAGTCTCGTAGTTTTTAGTACTCTTAGTGCAGACGTGTATAAACAGCCTCGTAGTTTTTGGTACTCTTAGTGCAGACGTGTATAAACAGTCTCGTAGTTTTTGGTACTCTTAGTGCAGACGTGTATAAACAGCCTCGTAGTTTGGTACTATCACAGGCAGACGTGTATAAACAGTCTCGTAGTTTTTGGTACTCTTAGTGCAGACGTGTATAAACAGTCTCGTAGTTTTTGGTACTCTTAGTGCAGACGTGTATAAACAGCCTCGTAGTTTTTGGTACTCTTAGTGCAGACGTGTATAAACAGTCTCGTAGTTTTTGGTACTCTTAGTGCAGACGTGTATAAACAGCCTCGTAGTCTTTGGTACTATTAGTGCAGACGTGTATAAACAGCCTCGTAGTTTGGTACTATCACAGGCGGACGTGTATAAACAGTCTCGTAGTTTTTGGTACTCTTAGTGCAGACGTGTATAAACAGTCTCGTAGTGTTTGGTACTCTTAGTGCAGACGTGTATAAACAGTCTCGTAGTTTGGTACAATCACAGGCAGACGTGTATAAACAGTCTCGTAGTTTTTGGTACTCTTAGTGCAGACGTGTATAAACAGCCTCGTAGTTTTTGGTACTATTAGTGCAGACGTGTATAATCAGCCTCGTAGTTTGGTACTATCACAGGCGGACGTGTATAAACAGTCTCGTAGTTTTTGGTACTCTTAGTGCAGACGTGTATAAACAGTCTCGTAGTGTTTGGTACTCTTAGTGCAGACGTGTATAAACAGTCTCGTAGTTTGGTACAATCACAGGCAGACGTGTATAAACAGTCTCGTAGTTTTTGCTACTCTCAGTACAGACGTGTATAAATAGGTCCCGTAGTTTGGTACTATTAATGCAGACGTGTATAAACAGTCTCCTAGTTTTTGGTACTTTCAGTGGAGACGTGTATAAATAGGTCCCGTAGTTTGGTACTCTCAGTGCAGACGTGTATAAACAGTCTCGTAGTTTTTGGTACTCTTAGTGCAGACGTGTATAAATAGGTCCCGTAGTTTGGTACTCTCAGTGCAGACATGTATAAACAGTCTCGTAGTTTTTGGTACTCTCAGTGCAGACGTGTATAAATAGGTCCCTTAGTTTGGCACTCTCAGTGCAGACGTGTATAAATAGGTCCCGTAGTTTGGTACTCTCAGTGCAGACGTGTATAACTAGTGCCGTGGAAAGGTCTTAACAATAGACATACGTACACTTTCGTTACGACTCAAAGGCAAGCTTGTTTAGATATGTATATGCGTATACATATTTTTGTGTGTGAACAACAAAAATGTTTTTAATATATAAGTATTGATATATATAACTAACCTACAGAACAGTGTACTAGTAATTCTACTAACTCCTGTCTCTTCGCACTCCCTGCAAAAGGAAAGTGCCTCCCTGAGCTACCGGAGCATATACACTTTAACACTCCACAAACACATGAACCATACAAGTAACACACACAAACTGGAAGAACAAGATTATCCCCGGGCTGCTACTACAAAGATGACCAACATACACCACTAGACCTTCAGAGCTTTCATCAGGTACTTGTCTCACCAGATCTTCAAACTGCACAACAATTACGCACCAAATTGTCATACGGAATACATAACTTTTATATCTCTTTAAATACCACATATTTTAAAAAGGTCTCGTTTGAACAAAGGACATTCGTAATTATGTTAACGCAATGTGATATATAATCCTAGGAGCTCATATAGAAGCGTCCATGACCACCATTCCGGACGTCGTGGGTTCAATTTCCGTGGCCAACTTTCCTGACACATGGATTTTTTCGGGGATTGCCAAGCGAATGCTGCTCTCCATTTAATCTTTATTTTCATTTCAATTCATCTTTCATCTGTTTGGTTTCTTTCAGGGTGGCAAGTGTCGGCCGGAGGTCTCGGCATGTCCATGGCAGGGGAAAAGGATGCTCTGATAAAACCTTCGTACCTCGAACTGCAAGCGGTATCTGGGTCCCTAGCCCTCCAGAGTATGTGCAAGCCCACAGGGGAGGAGGGTGGCCGACTGCATCAACTCGGGGAATTCAAATCTGTAAATGGTAGAAACACTGTACTCTGCCTATCGTGCCTCTTAATTCGGCCATCACCTGTCTCCTCTCGCCCCACCTCTCCCTTCCCTCCCATTAACGATCTAGACACAAAAGATCTGCGTAGGGCGAGGTGTTAACTCACCCGCTTCTAGTCCTATCCCAATATATAGGGTGGACGATTTAAGGTGAGACTGTACCATATCTCCAAAGCTAAGTGTTGTAGAAAGAAATGTCTTTGATAAAAGTTGCTTGATATTTTAAGGGAAAGTAAATACCATAAATCGTGGTTTGTTTGGAGACTGCTGTGATGGTGAAATTTAGGGTCAATTTAATTTCACCATAATTGTAGCTTCCCATTTAAAAAAAATTAAATCGACCCTAAAATGACCATTATAATGTCCTCCAAACAGAACAGGATTAATGTAATTTACTTTCCCCCATAATATCAAGCAACCTTTAGTAAAGACATTTCTTTCTACAACGCTTAGTTTTGGAGATATTTCACTGTCTCAACCTAATTGCTCCACCCTGTAAAATTCTAGTTAGCCATCGGTGTGCACTTGCTTAGCGAGATACCTCTTAAATCCAAAAGAAAAAGGATTTGCTTCGAAGGTGTCTGAGAGGCATGGAAGGGGTGAAGAAGGTGCACAAAGAAGCGAGAATCGCGTTATTGGACTCTGGAATACTCAGAGTGAACAATTCTGTGGAGCTGATCATACCTACGGAACCAGTATTATTTATGGTAAATGAATATCAAGTAGTTCAGTGTCTATAAGAAAGAAACGTTTGATAGTTGGGTAGAACTGATTCCATTTGCGGAAGCTCCTTCCATATATATTGTCGTGTAATGTCAATCGATTTTTTATTCCTTTTTTACTTTAAATTTATAGTGTTGCAGGGGAGGCTACGAAAGAGAAAACGGTATAAACATTAAACATAACAAACATCAAATGATGCGTGGCACAATACAAGCACCGCAAAACAAAATAAGGCGAGAGATTAAAATTAAGTTCTATAAGGTAATGGCCATACAAGTTTTAACCTCTGGAAGTGAATCACAGAAAATAAAGAGAGAAAATTTGTGTGTTACTTTCACATGACATTCTCTACCTTCTATCATTAGTGGGTGTATAATATATTATTACGAAACCTTATTTTACTATATAATTCATTTTAATTGAGATAAACCTTTGCAGAAATAGCTACTTTACACATTTCGTTATAAATACAAAAGGGACGGCAATAGTGACATTTTTAAGAACTGGATGCTATATGCTGGCCATAAACTTCCGTACTCCTTCCATGTAATCACAAGAAACACAGAAAATGAAGGGAAGTTTAAAAGAATGAACTATTGAACAATTCGTATAATTAGCAACGCATTATTCAGAAATGGTTTATGCCACAAAAGATTATTTGAATAAATTGTGTTGTAAATAGATCCCCATTTATATGCAGTATGCATACATCTATCGTTTAACCAATAGTAGTTATAAAATAATCTGATGTGTTACACTCACATGACTTTCTCTACTCTTATACAAACTATTTTTACAAACGCTTATTCTCCATATGCTTCATGTTAATCGAGATGTTAATCTTATTGCTAATTTTCTTGTAGGTGCAAGGGGAATATGGTAGGCTTTAAGCGATAGTCAAATATTTTAAGAGCTGGTTGCTATGTGGCGCATTCCATTCTCTTTGTATGTCCAGGACATAAAAAGTGAATAACGAATTCCCATTTGAGAAAAAGTATTGGAAAATTTAAGGGAATAACAACCAATATCTCGAAAATGGTTCACTCAACCAAAAAAATGTACATGACATAAATTGTGTATTTTAACGCGATCTACGTTTTTTGTGTACAAAAAGTTTGTCTATCTCTTATGGTTTACCAGTTATGCAAAAGTCGTTCACTATGAAGAATACTTTTGGAGGCATTCCCAGAAATTTCGAGATATACATTTCATTTCTCATGAAATTATCTTAAACATATGATATTTTAATCAAAATCGTTACAGCCATTTTTGAAAAAACTTAAATTTTCGAAAAATGTTCTATGTAAAGGGTAATCTGGGGTGGAGGGGATTTTCTTTAAAACCTTCGTGTCGCATCTCTGGAAGTCACTGAACCTAAATACCAAGTTTGGTGTTTATCTGACTGTTCGTTTCTGAGTTATGCTGTTCACACACACACACAGAGACATGTTTCCAAAAATGCTTTTTTTGGATTCAGGGGGTCTCATAACATGTATTTCCGGTGAAATCTCGGTATAGAATTTTTGGGTGGAATACAATACTTCCCCTAGTTACTATACGTAGTAGGGAAAGTAAAAATGTGCAAAATTCCTTCCCAATGAAGTGACCTTCATAAACAATTCCCGGAAAATTCCAGATATGTACACATTTTTAATATGTGGTATTTTAAACAAAATCGTTAGTCATATTTGAGATCATAAAAAATTTGAAGAATATTTCATTTAAAGGGAAGTTAGGGACCGAGATGTTGTCAAATCTTCATTTCGCATCTTTGGAGGATACTAAACTTAAATACCAAGTTTGGTATTTATCCCACTCATGTTTTTGAGTTATTCTGTTCGTAGGCATGGCATAGGAACGCGCTAGCGCGCGCGCGCACACACACACACACACACACAAGCGCACGTGCGAGCATATATTCTCTAAATTTTTGTTTTTTATTCAAGATTAAACAAAACATGTATTTTCAGTGAAAACTGGGTATTTAGTTTTTGGATGGAATGCAATACCTTCTCTGTCTACTACGAGTAAGTACGTAACAAAGAAAGTAAAAAAGAGCAACAAATATACAGAGTGCAGAGATGAACTTTTTAAGAAAAGCAAAAGGTTGTACAGTATTCTATCAAATGTAAAACGAAGAAATAAAAGCATGATTAAATAAATGTTCTATTAATAAAACTGTACAGGGAAGTATACAACGCAAACAGCATATCAAAGTATTGTAAAATGATGGTTCAAAAATAAAAAATTACAAACCAGAAAGAAGATGAGGATCTAAGGAATAGATATTTGGATTAAAGGAAAGAGTGAAAACGTAACTGGTCTAAAATCTAAACCTGGCAAATCTAAACCTTGAAAGTTAAACGTAATAAGTTACGGAAACTTCCTGAAAACATTTCTGTATAGCATATTCCCAGAAATCGAGAAGCGTCTAAATAGCGATCTCAGCGACGCCCTAACTTCTAGCGCACATACTTGTTAACAGGAACAGAGCATGGCTTAAATTAGGTCTGGAGAAATATAAGTGAAAGACAACTGAATGTCAAATCGAAAACCTTAAACAGTTGTTTGATTGATTTTACGTAAATTTTGTTTATTTGTTCGCAAAAGCATATGGATAGACAGTATTTGGAGCTTGCTTTCATTTATATTTCTATCCCGTTTAAGCACCTCTGCAAAAGTTAAAAGATGGGAAAACAAATTCAACATAAGATTAATAATACAGTAGGAATTTTGCTTTTTAAACGGATCTGAAGATATACGGAGGTGGTGCTATTTCATCCTTCTTTGTGAATAGTTTATCTTGCTCTTCTATTTAAATTTTTCCATGAATGAAAAATAGGAGAGCGACAGTAGCGTCAGGTGAAAGGAAAAATGATTTCTCATCCCACTCACTTTCTTTTCCAAGTTACCCCATAAGTTGTGACGTAGGTCCCGGAATGGAAGATGATTGGACAGCAAGAAGCAGTCGACAAAGTTCGCAGAAAACATGGAGCAAAAGAAGTAACGGAATGATAGTACAAGAATAGAGTAGAGCCCTCTCTCACACCTTCACAGAGTTGGAGAGGGGGTGAAGAGATTCATCCAAAAATTCCGTCTCCTGCAAGGCGTTCCACTGCTTATTTACATCGACATGCAATATTCGACTTTACTGTAGACGGCGCTAAGGCAACATTGTGCCCAGCTTTTGTTGGCAGGGCTCCATTCTATTTATTCCCGCTGCCTTCATTGAATTTACATGTGAAATGAATGCCATATTTTAATACCTAAAACCATTCAGTAATAAACTTCCGCTCATTGGTCCTAGAAAATATAAGGAAATTCACAATCCATATATTGAAAATCAGTGTTTTAAAATAACACGTGTTGCTTCTCAGTAAGCTAATCCTTTTAATGGTTGCTTATAACTAAATCCATTTCAGGGTCATTCACCCCAGAGCAGGCCAAATAATTAATCTGTATTTAAGCTATCCTTTCACGAAGCTGAGGGTGTGTTTCCACAATTTATAGTATTTTTCACAAAAATAGATTTAAGTGTAAAAAGAAGAAATTGTATTTGTGTTGTGTTTCTATTTCCTTGTGTTATAAGTCAGCTTGTAATAGCCTAGCTGAAATTTGCATTACTTTTATTTTAGCTTTCTCTCTAAAATAAAATATATCCCTGAAAACTAATTACAGACACCATGTGCAATTTTGAGAGTTTGAAAACTACGAAATACAATTTCACTGTCACACATTAGAAGCTGAATATAAGCGTTTATGTCCTGATGCATATAACCATGAAGACATTTTTATATTCCAAGCTACACTTACATATGGATGATCTTTCAAGATCAAATAACTAGGTATACTTTTAAAAAAATGAACGTTTTGCTACACATGCAATTAATTACAGTCAAATTGTTCACACCGAATATACATTTAATAACACATAAACATACACATGTTTTAAAAGTAGGCGCTTTATATTATTTTAGTATGAAGACTGCAACAGTAGACGAAGGTACACATGTCACTGAAAATTAATCTTAGAGAAAGAGCTTTTTAAGCTTTGAAATTTTAGTATTTTGAAACCTAATTTAGAATTTACTAGGGTACACAGCAAAAAGTCCAAAAAAGCTTTGTATACGACAGTAGTACTAAGTTGGCAGTTTCTAACGGAATGCGGATTTACACCCTATTTCAGCAATGAAATTGAGTTTTATTTATGGACGTCTTTAACTGCTATGATCTTTAGCGTCCCATTCTATGTTGGGCGTGAAAGACCGTAATTTGCTCTGATGCCTCTTTATCAGGCTTGAGGTTGTTTTACTTGCCGTAAACCTACGACACTGCACCGTCGACTTTACTTCCCTTCCGAAGGAAGCCATGCTAAGAGTTTTAGGACCCGAAAAAAGTCCGTTTCCCACCGCCGGGTTTGAACCTGTGATCTCGGTAACTGGAGGCAAGCATGATACCCATAGACCATAGAGGACGACCCCCCTGTTTCCAATAAGTTTTCAAATAATGTTTCTCTAGGCCTATCTTGTATCTGAGTTGATTCAGCCAGTTTCCAGAACCCCAGAGGAAGTTGAAGCTTCTGTGATCTTCAGAATAACCTTTTCATTATAAGCTGTAAGCACGTTATGGGCAAATAACGTTGAAGAATACCCGAGATATCACCGAATTTCAAGTTATCCATGAAAACGATAATAGTCATCCAAAACTCACCATTGTCAGTCATATGTTTCGAGTTTTGAAGCTTCAAAAAGAAAAAAAATGTGAGTTCTAAGATTTGATTAAACGAGTTAGGTTGTTTGTTTGCTTTACAAATGAATAGTGTCACTTCAAAGGGTTTACATTTGTTACTGTCTCTACAACCTAGCTATATTACGTTGTAGCTATAGTACAAACATTTGATGTCAAAACTTAACAAGAAATACATATTTTGAAACCCGTAAATAGAATAAAAACATTTTGAGAAAACGATCCGTGACCGTGCCGGCGAGCAGTTTAAGTCAAAAAGGAAAATTCACATAAAAACCAAAGTTGGTATTCCTATTCAGCATCTTCCAAAGATTCAATACGAATATTAAAAATAATCCTTTACCCCAAACCACCTTTTAATGAAAATTTTTGCAAAATTATTGTCCCAAAATTAGCGTTAAGGATTTAGATTAAAATAACAAAACATTTAACATGTTTACATTATAAACAAAATGAATTTCTTGAATATCCTGGAAATAGCGTATGAATTCCCCTTCATGTAGAAGAAATTTTGTATAACATTGTACAGGTAATGTGTAAACTGTAACAGACAATAGCAACCTACCGCTCAAAAATTTAAATCCTTTTAAAATTCACAATTTCAAACCACTGTGAGATTTCTGTGGGATTTTGAGATAACCCTTATTGGTTTGAATCTCCCAATACCAGCAATTCTTACTTTCTCTACCAGGTATCTAGTAGAGTTGGATTCAACCAAAAAAATTCTATATGTAGATATGTATGTTTTGAGGCCCCCGGAATAAAAAGGCGATATTTAGAAACAAAATCAGTGTGTATGGAGTATCTGGAAAAATTTACCTCAAAAACGAAACGTCGCATAATTACCAACATTCATATTTACCTTTAGTATTTTTCAAACAGGACACGAGGATTTTCGAGGAAGCTACCCTTTACATGGAACATTTTTAGATATTTTTTGTTTTCTCAAAATCGGATATATGATTGGTTTAAAATTCTATGCATTTAGAATATCTATATTGAATTTTTTTGGAACAGCCTGTGAACTTCCCTTCATTTAGAAAGGATTTTAATTAACTGAAAAAGTTAAAAGATAAAAACATTTTACAGAAAAAATCTAAATATCTTTAAAAATACAATTTATTCCAATTTGCTTTACTATGAAATCAATTATTTCAGATATATCCTTTAATATAGGGTTTAATTGTTCAATACGTTGTAAGGTTCTTAAAGTTCTATCAGGATTAACCTATTTATCCCGATATACTAGAAGGAGTATGTCATTTTAAAGCTATGGCGAGCCGCTTTATCCCTTTTATACCTATAACGAAATGTGTAAACAAGCTACATATCGATTAACGTGAAGCAATTACCAAGTATAGTTAGTAAAACTATATTAAAATAAGATATAATGGATAGAGAAGGCCATGTGAATATAAAGCATACGATATTTTTAACGTATGGTAATTAAATATTTGGGTGTTTCTTGCGATGTCATGGAAAGTCTATCATTTCAAGGCCAGCATATTGCGATGCGCCTAACCATCCCTCTGTACCTACAACGAAGTGTGTAATGTAACCATTTATGCAAAGGTTTATCACATTAAATTGAAGGGACAAGAATAAGCTTTTGTAACAACAGTTTGTAGAGCTATTTATAAATATAGTGCAAAAGTAAACCATGTGAATGTAACACATGGATAATTTTTTTTCTGTTGATACGATACTTCTACATATTTGAGGTAAAGCTTAGGTATTTTTACTTTCTCTACTACGTATAGTAAGTAGGGGAAGTATTGTATTCCACCCAAAAATTCGATACCGAGATTTCACCGGAAATACATGTTTTGAGATCCCCTGAATGAAAAAAAAGCATTTTTGGAAACATGTCCGTGTGTGTGTGTCTGTATGTCTGTCTGTGTGTCTGTCTGTGAACAGCATAACTCAGAAACGAACAGTCGGATAAACACCAAACTTGGTATTTAGGTTCAGTATCTTCCAAGGATGCGACACGAAGGTTTTCAAGAAAATCCCCCACCTCAGATTACCCTTTACATGGAACATTTTTGGAAAATTTTAATTTTCTCAAAAATGACTCTAACGTTTTGAATCAAATATCATATGGTTAAGATATTTTCATGACAAATAAAATGTATATCTTGAATTTTCTGGGAATGTTTCCAAAAGTATTCTTCATTGTGAACAACGTTTGATAAACTGGTAAACCATAAGAGATAGACAAAATTTTACTGCAAAAGAAATGTAGATCGCATTAAAATACACAATTTATGTCATATACATCTTTGTTGTTGAGTGAACCATTTTCGAGATATTGCTTGTTATTTCCTTAAATTTTTCAACACTTATTTTCTCAAATGGGAATTCGTTATTCATTTTTTTGTCTTGGATATACAAAGAGTATTAATCTGTGGCAAAGCGAATGGTGCTGTACCTAGCAACCAGCTATTAAGAGATATGTATGTGCTTAAAGGCTACTGTATTTCTATATTGCCCTTCTAAATATATATTCCCCTTACATCTACAAGAAAATTAGCAATAAGATAGAGTCTGCAAATGTTTATCTCGATTAACATGAAGTAGATGGAGAATAAGCGATTGTAAAAATAGTTTGTACAAGAGTAGTGAAAGTCATGTGAGTGTAACACATAAGATTTTTATAACTGCAAAGCGCCAATAATACAATATCCAGTACTGTGGTGATTTTGTTTTAAACAGAACATACTTAGAAATGTTTTTTTTCTTTTCTGTATATACTTTATAACAACTGCGTTCTTTATATCGATTTTATTTGTGAATAAGTCATAATAAACATGGATTATACCTTAATAAGATAAATACTCTTATGCCGCGCACTCGTGAACTTGCATTACCTCAAAACCTACATTTGAAAAGGCCTTCTTTTTCATATGAAGCTGCTAGTTTTTAAGCAGATGACTAGTATCATGCTGTTATCACGGAGAAGCTTGGCTGCAGAAGTAGTGATTTAGATGGTGAACTTAGCAATGTGTAGTGGTGAATAGAGACGTTTACGGCTCAGCGTAATTTTCATTCCACTGGAGAGAAGTTTCAGTCGAAAGCATAACCAATTCAGTTGTTGCATAACAACGAAAAACCTTCGAAAAGAGATTACAGAAAACGTGTGAATTAAATAAGCAGAGGTGTAAGTAACTAACGTTTCTTGAATAATTATCATATTAAACGAATCAAACAATGTCTCTTTAAAAAAACCTTGGAAATTTCCGGCAGGGGGAAGATTCCGCACAGTTTGAGGGTAAAATGTCACCCAGTAATATCCTAAGTTCATCGTTCGCAAAAAGAGCAATGTAAGTTTATAAAATATCTGAAAATACTACTGAAATTCATTGTGATCCATATGAAGATACAGCGAAAAGCTTAAACCCATCAACATCAGCGGGATCTCAAACAATAAATTGCGTGAAATGCATCCATTTCCGTTTGTCACTTAAGTCCTGATTTATTTTTCTGAGCCATAAATGGTATTAAATATGATACTAATTGACAACATTTGCAATTTACATTTATTGATTATAATTTTTCATACACATTCGCACCATTAACAGGCAGTTATAAATGTGTAACACCAATAGGATACTAAGAGGGCCTCTGGCGCACCAAAATGGTGATACGTGGGAGAGAAAGGGAAAACGATGTGAAATGCTAGGCTAGGCTGGGTTGAGGGGCAGAAAGATTTGATACATAGGAGAGATAGGGAATACGAAGGGAGGTACTAAGGAGGGTAGAGGTTTGAAGACTTCAGGCCTGATTCTGAGAACAATTTAGTGTTCATTGGGGATAGAGGGGAGGAGTATACATGCATGCACGCTCGTTGCTGGGATATGTTTTATGATGTAAAACTTAAGAGCCTTCTATGATCATTATATCTAACATAACCTAACCCGAGCGATCGTAACAAACCTAGCCAACCTACAACCAACCTCAGCCAACCTCAGCCAACATATCCTAATCATCACCCATCCCGTAACCGTCCAACCTAATCTGATACCAACCATTCTAAGCTAACCTACCATCCTCTGCTCTTCTATTTCACCCTGTCATCGTCTAACCAAAGTATTCTAATCTACACTATCCCTTATCATCTATTCTATGCTGCCATTGGCTACGCTAAGTTAACATCCAACCCTAGCCTCGCACCGAGCATCCTAACCTAACCTAACCGATCCTAACAAAGCTGACCTAACCTGAAGAACCTTCTGATAATCGCTTAAACAACACCTTAAATTATAGTTTTGGAGGGCCCCTTTATAACCATTTCTATGTATTTTAAGGTATTTTGAGCCCTTTGAATATATTGTGCCCACTTCCTAGGCACTAGACAGGTGCTGTATACATATCGGAATGCTCTGAAGTCATTCTAGGACCCTGTTCCCGTCATTTTAGATACCTAAGAAGGTATTTTAGGGTGGTGATTCAGACACTTCGAAGGTATTTTAGACACTAGAGCCGGAAATGTAGGACATTTTTACCAAATGGTGTAGCTGGATTAGACTATTGGCATAGGCTTTTAGGACGTTTTGGAACACTGGTAAAGACATTTCAGGTATTTTAATCACTGGAGCAAGAATTGTAGTGCGTTTAGGACATTTTGAAGGCATTTGTATCCGTTGGTATAGCTTTTCAGCAACATTTCAAACACATTAAAGGAATTATTTATAGACGCTGTGCCGATTATTTCCAGGGTATTGGCTCAGGGTTTGGTTTAATGACATTTTGAAGGCATTTTGTGATATTTTAGTATTCTTACGCCGTTTCCAGGCATTTGGAAAGTGTGTTAGCAATGAAGCAGGAATATTTTCCGGAGGTGCGGCACTTTTAGAAGATGTTAAGCATTTTGAAGGTACTTGAGGCATTTTCCCGATTTTACACACGTTGAAGGCATTTCTGGGAAGCAGCAATTAATATTTCGAGCTTTGGTAGAAGTATTTGGAACACTGCAGCAAGGGTTTAGACTTATTCTTAAATATTTTGACAGTTTGAAATATTTTTGCTATATTTTAACAGGAATTTGACACTTTCATAGTATGCTAGAATTTAATGTATTTTTTTAATTTTCACCAGTTTATATAGCATTTACATTTTTAGGTTACTTTATGGGCATTTAGTGTACTGTTAAAGCAGTTTTTATAACCGTTTAAATCCCATATACCAGCTTATAAACTTATGAATGCTGAGCTGCTAGGGTGTGGGGGCGAGGAGGGATAAACTGTGCATGACTTACAATCTTATTGAAGTATATTCAACTATCCTAACCTAACCTGGTCTAGACAATCTTCTTCAACTACTCTATCCCGCCATCGTCTAATCTAACCTCACACCCGAACATCTTAGTCTAAACTATCCCAATCATACCTACTCTGGAAATCCTCATTATCTATTCTATCCTGCCATCTTCTAATTTAACCAAACAAAATTTAACCTAAGGAAGCTTAAGCAGACGTAACCTCAAAACGTAACCAAACTAACAAAACGTAACCTAACGTAACAGGAGTAACAAAATGTAGCCACAAAACGAAAACAAACTCCTAAGACAAACTAAGCTAACCCATTCTTCACAAACCAGACATTCAGTATGCGAACCTAATATAAACTATCCCAGACTATCCTGTCATTGTGCATTCTAGGTCATGTATCATGTCATCGTATAAGGTATTCTGATACAATTTTAACCTAATACCAAGCATGCTAGGCTAAACTACACATCCCTTATCCCTATCCTGCAGTAGTCTACCTTAACCTAGGGCCCAACATCCTAGCCTCGCATACTCAGAGGATTTCAACACCAACGCAAGCTAACCTTGAGTTTATTTTTAGTGAAGTTGATTCATTTTATCTAGGTTTTATTATTTGAGGGCTTTAATTGGAATGTTTTACGTCAACTTAGCTTTATTTTAGTTTGATGTTAGTATATATTCTGTGTTATGGACTGAGATCAGTGCTAAATGTTACCTCTCGTGTTAGGGTTACCCTCTTCCATTTCCATTCTTATTCTGCTTTTTCGTCAGGTTTATACAGGCTATATAAGTGATATTAGAATAAACTTCCATTTTCTGTAGGCAGGATCACGGAGAAAATCAACATATTAGGCTTTGCACCACAATCCCTTATGTTTTAATAACAATAAGCATATGTAGACATCCCGTCATCGGCAATCACTCCTCTATTGCTTGCTTCAACTAATGAAACTGTATTAAGATGGGACTGAATTAAACTCAACGGAAGTCTTATCATTTCATTGCTGTTTAGACAACCCACATAACCCCACGCTCCGCTTATTACCCTTAATTTATTTAATTACACTTTCATTCATTTTAAGCGCATAAATTTTAGGTCTAAAACCTACAAAGCGTTGAATGAGTTTTGGTTGGCTTTATCCTTAGATTTATCCCAACACTTTTTGCTTTGAGCTGGATAGCTCTGTCGCGTAATTTATACAGCAAATGAAATGAAGAAGAAATTAATAGTTGAGACTATCAGCATGCTAAAAAGGCGTGGGAGCAGTTTGATGTAGAAACTTAGGCGAATACACCGATCACTACCTAACCTCCGATGTTATTCTCTTAGCTGATGTCTTTGAGACATTCAGGAACAACACCCGGGAAACACACACAGTTGACCCTTCTCACTATTTTACTTCTCCAAGGCTAACATGAGATGCTTGAGAATTACCATCGTCTTCTCATGGTGAAATCTAGTTTAAGAGAGGTTTATGACAGGATTCCCCACCGGTATCCAGGCGCTAATAATCAATATGGTTGGCTACAACCCACACCCTTTCTGATGTGGAGAATTTGAGTGCTTTCCCGAGAAGATAACTGGGAGCGAATTTTCAAATTTCCATATTATTGTATGGATATTTCTGAAATTTTACTGTGCATCTATTGCTGTTAGATTAATGTGAATACCCAATTTAATTCAAGTTGGATAAATACTTAGCGAATTATTAATTATTTCATAAGGTTTATAATGTTAACGTATCGCACAATCAAAATTAACCATGTGCTTCAAAGGTTCAGAAAATGTGTTGACATTTTTGGAATTGAAGCATTGAATCAGTTACAAAAAGTATGATTTGAAAGTGAGTTATAATAATTTTTCTTTTTGTGTACCTTTTGTGCTCTTTTTGCCAACCTGCACATCCTTTCCCGCCTGTAGCAGCAAACCTCCTCCTCTCGTAAAGTCGAGTTCTCTCAAGGTGTGACCGATCTTTAAGGGATACTGGGACTGAATTTTGTAACTTTTTTGAAAGGTATTCACTGGAAAATTGGAACATTTAATAAATGGGTAAATAGAGAAATGACTGCTCTAGCTCATATAGTTTCTCGGATAATAAAATTGATTATTTTTCATTAGCAAACAATATTATTTGTATAGAATTAAAATTTTCTTTTCATGAAATTGATGTCAAACGTTTCTTTGATTTTTAGCATAAGTTACTTTTTTGTGTGCCAATGAGTAAAGAAATCATAAAAATGCATCCTTGAATTTTTATTTATTATATTGGAGAAGGTGTGTGCAAATTTTCATACGAATCAGAGCAAAATTGAAATGCAAGGAATCAATTTCATGTGCAAAAATTTGAAAAACCGAGAAAAAATACATATTTATAAATGTACATTCTTTTTAAACTTACAGCTTATCAGGTATTTATAACTGCCCTGAAGCATATGTTTTCTCATAAGTTTTTCTATTTGGCTTCCTCATTTTTTCATTTTTGGTAATTTAATCTACTACAAGCTGTTTTCTTCTTTTCAGTTGAAGATCGAGCACAGCCGTATTTTCTTCTGTTGTCGCATCTCTTCATAATCACATCTGATACACTGACAATTTTACAATTCTTTCTTCTGTAGCTGAGCACCCCATAATAAATTCTGACCAGCATTTGTTACAGCAATTATGATGCTCTTCTTTGATACAAATATTTCTTTTGGACGTTCCTCCATAACTTAGCACGCGATTTATGTTGATTTTGTGTAACATATCTTATACATTTATGCAGCAGCTCATCTCAGGCTAGTCTTTGGTAGACAGGCATTTTCTTGGAAAAAGTTGACTGAGAAAGCTGTATGGACATGTTATCACTGGTATCAGGTTGTATACTATTAGCTATACTTTTGTTGTAAAAGACCAGGAGTCAGGGCCAATGGGACATTTGCCATGTTGGGGTATGTGGTCTGTTAATATGTAGTGACGATGACATAAATAACGTTTTTCATACCTCATTTATCGCGATTATTTTCTACTATAGCATTTTTATTTGTAAAAACGTTAGTTTGCTAAAAATGGCATTACACAATTTCTATTTATTTCAAATGGAAAGCTTTAGATTTTTTGTCCTTAATGACACGAGTACTGGAATATTTCAGGGTAAGACTAAAACCACAATTGTTGCACTTTTACACATAATTGTTTAGCAAAGCCAGGTCTTTCTTCAATTTCTAGTCACATTTTAACACTCACATCCGCTACTGTAGGCATTTTAAAATAACTTTCTCAAACTTTGCTTTCAATACTGCATATCGAGGGTTAAGAACGCAGACCTCGTATCTGACATTTTACGGAAATTCTTTTAGTGCAAACTACATCTAAAAGACGTTGCGCATATTTCTGCGGAGACCTCGTATTCATAAACCAACCAGAGACCTGCAAATGTAGCAAAAAGGATATCTCGTATCTAAAGAATCAACTAATTATCTGCGAACAATACGTATCTAGGCTAATGTCAGCGGATTGTGTAGTGCGCGCAAGCTGGTGAGATACTGCCTGACTTATTTTCATGTCTTTTACCAGGAATAGGCTCTTTTGACGTAAGTAAAAGCATTTTGGTTGTCCTTCTAACATATTATTTCATAAATGTATAGACCATTTCCATCGTAAAAGCAGTATTAATATTTGATGTTAACTTAAATCATTCTTATTCATTGTCCTGCAGTTATGTGGTATTATTATTAAAACTGCATGTTTAAAAGAGTAGATACTGGTATCTCGTGGCATTTAATTATTTTTCTGCATTTGTCATAATGAGATATTCTCTAATATGTTCCAAACATATTCCTTTTAAAAGGATTCCAGTTTCACTGCAATGGAATAATGTTAGCTCTAAGCAACAATGAGTCTGAAAATCACAATGTGGGCCCACAACAAGAAAACAGTAGGTTACTAAACAAATTCATGCAACCTAAGCTAGAAAATCAAGGTCAATACTTCCTTGATTCTGTTATTCTGTTTGTTCATTTATAACATATTATTGTGTGATTTTGAATTTATTTGATAATGAGATTTGATCCGTATCAAGTAACATATTTACAGCAATGCCGAGTTCTGTTTCAGCTGTACTGCAAGGGGAGCCACAGCATTCCAGAGATAATCATTTGGTAAGCTTTATTTTATGTTTCTAATGAATAAAACTTCTTACTTGACCCATAGCTCAGTCAGTAGATCACCCGCCTACTGCAGCAGACATCCCGGGTTAGATGTTCAGCTCCAGACATCATTTGTAAAGCAAAAAGGTTCCTTGGTATGCTCATAGTCCGATGTGTGAATGTGAGTGTGCTTGTGTGTATGTTATTAACTATTTAGTAATCAATTCACCCATTATAAATATTTCAGGTTTGCCACTAAGCATAATCATGAGCACATGTGCCAAAGTCATACTATATGCCACCAGTTGTACATGGCTTGTACAATCAAAGCCACGTGATCTGTCTTTGGTAGATTAGGCCCACTTAGAAATATTAATATTTGTAAATGTTTTCCTTAGGTAACAAAAATGCCACCCATTACACCTGATGATTGCTTTCCTCTAGTGGACCACAATTTAAGACTAGTTGGAGGAACTGAGGCAGAGAACTTCAGTGATATAGACAATATTGTCCTTGATTTACCTGTTATTGATGACCACAGCAATTGTTCTATTATTTTTGTTGAACCAAGTGATGCTGTTGCTTTAAATAATAAAACACAGAGAATGCATGTTGGCAAGGGGGATTAGTTGATAATCACAGACAGTAACAAATGTAATGATAGGGAAACAATTGAATGTGACAGATACGATACCTTTCATGATGAAGAGGAAGTGGTAGATGATCCTAACTGGTTGCATTGCAGTGAGAGTAATAGAAGTGCAACACATGATGAAATGAGAGATACTGAGCAGATATGCGGTACCGGTAATGAAAATAGCATAGATTTAGATGTTAAAGGAAATGGTGTGAGTAAGGGCAAAAGGAAGAGAAGGGGTATGACAATTCCAAAATAGTGGAAGGGAAACAAGAATAAGATCCTTCGTGAAAAAGGAGAAAGCTAACTGGGATATCATAGAAAGAAACATGAAAAGCATACTCAAGGTGCTCAGCGAGAGTCCAGGAAGATGGGACCGACCTGTGTGCCATAGATGTGCTTAAAATCTAAAGTTCGCCAGTGTGCTCAGATTTCTGAAGAAGATCGAAATATAATATTTGAAGCATTTTGGGATCAACGGAATGTGTATCTAGCTTCTCTTATATCGCAGACAAACCCCACAGCGAAAGACCACAGAAGGGCATTCGAGGTGGAATGGAACTTATTCCTACTCACTGAAACTGAGAAACGGAACAAAATACATTGTCCGCAAATGGATGTTTCTCTCCCCCTAGATCTTAAAAAGTGGAGTGTTCATCATTGGGTAAAATCTTCAGTTTGTTGCACAGCTGCAAGTTCAAGATTTATCAGAGAGAGAGACAGAGAGAAAAGACAAGGTGTATTCTCCCAGAGTATCGGACAGAGCATTTCTAGCAGAGAACATCAATTCTCTATCAAAACTGCCTTCGCATTACTGCAAAGCTCTACCTGGAGCCAATAATGGGGTCAGTCAGTGACTTTTATAGACAATACAAAAATAAACGTGAAGAGAGTCAGAGACTATTACTTAGTAGATTTACATTTGACTCTGCCATGAACGAGTTGAATGTAAGCTTGTATACTCTAAGAAAAGATCAATGTAATACATGTTTGAGTATAAGACGAAGAACATTGATGAACAGACTTGCAAACAGCATATCAGAAAGAAGGATCGTGCCAGGAAAGAAAAGGAGACAGACAAAGAAGTTGCAAAAAACAATAAATGTCATGAACTAACAGTAGATCTGCAAGCTGTAAAAGTTTGCCCATTTTTAAAAGCTAGTGCTCTATACTACAAAACAAAACTTGCCTGCAATAATTACACAGTATATTACTTAAGCATACACGAAGCAAAATGTTACTGGTTTTCTGAGAATGAAACAGGACTGACAGCATCTACATTTGTAACTTGTTTTCTGGACTATCTGACAGAAAAGTTCCAAGAATTAACAGTACCCATTGTTATTTATAGTGATGGATGTTCTTTTCAGAACCGCAATTCTGTAATATCAAATTCATTGTTAAGCTTTGCTACACATAATAATGTTACAGTGCATCAGAAGTTCCTTGAGAAAGACCATACGCAAATGGAGTGTGACTCTGTTGATGCTACCATAGAAGGGAAAATGAAAAATCAAGAAATTTACTTGCCACATAACTATGTGAAAATAACAAAGCAATCGAAGAAGAAGCCATTTCCATATGAAACTTTTTCCTTGACTCATGACTTTGTTAAGAATTTTGTAGTGCGGTCTTTGAGAAATACGAATCAATACGGCCAGGTCACAAGGTAGGGGGTCCTACAGTTAATGACATCAGAGAAATCAGGTACATACCTCATGGATTTATTCACATCAGGCTAGACTTTGATGGCCCTTACCTTGACATTCCAAAGCGTCCAAATAAGGTTCATTTACCACAATGAAGACAGTTTCCTAGTTTACACAAGGATACACTTCAAATACAAAAGAGCATATGGCTGCATCTACAGGAACTAAAGAACGATATTCCAAAAGACGATCATATTTTTTAGGACAACCTACCCACTATAAGTGATATTTTTCTAGGTTTGTTCTTATTTTAGTGTTCTTTAAATAAAAGTATTGTATTAGGTTGTATTGATTAAAATGAAAAGCACCTATACAAGTCTTACATGAGATTATAAATGTAACACTCAAGTGTAAAATTTAATAAATGCTTCATCATAAAAAGGGATACCTCGTAACTGCTTATTTTCTGAAAAAAATCCTTGCCCATTAAGCCCGTAAGTGTATAAAAGGTACATATTTACTAAAACATGGGAAAACATGGGAAATGGCAAGCATAAACAGATAGAACAATATGCATAACCACAAACATCAGACCCTTAGATTAATTAGTCTGATATTATGAAGCCTTATAGCTGTCCTGTACAATATGTGCTTTCCCAGACAGGTGTTCTCCGTTCTTAATCCTCGATATGGCATATAAACAGTAAAGTGCATCAAAAGATCTGTAAGATGGATATATAAAAAAAGGCTTAAACAACCAATAAAGTATTAAAATAATTGCAAAATGTTGTAAAATTGGATTATATGGACCAATGGGGGGGAATTTTAATGAAATAGTCTCTTACAGTAACAAAATATAATTTTTGTTTTCAAAGTTCTAACCTTGTGTACATTACGCAGTTATGCAATTAGGCGCTAGATGGAAGCACACAGCAGGCAATTACAGTAATCTCAAAATGCGGCCAAACAAATCGAAAAATATGCAAAAATTAACAAATTATAATGCTTTACATACAGAAATAGAAACTGGTTGGGTCCACTGGGGTTTTAACCCTCCGTCAGTCGCTAGGGGCCTGAGAGACCCCTGGCATTATATAAATGTTATAATTTTCGAACGAACGCACCCATGCAATTGCCTATCTAGGACATCTAACATTACACCTTGCGCGATTATTTGCTGCAGCGATAATCTTATCTGTTTATTTGTTTGGCTGGAGGAATGACTAATCAACAGTTACGTGTCGCACAGGTCAACCGGGCCCCGCGCGCTTGCTCTCGTTACATATTGTTGACAGATTTGTTTCTCATTAGCTTTTGTGCAATATTGCTTTGCTATTGCAAGGATCTGTTACTGCTGCGTCATGAATACGAGGAAAAGGTACGATCTACAAAATCCGAATGAAGAATTACATCGCCTACTTTGCAATGATGATGCCTTGCCCGTGGATGACAACTTATATGAATCAGATGACTCTGATTCAGAAGATAAACTCGAAACGAGATCTTTAGATTCAGAAACTGACCATGAAGATGAAAAGGAAGATGCTGAAAGCAGCTTGTGTGATAACATGTATTTTATAGGTAACATCATATGCGTATCATAGTAATTCTTCTTTTTCTTCTTCTTATTATTCACAATGCATTCTGTTGTTATTTACAGGAAGAGATGGAACAAAATGAAAAAAGCACCTTTGAAAATAACACAGAAGTAGGATATATAGAGGAATTCTGGCGCAGTTTTTTGCGTTTATATGGGAAAGGATAGGAAAAACGAGGCTAGATGCGGCGGTTCAAGGAGGAAAATGCGTTTATATGGGGGAGATAGGGAATACGAGGACTGACGCTAGGCTAGACAGTGGTAGGAGGGGGAGTGCGCTTCATATGCGAGAGATAGGGAATACGAGGGTCGATGCTAGGCTAGGCAGAGGCTGAGTAATGTATGGTTTATATGAGCGGTATAGGAAAACGATGAGAGGTGTTAGACTAGACAGGGCTTGAAACGTAGTGCATGGTTTATATGAGAGATATAGGAAAACGAGGAAAGGTGTTAGGCTAGACAGAAGTCGAGGAGTAGAGTATGGTTTATATGAGAAGTATAGGAAAACGAGGAGAGGTATTAGGTTAGGAGAATTGAGTTTGTGTTTATAAGGAGAGACGAGAAAACGGAGAGAGATCCTATGCTAGGATAGACAGGTGTTAAAGTTAGGTTAGATAGGAAACCAAGGAGTGATACTCAGCTAGAGGGGGGGCAGGAGGGAATGAGCTTTTGAGAGGTAGGGGATACGGGGAGTGGTGTTAGACTAGACAGGGCTTGAAACGTAGGGCATGGTTTATATGTATGAGAAGTATAGGAGCAGGAAGAGGGGTGCTAGGCTAGACAGAGGTTGAGGAGTAGAGTATAGTTTATATGAGAGGTATAGGAAAACGAGGAGAGGAGTTAGAATAGACAGAGGTCGAGGAGCAGAGTATGGTTTATGTGAGAGTCATAGGTAAACGAGAGAGGCGTTAGGCTAGACAGAGCTAGAGGAGTAGAGTATGGTTTATATGAGAGGTATAGGAACAGGAGGAGAGGTGTTCGGCTAGACAGGTAGTGTAGCAGTAGGAATATGGACTTATATACAGGAGAGATAGGGAATAGGAGGTGCTAGACTTGAAAGCGACTTTAGACGTGAACTTAGTGGAAAACTGTTTCATGTCAATGTTCTAGACATGCCCATCACGTAACCTATTCAGGGAAAAGGTGACTCGTTCAGGGGAAAAGGTGACTGCTCAGGGAAAAAGGAGGCCCACAAAGGGAAAAAGGTGAGCCATAAAGGGAAAAATACAAACTTATTATATGTTAAACAGTTATTGTACGATGCGGAGAGGGATAAACTGCATATTGGTTCACAAATTGAAAAGCTTTACGTCAACATACCTTTATTTTAGTTCGTTGTAGATGTCTCTCCCCTTTTATCTAGGCTTGAGACTAGCACTAGGATTGCTCCTAATGGCAGGGTTACCACCTTCCCTTCCATCTTCTTCTTTCTTCATCAGGCGTCAGCTATCTGCATATACAGCACACAGATAACCTTCTTTTTTAAGATTGTAGACTCACGAGAAAATCTTTATCTTTAACTTACATTCTTTTAAGCACTGTTTGTAATGGCGTAATGTCCATATGCATATGTCGTTATCCCATCATCAGCAATAATTCTTTTATCATCAAACGGAGTCAATGCAATTTTATTCACTTGCACTGTAGCAAGAGCATGCTTTCGTGATAGGATCAGATTCATAGGTGTTCTGATGATTTCACAGGTTTTGAGACAGTCTGTATAGCTGTCAAACGAAATGTACTGCTTAATAGCGCTACGTTTTATACCTTTAATCTTTTTTATCATTGACCCTTGAATATCTAAGGCATACATCTTAGGACGTAGTCCAACAAAGCGTAGGATGATTTTGCTATTAGCCTCATCTTTAAGTTTTCCCAATACCTTCTTGTTCTGAGTAGAGTAACATATATGGTTGGCAGGGTAATCAGCTGTATCGAGATGCTCAAGAAAACGTAGCTTGTCCTGGTACACATCTTCAGTTGTTACACGATGAATGAACGAATCAGTGTCCATATACATAAGCTTCAGGTTTTCAGCTCCATAATAAGGCAACAAAACGTCGTAATGATAGTTATACATTAATGTGTTGGAGATGTCCAATACACTCATACCAATGTATATAGGCTTGTTGAATACAATCTGACGAGAGGCCATATGTACAGCAGCTAGATTATCAGCATATATCGTCCTGTCGATAAACGTAGGCTTGGCGATCAGCTTCTCTAGAATTTTTTCATTGGTCACCAGTCGTATATCCATACGATTACGCAGGTTCTCCATAGTTTTTCCAAACATAGCGTTGTTAAAGAGCTTGTAGAGATCCTTCTCGAAATCTTTTGTAGCTTGTTGTCGTAGCCTGTTGTTAAATTCCACATAAGGTTTCAACCACTGAGACTGTCGGAATTGTAGCACACGATGGATTTTTGTTAGTCGTAGTCCATGACTAAGAGCTTGCTTCAAAGCCATGTAATGCACTACATACTTCTTTCGAGGTCCAAGATGAGGTATCAGTTTCTTTGTAGATGATTCCAATGGTTTCATACACTCTGGCAGGAACGGTAGATCGTTGTGTAGATCGTGAAGTTCAGCAGGATACTCGATGTCGACTTCTAATATGTACCCATGAGGATCATCTTCTTGTAGTGTTTCTAAGTTGATTTCTTCAGGTGACACCCACTGAAATCCACCAAAAGGAAGGGCGTGACACATTGCCCACCCATATTGGTTATTAGCGTCCTCGTATGTGATAAATTGGGTTGGTCTCGACGGATCAAACTTATCCATATAAGTGTTATTAGCCTCAGCATACCGATGGGAAACTTGGATAAACCTCCTCTTATACCTGATTCCACCATGAGTAGTTGATCATAATCTTGTAACAGTTCCAGCTTAATTCCAGTATACAGTAACATGGCGTCCCATGTAAGACCTGGAGAGGTAAAATAATGGGCAGGATCAACTTTGTGTGTTTTAAGGGTTTGCTCTCTGAACGTCTCAAAGACATCAGCTAGGAGAAGTACATCCGAAGTTAAGTAGAGATCGCTGTACTCTCCCAGGTTTCTCACATTAAACAGCTCCCATACATTTCTAGCATGATCGTAGTCAGTATCAGTAATTTCTTCTTCATTTAATCTATTGTAGAAGTAGTCCTTAGGAGGCAAGCAGGTTTCGTTCAGGACATCCCATGACGTAACAAAATCATAGGGAAATACACCCTTACGGGTCATCAACTTCAATTTGTCTTCTCCAAAGTACTTTAGCGTTTCAGGATACGAGGTTAGATTTTTTACCAACTTATCCAAGCTTGTACTGAGGAATCGGAAGCTATCCACAAATCGAAGCTTTATATCTCCTACATACTTGGTGAATGAGATATAGCTTTCTTCAGAGTTAGGAATTACCTCCACACGTTCACTTGTACAACCCAGCTCCTTAACAATGAAATGAGAGTCATATCCGCTAAGGTTATGCATGAAGACTGGTATACATTTAGATGTTTTACAGGCTAAATTACATTCATTATGAAGACTTCCACGATATTCACCGCTGATGTGATCATGGTCGCGTACTTTATAGTTCTCTTCTGTAAAGGGTTTTCCACACAAGTAGCATGCTGAAGAAGACTCAAAATCCTTTTGCTCTTGATCCGTAAGTTTCAGAGGCATAGCAGATTTGTATATGTCATCAATCATTTTTGCAAGAGATGTCAGGTACAGCATAAACTTCTGAGCAGCATCAGCACCACGATACACATAGGGCTGCTTAGGAAGACCAGTTTCGAGATGTTCAACACCAGATGTAGGCTTCACGTAAACACAGAAGCTCATTGGTGTGTGCTCTTGATAAGGGGTTGTATAGGAAGTTTCAGGATTAGGTATACACGTATGGCATGGAGTGAGAATACTCTCAAAATCTGCATAGATGACATAAGGTACTTTCAGCATCCTCTCAACATTTTTAAACTGTACAATTGCTTTCTCCTTGCTAGGCATAACTACCCTTGCAACACCATGCTGATTCCAAATGGTTGCATGTTCTTGTAGTTTTTCCAGTCCACTTCGTCCATATCGATTATCAAAATGTGTAAAGCAGCGCTTGCAGGTATAAACACGTTCATTACATTTAGTTTTCTGACATCGAACGAGCTTCTCAAAATTCTTTATATACACGTAGTGATGTTTTCCACTACTGTCATTCAATAGTAACAGGTCACAGTGTTCAGCTAGTTCATTGTCAACAACCTTTATCGGATACACTTCATGCTTCTCATCCAGCCCGAAAACGTTAATAGACATCTTGTTAAGCTTCTCAAATTTAGGTATTTGAGAAAGTGGAGTAGGGTAAGAAACACAGCTGAAGTCATACTTATCTTGAAGCTGCTTGTATTTGTTCACACGCTGTGCATCCTTCCCTATGAATGTAGCTAATGTAGAGTACATGAAACATTTCTCGTCGGTAAAGATCTGAATGTTTATACATGCTTTCCTTGCTTCAACAGCTGACGGTAGTGGTATGTAGCTACTTCCTCGCAACGGATTGTACTTGTTGATACGAAGTCGAACTCCTTCCACAGCAACCAAAGCCCAGCTGCTACCCTTAAGCTGAGACTCCTCCATTTCAGTCACCAATTTCTTGAATTTCACTTCCATCGCTGACTCCAGATCAGTTTCCAGGAAAACAGCTTGATTCCGTGTTTTAAATGTTTTGTCACAGGTTTCACCAATACTGTTAACAAATCGACACTCAGCCAGCAGATTAATTTTAACACTCTTATGAATGCTAAGCTCTTTATGCACAGCCTGGATTATCCGTTGTTTTGCCTCTTGCAGATACATATTCAGGTCCTTAGGTGACTCGCATCGTATAAAATACGATTTCAATCGTCCTTCGAATGAAGTTTCGTATTCTTTCATATCACAGTCCTCCATTGTTGACAGCAACTGATGTTTAGTTGGCTCCAATCTTCTTTTCTTCTGAGGGCTGCTTATTTCACATATATCTTCTTGTCGCTGCCCCTTATAACCATCTTTGAAGGTTACATTACAATGTTTACATTTGAAGAGCTTCTTGCAGCTCATCTCGTGTCTTCTCTCGTCATAACCTCGGAGGAACTTCTTCCCACATTTTCCGCATGCATATCCAGTAGCGCTTGGAATAATATCCTTATACGCTGAGTTATTCATCTTTATTCTTGATGTAATAACGTATTAATCACTGATCAATGAAATGTAGCCCTCTTCACCTTGATACCACTTTAGAAAGCTGATTATTCTTGGAGAGAACACGATGTTAACACCTCAGAGATGATCAACAGAATGAATTTCAATGCTAGAGGATGCTCTATTTATAGAGGAAGCACGAAACTTTATGCATCAATTATATATCGTATTAACCCTTCTTCAAGGAAATGTACTCTTCTTCACATTGATAACACTTTAGATTATTTTCTGAGAGAACAGCGATGTTAACACCTCAGAGATGATCAACAGAATGAATTTCAATACTCAAGTTCGCTCTATTTATAGAGAAAGCACGAACCCTTTTTAATCAATTATATCCTGATTATTAATAATCAAAACGGTGATGAAGCGTGTAAGCTCTTATATATTTCAATTCGTGTTACACTGATGTTCGTGCGTCTCCGTATAGCTTCGTATGTTTAGAGAGAAAGTGTAAAGTATTGTGAAGATGTTATGTATTGTTCGGCTATAATCGTACAGATTCGGAGAGCTTGACTGGTGAAGGTCATGAACGATCCATCGACCGAGCAGGAAGCAAGCAGTCCCTTCGCGCAACGAAACCTAGATGCAAAAGGAAAGAAAATCGTGTTAGATGAGAAACCACCCAGACATTCGCCTGCAGACCATGGAAAACCATGAAAAAATATGTCAGAGTGAGCATCCAACTGAACTCGAACCAGGGACTCTAAAAGCACACGTGAAAGATACAAATTATATAGAATGAAAGGAAGTCGGTGACGATGAGAAACCACTCCAGCATTCGCCTGCAGACCAGGGAAAACCCTAAAAAATATGATGTCAGAGTGATCGACCAACAGGGAAATCAAACAAAAGACCTTAGAAACATATAGGTTAAGATGTAAATCAAATAAAAATGCAATAGAATCCTGCTAGATGAGAAACCACCCAGACATTCGCCTACAGACCAGGCAAAACCATGAAAAATAGTCAGAGTAAACAACCAACGACAATCGAACGAGGGAAACCATCAGATTACTCTAGAAGCATAAAGTTGCAAATGAAAGAAAATCGTGATAGATGAGAACCCACTCAGGCATTCGCCTGCAGACCAGGGGAAAACATGAAAAAAATCAAAGGGCTGAGCGACTGGCTAATAGAGTGTGCGACCGACATGGAAATCAAACAAAAGGTCTCTAGAGACAAAAAAAGATACAAATGAAAGAAAATCGTGATAGATGAGAACCCACTCAGGAATTCGCCTGCAGGCCAGGGGAAACCATGAAAAAAATCAAAGGGCTGAGCGACTGATGCTTAGAGTGTGCGACCAACAGGGAAATCAAGCAAAAGGTCTCTAGAGACAAAAAAGATGTAATTGAAATGGAATCATGATAGCAAATGCCACTACAGCATTAGGCAGCAGACCAGCGAAAATCGTGAGAAACGTAAGGTCAGAGTAAACAATCGATGGAAATCTAACCCCTGAACCCTAGAAATTCAAGTGAAAAAATACAAATAAAATGGTTTGAAAGGGAATCGTGATAGCAAATACCGCTACTGCATTAGCCGGCAGACCGCCGAAAATCGCGAGAAACGTAAGGTCAGAGTGCTCGTCCCTACGGGAATCGAATCCGAGAAATCTCGAATGCAAAGTGCTGCCGTTATTGCCTGAACAAAACAGTAAAAACAGACCTCATTAGCAGTCGTCATGCTTAAGCACTTTAACTTTCACCATATGACGTCACAGTCGGGGACAGTTTGACTGTCGCCACCATGTCGGGACATGCATATTTTAGACATCCCATATTTTAGAGTCATATACAGAAGTTTCATACCAACGTACTCACTACGCTCGGAAAGATAGACTAAGATTTCATCGTTGAAATACCTTGGAAATAGCGTAGAAGTTTTTCAGCCCTTATTTAATTAAATTCATGTATATACCCTATTATTTAGCGATTTTTTCAATAATTTCTTCCTCTCATTCGTCAAAAATCAGTGTACAATACGCATTTTTATACGTTTTAATGTCCGTTTATTTTTAAAACCGCTGCATTTGTCCGTAATTACGAGCAATAATTTTTTTTCAGATTTACTCAGATGTGTAGCTTGTAGAATCGAATTAGGAAATGTTTTAATAAATGTATTGTATTTTTTTAGCTTAAAGCATCTACATTTTAAAGCTGCCATGACCGTTATTTGTATTTAGTATAAAGATTGTTATATTTTCATTTTTAAGACTTCCTTTGTTAAAGATGTCTTACAATCTATTTTTAAATTTCTTTTGCAAAGATAATCTAAAATTTCATCGTTGAAATACTTTGGAAATAGTGTAGAAGTTTTTCCACCCTTATTTAATTAAAATTCATGTGTATACCCTATTATTTAGTGATTTTTTCTATAGTTTCTTCCTCTCATTCGTCAAAAAATCAGTGTACAATATGCATTTTTATACATTTTAATGTTCGTTTATTTTTAAAACCGCTGCATTTGCCCGTAATTACGAGCAATAATTTTTTTTCAGATTTACTCAGATGTGTAGCTTGTAGAATCGAATTGGGAAATGTTTTAATAAATGTGTTGTATTTTTAGGTGAAAAACAACGATCTTCTTCTGACTGTGTATAATTATAATCAAGACCGATTTGTATTTAGTATAAAGATTGTTATATTTTCATTTTTAAGACTTACTTTGTTAAAGATGTCTTGCAATCTATTTTTAAATTTCTTTTAAAACCAAAGCGAACGTTATCAACTATAATGGCTACTTTCATGTATCGAAAAGCTAACATGGCCGCTTCAGTCATCTTTTAGAAGCGTACCTTGCATATAGGTAAGGAAGGAGAAGGCTTGCGAAAGGCGGCTGAGGGCGACACCTGGAGAGAGTAAGGTAGGGATGAAAGGCCGGCTTCATGAGACGCTGAGAGCTAGGCGAGCCCGCCAGTACGCCACAGCGCGCCGTAAGGTACGGACCTATACGTAGTAGCATGCATATACCAACGCAGCGCGCGCAAGCGTCTTACGTAATCTAGCTTTTTACGCTCACTTTACCATTTAAATATACATTCATCTAAGAGATATAATATTCGTGAGGATGACAGATGTCCAAATATACATAACAAAGAAATTAGTTACTGATATAAATGTAATATCGTACGTTCGCCATTTTATTTTTAATTACTTTTTTTATTTTATTCGAGGATGACTTTGTATTCATGTCACGGGATTCAATCCTAGTCCTCCAGTCCGACTTGGAACAACAATCAATAACGAGCTACAATCCAAGGATATAATCGGTAATAATACAAATATTTTTTTTGATAAAGACCGCCAAATAAAAAGCTCTGTAAACGTATGTATTTCCCCTCACTTCCCCTCTTCCCCCACCCCACAGTAGTGCCGGTCTTTATCAAAAAAATATTTGTATTATTACCGATTATATCCTTGGATTGTAGCTCGTTATTGATTGTTGTTCCAAGTCGGGATGGAGGACCAGGATTGAATCCCGTGACATGAATACAAAGTCATCCTCGAATAAAATAAAAAAAGTAATTAAAAATAAAGTGGCGAACGTACGATATTACATTTATATCAGTAACTAATTTCTTTGTTATGTATATTTGGACATCTGTCATCCTCACGAATATTATATCTCTTAGATGAATGTATATTTAAATGGTATAGTGACCGTAAAAAACTAGATTACGTAAGACGCTCGCGCGCGCTGCGTTGGTATAGGTATGCTACTACGTATAGGTCCGAACCTTACGGCGCGCTGTGGCGTACTGGCGGGCTCGCCTAGCTCTCAGCGTCTCATGATGCCGGCCTTTCATCCCTACCTTACTCACTCCAGGTGTCGCCCCTCAGCCGCCTTTCGCAAGCCTTCTCCTTCCTTACCTATATGCAAGGTACGCTTCTAAAAGATGACTGAAGCGGCCATGTTAGCTTTTCGATACATGAAGGTAGCCATTATAGTTGATAACGTTCGCTTTGGTTTTAAAAGAAATTTAAAAATAGATTGCAAGACATCTTTAACAAAGGATGTCTTAAAAATGAAAATATAACAATCTTTATACTAAATACAAATCGGTCTTGATTATAATTATACACAGTCAGAAGAAGATCGTTGTTTTTCACCTAAAAATACAACACATTTATTAAAACATTTCCCAATTCTATTCTACAAGCTACACATCTGAGTAAATCTGAAAAAAAATTATTGCTCGTAATTACGGGCAAATGCAGCGGTTTTAAAAATAAACGAACATTAAAATGTATAAAAATGCATATTGTACACTGATTTTTGACGAATGAGAGGAAGAAATTATTGAAAAAATCACTAAATAATAGGGTATATGCATGAATTTTAATTAAATAAGGGTGGAAAAACTTATACACTATTTCCAAAGTATTTCAACGATGAAATTTTAGATTATCTTTGCAAAAGAAATTTAAAAATAGATTGTAAGACATCTTTAACAAAGGAAGTCTTAAAAATGAAAATATAACAATCTTTATACTAAATACAAATAACGGTCATGGCAGCTTTAAAATGTAGATGCTTTAAGCTAAAAAAATACAATACATTTATTAAAACATTTCCTAATTCGATTCTACAAGCTACACATCTGACTAAATCTGAAAAAAAATTATTGCTCGTAATTACGGGCAAATGCAGCGGTTTTAAAAATAAACGGACATTAAAACATATAAAAATGCGTATTGTACACTGATTTTTGACGAATGAGAGGAAGAAATTATTGAAAAAATCGCTAAATAATAGGGTATATACATGAATTTAATTAAATAAGGGCTGAAAAACATCTACGCTATTTCCAAAGTATTTCAACGATGAAATCTTAGACTATCTTTGCGAGCGTAGTGAGTACGTTGGTATGAAACGTCTGTATATGACTCTAAAATATGGGATGTCTAAAATATGCATGTCCCGACATGGTGGCGACAGTCAAACTGTCCCCGACTGTGACGTCATATGGTGAAAGTTAAAGTGCTTAAGCATGACGACTGCTAATGAGGTCTGTTTTTACTGTTTTGTTCAGGCAATAACGGCAGCACTTTGCATTTGAGATTTCTCGGATTCGATTCCTGTAGGGACGAGCACTCTGACCTTACGTTTCTCGCGATTTTCGGCGGTCTGCCCGCTAATTCAGTAGCGGTATTTGCTATCACGATTCCCTTTCAAACCATTTTATTTGTATTTTTTCACTTGAATTTCTAGGGTTCAGGGGTTAGATTTCCATCGATTGTTTACTCTGACCTTACGTTTCTCACGATTTTCGCTGGTCTGCTGCCTAATGCTGTAGTGGCATTTGCTATCATGATTCCATTTCAATTGCATCTTTTTTGTCTCTAGAGACCTTTTGCTTGATTTCCCTGTTGGTCGCACACTCTAACCATCAGTCGCTCAGCCCTTTGATTTTTTTCATGGTATCCCCTGGCCTGCAGTCGATGCCTGAGTGGGTTCTCATCTATCACGATTTTCTTTCATTTGTATCTTTTTTTTGTCTCTAGAGACCTTTTGTTTGATTTCCCTGTCGGTCGCACACTCTATCAGCCAGTCGCTCAGCCCTTTGATTTTTTTCATGTTTTCCCCTGGTCTGCAGGCGAATGCCTGAGTGGGTTCTCATCTATCACGATTTTCTTTCATTTGCAACTTTATGCTTCTAGAGTAATCTGATGGTTTCCCTCGTTCGATTGTCGTTGGTTGTTTACTCTGACTATTTTTCATGGGTTTGCCTGGTCTGTAGGCGAATGTCTGGGTGGTTTCTAATCTAGCAGGATTTTATTGCATTTTTATTTGATTTACATCTTAACCTATATGTTTCTAAGGTCTTTTGTTTGATTTCCCTGTTGGTCGATCACTCTGACATCATATTTTTTAGGGTTTTCCCTGGTCTGCAGGCGAATGCTGGAGTGGTTTCTCATCGTCACCGACTTCCTTTCATTCTATATAATTTGTATCTTTCACGTGTGCTTTTAGAGTCCCTGGTTCGAGTTCAGTTGGATGCTCACTCTGACATATTTTTTCATGGTTTTCCATGGTCTGCAGGCGAATGTCTGGGTGGTTTCTCATCTAACACGTTTTTCTTTCTTTTGCATCTAGGTTTCGTTGCGCGAAGGGACTGCTTGCTTCCTGCTCGGTCGATGGATCGTTCATCACCTTCACCAGTCAAGCTCTCCGAATCTGTACGATTATAGCCGAACAGTACATAACATCTTCACAATACTTTACACTTTCTCTCTAAACATACGAAGCTATACGGAGACGCTCGAACATCAGTGTTACACGAATTGAAATATATAAGAGCTTACACGCTTCATCACCGTTTTTAGTATTAATAATCAGGATATAATTGATTAAAAAAGGTTCGTGCTTTCTCTATAAATAGAGCGAACTTGAGTATTGAAATTCATTCTGTTGATCATCTCTGAGGTGTTAACATCGCTGTTCTCTCAGAAAATAATCTAAAGTGTTATCAATGTGAAGAAGAGTACATTTCCTTGAAGAAGGGTTAATCAGATATATAATTGATGCATAAAGGTTCGTGCTTCCTCTATAAATAGAGCATCCTCTAGCATTGAAATTCATTCTGTTGATCATCTCTGAGGTGTTAACATCGTGTTCTCTCCAAGAATAATCAGCTTTCTAAAGTGGTATCAAGGTGAAGAGGGCTACATTTCATTGATCAGTGATTAATACGTTATTACATCAAGAATAAAGATGAATAACTCAGCGTATAAGGATATTATTCCAAGCGCTACTGGATATGCATGCGGAAAATGTGGGAAGAAGTTCCTCCGAGGTTATGACAAGAGAAGACACGAGATGAGCTGCAAGAAGCTCTTCAAATGTAAACATTGTAATGTAACCTTCAAAGATGGTTATAAGGGGCAGCGACACGAAGATATATGTGAAATAAGCAGCCCTCAGAAGAAAAGAAGATTGGAGCCAACTAAACATCAGTTGCTGTCAACAATGGAGGACTGTGATATGAAAGAATACGAAACTTCATTCGAAGGACGATTGAAATCGTATTTTATACGATGCGAGTCACCTAAGGACCTGAATATGTATCTGCAAGAGGCAAAACAACGGATAATCCAGGCTGTGCATAAAGAGCTTAGCATTCATAAGAGTGTTAAAATTTATCTGCTGGCTGAGTGTCGATTTGTTAACAGTATTGGTGAAACCTGTGACAAAACATTTAAAACACGGAATCAAGCTGTTTTCCTGGAAACTGATCTGGAGTCAGCGATGGAAGTGAAATTCAAGAAATTGGTGACTGAAATGGAGGAGTCTCAGCTTAAGGGTAGCAGCTGGGCTTTGGTTGCTGTGGAAGGAGTTCGACTTCGTATCAACAAGTACAATCCGTTGCGAGGAAGTAGCTACATACCACTACCGTCAGCTGTTGAAGCAAGGAAAGCATGTATAAACATTCAGAACTTTACCGACGAGAAATGTTTCATGTACTCTATATTAGCTAAATTCATAGGGAAGGATGCACAGCGTGTGAACAAATACAAGCAGCTTCAAGATAAGTATGACTTCAGCTGTGTTTCTTACCCTACTCCACTTTCTCAAATACCTAAATTTGAGAAGCTTAACAAGATGTCTATTAACGTTTTCGGGCTGGATGAGAAGCATGAAGTGTATCCGATAAAGGTTGTTGACAATGAACTAGCTGAACACTGTGACCTGTTACTATTGAATGACAGTAGTGGAAAACATCACTACGTGTATATAAAGAATTTTGAGAAGCTCGTTCGATGCCAGAAAACTAAATGTAATGAACGTGTTTATACCTGCAAGCGCTGCTTTACACATTTTGATAATCGATATGGACGAAGTGGACTGGAAAAACTACAAGAACATGCAACCATTTGGAATCAGCATGGTGTTGCAAGGGTAGTTATGCCTAGCAAGGAGAAAGCAATTGTACAGTTTAAAAATGTTGAGAGGATGCTGAAAGTACCTTATGTCATCTATGCAGATTTTGAGAGTATTCTCACTCCATGCCATACGTGTATACCCAATCCTGAAACTTCCTATACAACCCTTATCAAGAGCACACACCAATGAGCTTCTGTGTTTACGTGAAGCCTACATCTGGTGTTGAACATCTCGAAACTGGTCTTCCTAAGCAGCCCTATGTGTATCGTGGTGCTGATGCTGCTCAGAAGTTTATGCTGTACCTGACATCTCTTGCTAAAATGATTGATGACATATACAAATCTGCTAAGCCTCTGAAAGTTACGGATCAAGAGCAAAAGGATTTTGAGTCTTCTTCAGCATGCTACTTGTGTGAAAAACCCTTTACAGAAGAGAACTATAAAGTACGCGACCATGATCACATCAGCCGTGAATATCGTGGAAGTCTTCATAATGAATGTAATTTAGCCTGTAAAACATCTAAATATATACCAGTCTTCATGCATAACCTTAGCGGATATGACTCTCATTTCATTGTTAAGGAGCTGGGTTGTACAAGTGAACGTGTGGAGGTAATTCCTAACTCTGAAGAAAGCTATATCTCATTCACCAAGTATGTAGGAGATATAAAGCTTCGATTTGTGGATAGCTTCCGATTCCTCAGTACAAGCTTGGATAAGTTGGTAAAAAATCTAACCTCGTATCCTGAAACGCTAAAGTACTTTGGAGAGGACAAATTGAAGTTGATGACCCGTAAGGGTGTATTTCCCTATGATTTTGTTACGTCATGGGATGCCCTGAACGAAACCTGCTTGCCTCCTAAGGACTACTTCTACAATAGATTAAATGAAGAAGAAATTACTGATACTGACTACGATCATGCTAGAAATGTATGGGAGCTGTTTAATGTGAGAAACCTGGGAGAGTACAGCGATCTCTACTTAACTTCGGATGTACTTCTCCTAGCTGATGTCTTTGAGACGTTCAGAGAGCAAACCCTTAAAACACACAAAGTTGATCTTGCCCATTATTTTACCTCTCCAGGTCTTACATGGGACGCCATGTTACTGTATACTGGAATTAAGCTGGAACTGTTACAAGATTATGATCAACTACTCATGGTGGAATCAGGTATAAGAGGAGGTTTATGCCAAGTTTCCCATCGGTATGCTGAGGCTAATAACACTTATATGGATAAATTTGATCCGTCGAGACCAACCCAATTTATCACATAGGAGAACGCTAATAACCAATATGGGTGGGCAATGTGTCACGCCCTTCCTTTTGGTGGATTTCAGTGGGTGTCACCTGAAGAAATCAACTTAGAAACACTACAAGAAGATGATCCTCATGGGTACATATTAGAAGTCGACATCGAGTATCCTGCTGAACTTCACGATCTACACAACGATCTACCGTTCCTGCCAGAGTGTATGAAACCATTGGAATCATCTACAAAGAAACTGATTCCTCATCTTGGACCTCGAAAGAAGTATGTAGTGCATTACATGGCTTTGAAGCAAGCTCTTAGTCATGGACTACGACTAACAAAAATCCATCGTGTGCTACAATTCCGACAGTCTCAGTGGTTGAAACCTTATGTGGAATTTAACAACAGGCTACGACAACAAGCTACAAAAGATTTCGAGAAGGATCTCTACAAGCTCTTTAACAACGCTATGTTTGGAAAAACTATGGAGAACCTGCGTAATCGTATGGATATACGACTGGTGACCAATGAAAAAACTCTAGAGAAGCTGATCGCCAAGCCTACGTTTATCGACAGGACGATATATGCTGATAATCTAGCTGCTGTACATATGGCCACTCGTCAGATTGTATTCAACAAGCCTATATACATTGGTATGAGTGTGTTGGACATCTCCAAGACATTAATGTATAACTATCATTACGACGTTTTGTTGCCTTATTATGGAGCTGAAAACCTGAAGCTTATGTATATGGACACTGATTCGTTCATTCATCGTGTAACAACTGAAGATGTGTACCAGGACAAGCTACGTTTTCTTGAGCATCTCGATACAGCTGATTACCCTGCCAACCATATATGTTACTCTACTCAGAACAAGAAGGTATTGGGAAAACTTAAAGATGAGGCTAATAGCAAAATCATCCTACGCTTTGTTGGACTACGTCCTAAGATGTATGCCTTAGATATTCAAGGGTCAATGATAAAAAAGATTAAAGGTATAAAACGTAGCGCTATTAAGCAGTACATTTCGTTTGACAGCTATACAGACTGTCTTAAAACCTGTGAAATCATCAGAACACCTATGAATCTGATCCTATCACGAAAGCATGCTCTTGCTACAGTGCAAGTGAATAAAATTGCATTGACTCCGTTTGATGATAAAAGAATTATTGCTGATGATGGGATAACGACATATGCATATGGACATTACGCCATTACAAACAGTGCTTAAAAGAATGTAAGTTAAAGATAAAGATTTTCTCGTGAGTCTACAATCTTAAAAAAGAAGGTTATCTGTGTGCTGTATATGCAGATAGCTGACGCCTGATGAAGAAAGAAGAAGATGGAAGGGAAGGTGGTAACCCTGCCATTAGGAGCAATCCTAGTGCTAGTCTCAAGCCTAGATAAAAGGGGAGAGACATCTACAACGAACTAAAATAAAGGTATGTTGACGTAAAGCTTTTCAATTTGTGAACCAATATGCAGTTTATCCCTCTCCGCATCGTACAATAACTGTTTAACATATAATAAGTTTGTATTTTTCCCTTTATGGCTCACCTTTTTCCCTTTGTGGGCCTCCTTTTTCCCTGAGCAGTCACCTTTTCCCCTGAACGAGTCACCTTTTCCCTGAATAGGTTACGTGATGGGCATGTCTAGAACATTGACATGAAACAGTTTTCCACTAAGTTCACGTCTAAAGTCGCTTTCAAGTCTAGCACCTCCTATTCCCTATCTCTCCTGTATATAAGTCCATATTCCTACTGCTACACTACCTGTCTAGCCGAACACCTCTCCTCCTGTTCCTATACCTCTCATATAAACCATACTCTACTCCTCTAGCTCTGTCTAGCCTAACGCCTCTCTCGTTTACCTATGACTCTCACATAAACCATACTCTGCTCCTCGACCTCTGTCTAGTCTAACTCCTCTCTTCGTTTTCCTATACCTCTCATATAAACTATACTCTACTCCTCAACCTCTGTCTAGCCTAGCACCCCTCTTCCTGCTCTTATACTTCTCATACATATAAACCATGCCCTACGTTTCAAGCCCTGTCTAGTCTAACACCACTCCCCGTATCCCCTACCTCTCAAAAGCTCATTCCCTCCTGCCCCCCCCTCTAGCTGAGTATCACTCCTTGGTTTCCTATCTAACCTAACTTTAACACCTGTCTATCCTAGCATAGGATCTCTCTCCGTTTTCTCGTCTCTCCTTATAAACACAAACTCAATTCTCCTAACCTAATACCTCTCCTCGTTTTCCTATACTTCTCATACAAACCATACTCTACTCCTCGACTTCTGTCTAGCCTAACACCTTTCCTCGTTTTCCTATATCTCTCATATAAACCATGCACTACGTTTCAAGCCCTGTCTAGTCTAACACCTCTCATCGTTTTCCTATACCGCTCATATAAACCATACATTACTCAGCCTCTGCCTAGCCTAGCATCGACCCTCGTATTCCCTATCTCTCGCATATGAAGCGCACTCCCCCTCCTACCACTGTCTAGCCTAGCGTCAGTCCTCGTATTCCCTATCTCCCCCATATAAACGCATTTTCCTCCTTGAACCGCCGCATCTAGCCTCGTTTTTCCTATCCTTTCCCATATAAACGCAAAAAACTGCGCCAGAATTCCTCTATATATCCTACTCACAGACAAGGGCTCACAATATATTGACCAAACTTCCTGGTGTGGTAGGAGCTGCCAAGAATGCGAAAACGGAAATTGATTGTTGGAACCTTTTTGTTTCCGAAGATATAGTTGATTTGATTTTTGAAAGCTCAAATGCTTACATTAGCAATGTGCAGTACAAATTTGATCGTGAACGAGACAGTAGACCTACAGATGTAATAGAAATAAAAGCTTTCCTAGGCTTAATGTACCTGGCAGGAATTTTTCATGGTAGACGCCAGAATATTCACGATTTTTGGAGAACCAATGACCTTGGAAGTCCTATATTCCGAATGGCTATGTCCGAAAACGATTCAGTTTTCTAATACGCTGTATTCGCTATCATGACAAAAGCTCAGGACTGGAGCGACGAAGATTGGATAAATTGGCTGTTGTTAGAGAAATGTTTACATTGTTTCTGAACAACTGTCAGAACCATTATTCTCTTGGACAAAATGTCACTGTCGACGAAGAGTTGCCGGCATTTCGTGGTCGATGTAGTTTTCGACAATATATACCATCTAAGCCAAACAAGTATGGCATAAAAATATTCTGTTTGAGTGATGCAAAACTGTTTTATACAACTAACATGGAGATTTATTGTGGAAAGCAGCCGGACGGACCATATTTGCAAACTAACTCGGCAGAGGCTGTAGTGCTGAGACAAACTGAACCAACCTCTGGCACTGGACGAAACGTTACTGCAGATAATTGGTTTACCAGTGTATCGCTGGTGAATGAATTGCGCAAAAGACAACTTTCTTTCGTCGGTACAGTGCGAAAGAACAAAAAAGAGTTACCCACTAATTTCACGTCTCCAAAAGATCGCAGACAGTACGTAAGCATATTTGGCTTCACAAAAAATGAAACGCTTTTTTCATATGTTCCAAAAAAGGGTAAAACAGTAGTTTTGCTCTCACGTCTACATGTTTCATCCACACAGTTATCAGGAGGTGCTGAAAAAAAGCCTGAAATAATCCTGCATTACAACGACACTAAATCTGTGAGTTGATGTAGTACATAAATTGTGTGCTACATACAATGTAGCCAGAACAACGAGAAGGTGGCCCATGGTAATTGTTTATCTTATTCTGAAAATGCAGGTATTAATTCTAGGGTTATCTTCCTTAGAAATCAAAATAAATATTCCACAAGGCAGGAGTATTTGAAAGCACTATCTTTAGCTTTACTGTTGCAACAGCTACAAAGGAGAGCAACAGCATTAAATCTACCCGGTGATTTGAAAAGCCTTTTGACAAAATATAAACCTGAAGAATCCGACGTAGATGAATTGTAAATTACACCGCTATGCACATTGAAAAGGAAACGATGTGAACCTTGCAACAAAGACAAAATGAACTGCAAAACTAAATATGCATGTGGGAAATGCAACCCCCCCTCTGTTTGAGCAAACATGCTAAAATTATTTGCGAAAGTTGCTTAGTCGGGGGAAACACGGGTGAGATAGTAGATGATTCTGAGTAACTGAACATTTGAAATTACAAGTTGTATGTATACCTGGAAAAGGCAATGTATTTCTTTATAGTTGTAATACAATTTATAACGTATATGTACTCATATTTTAGCTTGTATTTTTATGTTGTAAGATAATACCTATTAATGAAAGGCCTGTACGCTTAATCTAAATAAAGGTAAAAACAGGGAAAAAAGAAAATAAACGACAGAAAACAAAAATACAAACAATAACAACAAAAATATAGCGCGGGTCTAGTAGGCCCGCGCGACTAACGGCGTTCTACCAAAGCGCGCGCCTGACGGAGGGTTAAGGGTGCGCAGGGTGATTTAAATACGTCGTTGGGCTTTTAAAATGACAGATAGTGCAAAAGGCTTCGCCAAAATGTTTCAGAGGTGTGTATAGATTATTTATATGATATAATTTCAAAATCGAAAATGTCATTTTCACCTAAAAATTCTTTACCAGAGTCCCTTAAGAAGTTGATGTCGAATATCCGGCTAACCTCCACGGCGTACATAACGATTTACCATGCATACCCGAGTGTTTGAAATAGGGGATACTTCCACAAATAAGCTGATTCATCCTTTTGTATGTCGAAGAAAATATGCTGTCCATTATAGAACTTTGAAACGAGCTCTCTCACAGGGACTACAGCTAACAAAAATTCATCGGGCCCTACGACTTCGATAAATCCCTATGTTAACCCTATGGTTAAAACCCTACGTCGAATTTAATAACAGGCTACGGCAAGGTACTAGAAACGATTTTGAGAACGATAGTTACAAGCTGTTTAACAATGCAGTGTTCGAGAGAACAGAGTGCATTCGGAATCGGATGGATATACGGCTTCTGACATAACGTAACATTTTAAAAAGTTATAGCAAAACGCAAATTCATTGATAGAAGTATATATGGAGATAACTTGTCTATTGTACACGTGGCTTCAGGGCAGACTGTGTTTAAGTGCGTAACTGTGTACGTAGGCTAGATAATTGAAACACAATAACAGAGCTGTTTAGCTCAAACCAAAAAGGTGTTGGGAGCATTTAACGATAAAGTCAACGGAAAACTCATTCAAGTTTTGTAGGTCTTAGACCAAAACTGTATGCACTTGGTATTAATGTAACTGTAATTAAAAAGATTAAGGGTAATAACGCAGTCTCATTAACCACTCTATTACATTCAGTAGCTATGTGGATGTCTAAAAGGCAATGAAATTATAAGATCTCCTATGAATTTAATTCAGTCTCATCATCATATTGTTTTAACAGTTGAAGCTAACAAAATGGCTCTATCATCTTATGACAATAAAAGAGTGCTTGCAGATGATGGAGTGTCTACATAAGCTTGGTCATTACAGCATTGTGCACCATGCTAAGAAAATGTTATGCATACCCTAGTATGTTGGTTTCTCCGTGAGCTGCTTACAGAAAATGTATCTTTACTCAATTATCACACACATGTAGCTTCATAGACATGACGAAAGAAGAATACGAATAATGGAAATGGAAATCAAATTTAGGAGTAGCTTCTGGTGCTAGTTTCAAGCCTAGCTACGTTGTCGTAAAATGTCCTAATTAAGACCCTGAAATAGTAAAACCTACATACAACGCTGCAATTTCACTAAAACAACCTCAAAGTTTGATTTGATTAGGGTTGAATAGTACTTCATTGGTCGGGGGTTTGACGTTAGCGGCTAGGTTAGGGTAGATGATTGTAGGATTGTTAAGGGATGTCTGGTGTAGGCTAAACTGCTTGGTATCAGGTTAGAATGGTATCGGAATATGTTAGACAATGCCTGGATAAAAATATGATGAGAGGATTGTCTGGGATAGGTCAGCTTGAGTTCACATACTGATTGTCAAAGTTATGAAGAATGGGTTGGCTTAGATTGTCTTAGCAGCGGGTTGGTCACGTTTGATTATGTATTGTTACGTATTGTTGCGTTTAGTGGTTATGTTTGGTTACGTTCTGTTACGCTTTAAGTTTGCTTAGGTTTTGGTTAGGTTAGGCGATGGCAGGATAGAATAGATAATGAGGGGATGTTCCAAAGCAGGTATGGTTGGAATAGGTTGTTAGGTTAGGATGTTCAATATGAGGCAAGGTTAGACGTTGGCGGTATAGAGGAAATCATGAGAAGATTGTTCTAAGCCAGTTTATGTTATGATAATTCCTTATGCTTTAATAATAGTGTAAGAATTACACAGTTTGTCACTCCTCCCCCTCACGCGCTAGCACCTCGCCATTCACAAGTTTATAAGCGATATAGAAAAGGCGCTTTGAAAATGTATAAAAAGTATTTTGACCGTACAAAAAATCCTTATAGGGTATTCGAAAATTAGTGAAAGTGTGAAAAAATTGTAAAAGGTTGAAAATTCCAAATACACCATCAAATTGTTGTAAAACATGGAAAATGAGCATTAAAACATAATCATGCTACTATAGATTGTAAAATTCCTGTTGAAATATAGTAGGAAGGTTTTGAGGATTCATAAGAGAGTACACAGCCTTATTGCAATGCTCCTAATGTCTCTACCAGAGCTCGAAATACTCACCCCTGCGTCCAAAAAATGCCATCAGACAGTGTAAAATTGGAATAAAGTGCTTTCAAATACCTTCAAAATCACTAGAATATTCAAAAAAGCCCCTCTTCAGAAACTATTCCCGCTCTAGTGCCTAAATAATTTTGAAAGGGTTGGAAACTGTGTAATAATACTGGAAACATCACAAAATACCTACGAAATGCATCGAAATGTCCTAAAACAAAACCCTCGGCCAATACTCTGCCCAGCCTCCAGAACTAATACTTTCAATGTGCTTGAAACGCCGCTGAACAGTTGTACTAACAGCTAAAAACACCATTGAAATGTCCTAGAGGCACTAAAATTCCTGCTCCAGTGGCTAAACTAACTGAAATGTCTCTGCCAGAGTTCCAAAATGTCCTAAAAGCGTAAACCAATAGTCTAAACTAGCTATACCACTGAGTGAAATACCCTCGAACTTCCCTACAATTTCGGATGTAGTCTAAAGTACCCGCCAAATATCTGTACCACCACCCTAAAATACCGCTTCGGTATTTAAATGACCATAAAAGGGTCCTAAAATGCCTTCAAAGCATCTCGATGTGCACCAAAACACCTGCCTCAGTGTCTATAAGATCTGTAAAGTGGCACAATATCTTTGAAAGACTCAAAGTACCTTCAAATACGTAGAAATGGTTATTAAAGTGCCGTCCAAATTACGATTTAAGGTATTTTCTAAGCGACCGTGAGGGGGTTCCTCCAGGTTGTCAGCTTTGTTAGGACCGGTTAGGTTGTGATCGGTGCAAGGCTACGGTAAGATGTTGACTTAGCTTAGGGTTGGCAATGGCTGGATGTAATAGATAAGGGGTGTTCTAGATTATAATGGTTTTATTAGACTATGACAGGATGGAATACATGAGGCAATGGTTTAGGTTAGGCTAGAATGATGGGTGTCCGGATAGGTTAGACGATGACAGGATTGATGATGATAGGATAGTGCAGGTTAAAATCGCTCGGGTTCGTTCAGGTTAGATATAATCATCGTAGAGCACTCTTAAGTTATTTATCATACAACATATCCCAACAATGAGCGTGCATGCGTGTATACCTCTACCTCGATTTCCAATGAACACCAAATTATTCTCAGAACCAGCCTAAAGACCTTCAATCCTCTACCCTCTTTAGCGCCTCCCTTCGTATTCCCTATCCTCCCATATATCATCGTTTTTCTGCCTTTCAACCCTGCCTAGCCTAGCGTTTCACCTCGTTTTCCCTATATCTCCCATGTTTCACCATTTTGGTAATCCAGAAGCCGTCCTACTATCCTATTAACACCGTTACCGTTGTTTACTTGTACAATCCTAGAAGCTCTGGTTAAATTTGGTTGACCATCTGAAGCACCACCTATTTCATTACCGCTGCAGTGAAACTTGCCAGTATCTAGAGCCAGTATCTGCTACCAAGTTGCAGAATGATAGAAACGAGCTTTGTTTAATGGGATAATTTTTAAAATCATTATCGATATCACATTTATCATCGACAAGATTATCTTAACACCTTAGTATTGCATATCTTGATCATTTAATCGTTTTCTGTGACGTCGGATATGTACTTTGAAGCGATATTTCCTAAAGCATGAAAAGTAGTAATTAAATATTCATATTTTAACCGTTTATAATATATTTATTCATGTCAAATTTCATAAATTTCCGTAGTTTTAACATAAAATATTACGCGTTATATCAGCGGAACGCCCTTTGAATATACTGAGGGTGTTTAAATTTTTGCTAGGATTAACACATAAGCAGCGCCGCTATCGCCGTTTGTTTTATGCAAGATTTCTGTAAATTAAGGAAAAATTTTCTTTGCTACTTCATAGTATATGTTCAAGCGCGTGGGCAGGCAAACACAGTCTTTTGTGTACGCGCGGGTATTCTCCCAAGTATAAGAAGCAAGTAGCGTTTTGTAAGGTACGTTGACATTCCAAGGTTTAATAGGAAAACCGAAGTAGCCAATTATAGTGTAGCAAGTTTTGGCACCGAGTAAATTATCACGAAGTCTGCCGCTGTAGAATGTGTATAGTAACATTAGCGAGATTTAGAACTGAGTCTGGTAATTTCGCTGCTTGGAGCTGCTTGTGATACGAGAGAAGAATATGAATATGAAACGCGGTTACGAGTTATCCGCCGAAGTCATTGCGAAATAACGTTAAGCAAGTTTCGTTATCCGCTTCTTATGAATAATATCTTAGTGCGGATTTAATGAAGGTAGATAAGCCGCGATCAATACTATTCGTGGAGGAACTAAAAGAAATTACACTAATCAAATTTGCGCATCTTAGGAACGGTCAAGCACGTGGCAGGAAGATAATTAGCGCCGAAGCAAAGTAAATTGTTGAGACCAATGAATGTCTAGTGTTCAGTTTAAGTCCAAGGCGTTTGCCTAGTAGTAAATAAAGTGATAGTGCAGGTGTGGGAGACGAACCCATGTAAGCGAATCTTGCAACAACAAAGCTCCAGAACTGGTGTCAGAGAAGTGTAGTCCGTGTTATTTCTTCCAGTTTTCCGACAATCACCAGTGATCCCAAATTCCTCCCCAAGCCCAGGCTTCTCCATTCACAGTCAAGGAAAATTTCGACGAGAAGGACAGACCCAGAAATCAATACTAATGTGGAAGCCAAGAGGTCATCTCCAGAATCATATGCATAATCACATTCAGTCATCGAGACATAGCAAAAAGCTATAACTTTCCTTTATGTGTACCTATATTAAGTACAGGAATTATTGTATTCCACCCAAAAATTATATATCAAGATTCCCGGGAAAATGCACATTTTGAGGTGAGCCGCTGGTTTTACGCACAATTCAAGATGTATGTCCCAGAGGTCATTCTTGCATATCAGGAAACAGGTAAACATATAAACGTAATCAGGGTAATTGACTTCTTTTATTGCCAAAATTTACTATGTAAATCCAAGCATGTCCACTCAACGGGACATAGTAGTCGCAAATATAACACACAAAGACAGAAACTCCACTGGCTGTCTGTAAGCAAAAGAGTCCCAACCTCTCTCTCTCTCCTGCGTTCCACAAGCCTATCCCCCTCAATGAAAACGTCTGCTAGATACTTCAAAACGCAACAGTCAGCATACAGTTAATTAGAAAATTGTCCGCAGAGAAGATCCAAGGACAATCGAAACACAGTCGGCAGAGCCAACGGCGTAGATCTCCCTAGATAGCGCCCCAAAAAGAACATGTTTGTAAAAAGGAACATGTGTGCCGTGTGTGTGCGTGTTTGCGCTCAAATTGAACTTTGTATAATTTTGTATCACTGATAAACAAAAAGGGGTATAATAAATGTTACGACTTAAAAATAACGGAGGTCATGAAAACACAAACTTTGTAACAAATAAATATGCTTACAGTCTTGAAGATTTCTAAGATATGTGTTGAAGGATATTCAGTGTGGTTCAACACGGACCAATGATCGTAGGTGCTTGAAAGTTTGTAAATGTGCTAATTAGGCAATGCGATCGATAATTATGCCAAAATTAATTAACTCCAAATCTTGCAGAAGGAGGAAGATAATGGTGTATGCACTCAGAATCTGGTATGGGTGTAGGATAAACAGAAAGGATCAACCATATGATAACGGTGATTCTCTCACGTGTATTAGGAATTATGGTTGCAAACATTTTCGACGTTGCCTCCCAACTCGGCAACATTTTGCACACATAACGGCATAGGGAACAGTTGGTCGCAGCATACGCGCATTTGGTGTAATCAGCGCGAGGTGTGTTCTCGCCTTTCGATTAGATAGAGACAGGATATGTCCCTAATAGACCTGATTTTTAACAACCTACAACCAGAAGTCACATGAATTTAGGTCAGTGGATCTTGAAGGTCACGAATATAAAAAACTCCCTAGAGATTCGGCCCCTACTTAAGGTTTGTTGCTGCAAATCTTTCACCTGGCGAGCGACATGTGGTTTGCCCATTTTCCATGAAAGCAATGTTGTGGCCACAGTTGCGTTTTTGCAAACTTGGAATCGCGTGTTGCAAAACGAGTTCCCTATAACTAAAAAATATTTACGCATAGCATTTAATATCACTGTATATCTAATAGGCTCATCAAAGATAAACGACAGCAGAACGACACCAAACAGTAATGTAAGCTGGGTACAATGGTTGTTCCTACACAATATGTGGGGAAGTTGAACCTGATACATAATAGCTCTGTGTACTACTGCACCGCCAGGGTAACATTCGCTCTTATGTCGACAGAATACTTCCGCCACGTGTTATCCACTTCCATCCGTACCAAAACCCGAATGAGTTGTGGAATATCTTGGAGTTTCAATTGGTGCAAATATGATACACCACAAAATATTGTGAACTTGCATTTCGAGAATTATAGAGGTTAATGCACCGGTGACCGAAATCGTTAACACATGTACTCAAGAAGGGTGGTCTGAGGTTCAAATCCCGCCAGGATCACCATCCGTGAATAAGGATTTCACCAGCTTTCTTTTAGTCTTTATATCTAGCGTATGCCGAAGACGTACCCTAAACTTAGACATGGAAACTTTCGTTCCCAATCTCCCTTCAGCGATTACCATGTCATTTCATTCATCATAGTAACCTACTAAGCTCACTTGTACTGTATCATAACAGATGCCGTAGAATAAATTATTTATTAAACTTGAATTATTTCTCATGTGAAGCGAACAGGTTAGCACTAACTACTGTGATCAGCTAAAATTCACGTACCGGGGTAAAGAATACAGAAATAGTTTCTGAAACAGCATTTTACTAAGGAAACTAGTGCTCAAAATAGCCACCTATTTCGCTTATATAGATATTAGATAACAAATTAATACTTTAAGATTTATTTTCATCCTTACTTCATATATTTCTAAAATTGTGATCATTTTTCCATCGAAACAATTTAAATTAATTTTTGACATAGTTTCATTCAAAAGCTGTAATTTTGTTCTTATATTACTACAACATTAAAACAGAAACTACTCTGTTAGCTTTTGCATCTTTTGGTACGCCACAATAAAAGTAAACTAATGCCCTGTTGATTCTTTCTTACTTCCGTGAAAATTAGTCCCTTTTCGTACTAACCTTGAGCACACCAGTCTGCGTAGTTTTCATCTTCGTTTTGAAAACCCATCTACCCATTGCATAAACCTCCAATCAGGAGGTTTTCACTACTTTTGGTCTATCCGGGTATTTCATTTCCCTCTTACCCAGCCATATCTCGCAAGGTTTCCCCTACACGCCTCCTGGGGAGGCACCCGATAGAACACTAGCAGCTCCATACGGATGAATGGCTTATTCTTGTATACTCGTAAAATGGCGACAATGACTGCCTGTTACTCTTTTTTATTTAATGCGTGAGTGGCTTTTACATTGCCCCAGGAACACATATGATATGCATTTTCTGTGGCATTCCCATTTGTCACTGTCTATTATCTGTTTATTTCACTCGGAAATAAGTTACTGTGCCCTAAAGGATATCTGAAAACGAAATGGAGAATTACTTGTTGAAAACAAACATGTTAAATCAGTAACTCAAGTTTACGAAAAAGCACACTGTTCTGTTCTGTAATCAGCTCCTCAGTTAAGTAAACAATTTTTTTTTTCTTTTTTCATTTCGTATCGTGAAAGGTCTATATTATATTTTTTGATCAGCAAACACTGATCTCGACACATAAAATACTATATTCTGTAGAACAAAGTTACCTTTTTTCTGTTTTCAGTCCCCAAAGCCCTGAGCAAAACCACATAGCAAAATTGCATATTGTAACTTGCACCAAAACCAATTTGCAGTATCTTGCCTTTTCCAGAAGGATAGTGTTTCTGTTTATTGTATCTCGTTTCTGTGGCTACAAGGACACGGATATTGAAGTACATTAAGCTTTATTGTTTAGATTAGACTAACAATACAGAAAGGCAGAATACATGTATTCCTTTATCGACAAAAATCTGATGTAATACATTCACATGACTTTCCCTACCCTCTATAGTTTATTAGTGGGTATACAAACCAGTCTTACTAAAGATTATTTTTATGTCTACTTCACTTTAATAAAAATGCACTTGTACAGAAATAGCTACATTAAACTTTTCTTTCTGGCGAGAGCAGGCGTTTCATACTGAAAATGATGGGTACTTCCGTGCGTCTCTTGGATCTTGTCTGCCTACGGAGCTGCAACCTCCTACGGCCCCTTCACTTCATCCTTGCCTCCCGGGGGTGTAGCCACACTAGATCTAGTTGGTTGCAGTGGCGGGCTGTTCCCTCCTATAATAAAATGCTACATACTACACATTTTGTTATGGTTACAAAGGGAACAGCGATAGTGAATGTTTAGGAACTGGACGCCCTATGCTGGCCTTAAAATTACTTTCTGTTTCGATGCAACCGCGAGAAACCACTGAATGTTGACAGGACCTTAAAATAATGACCAAGTAATGAATAATTTGAACCATTAATAACGGATATCTCTGAAATGGCTTATGCCACATGGAAAGATATTGACATAAATTGTAGAGCTCTTTAAAAGACACAGTTTTTGTGTAGCACGTTGTCTTCTATCGCTTGACGTTTAGCAGTTATACAACGCTACACGAGATTTTCCGAATGAGAGGACTTTATAGGGTATTCCCAGTAAATTCTACATATTTATATACATTTTATTTGCCATGTAAATATCTTTGATGTATGCTGTTTTAATCAAAATTGTTAGAACCACCTTTTAGAAAATAAAAAAGTATCTAAAAATTCTGCCACATAAAGGGCAGTTTGAGTGGGGGAATATTCTTGAGACTCTTGTATCCTTTAGATGATAGTGAACCTAAACACCAAGTTTGGTGTTCATCCGACCTTTCGTTTTTAGTTATGCTGTTCACTGTCACACACACGGCTCTTTTTCTTAAGTTTTTTATTTAGGGTGCCTCAAAACGTGCATTCTCGGTGAAATCTTGATATAGATTTTTTTGGGTCGAAGTAAATACCTCCCCTGGTTACTATATGTGGTAGAGAGGGTAAAAAGCGGAAAAGGAAAATACACGGTAAAATTAATTCTTCTGTAATTTAAGTTTTATTGGTGATGAAATAAGGTGGACAAACAGACTGATATATTGCATAACTCCTTCAATGAATCAAAATAATTGTAAAGCCTTCGCGCAAGAGGAATAGCACACAGAGTACAATGAGGTCAATAGAAAATCTACGTGTAGCTTTCTGAGCAAACATGCGTTTATTTGTCTTCTCCAGTGGTTTGCACAGTTACTATTAAGATCTCCTGTAAATGTAAGGCCTATTTTAACAGAAAGTCAACAGGACTTTGCTCGCTGATACTAAATAAAGGTTTTAACAAATTTATATACCAGGTGAGTCAGCTGCGACTATGTATTACTTTCTCTACTACGTATAGTAAGTAGGGGAAGTATTGTATTCCACCCAAAAATTCGATACCGAGATTTCACCGGAAATACATGTTTTGAGACCTCCTGAATCCAAAAAAAGCATTTTTGGAAACATGTCCGTGTGTGTGTCTGTGTGTGTGTGTGTCTGTGTGTCTGTGAACAGCATAACTCAAAAACGAACAGTCGGAGAGATGCGACACGAAGGTTTTCAAGAAAATCCCCCCACTCCAGACTACCCTTTACATGGAACATTTTTCGAAAATTTTAATTTTCTCATAAATGGCTCTAACGATTTTGATGAAAATATCATATGTTTAAGATAATGTGATGAGAAATGAAATGTATATCTCGAATTTTCTGGGAATGTCTCCAAAAGTATTCTTCATTGTGAACGACTTTTGTATAACTGGTACAATTACAGATAGACAGAATTTTACTACACAAAAAATGTAGATCGCGTTAAAATACACAACTTATGTCACATACATTTCTTTTGTTGAGTGAACCGTTTTCGAGATATTGCTTGTTATTTCCTTAAATTTTCCAATACTTATACTTTTTCTCAAATTCGTTATTCATTTTGTTTATGTCCTGGACATGCAAAGAGAATGAAATGCGCCACATAGCAACCAGCGTTAAAAGATTTGACTATCGCTTAAAACCTACCATATTTCCCTTGCATCTACAAGAAAATTACCAGTAAGATTGACATCTCGATATCTCGATTAACATGAAGCATATGGAGAATAGGCGTTTGTAAAAATAGATTGTACAAGAGTAGAGAAAGTCATGTGAGTGTAACACATCAGATTTTTTTTAATTTATGCAACGTGCTAAGCAACATATGTGACTTACGCCTTTCTTGAATGCCTTCTAGTGGCTGATTTGCATAGCACTTTATAGAGGAGACAGAATGCAATCGTTATGTATATCTATGCAAAAAAACATCCCACCCAGACCTGAGAGCTTCAGTAGCACATTTAGCCAATTTTACAAACTTTTATTCTATAGCATACATCCATGCACCCCTTTGAAAACACCCCTGAAGGAACAACCTATCACATGCATCGGTTGACAAAACCTTTTGAAAACAAAATAGCCGATCTACGCAGTGCGACCAATTGGATTTAAGCCGTTAGTCATTGTACAGCCTTGTCAAAAAAGGCTAAGTATTAGGTAGATAATTTCCCTTATTTCACAAACTATGGCGTATTTCAGATCATGCAGTAATTGTAATGACTGATGCAGTTTATTTGTTTGAGTTAAAACTACCAAACTGCGCTCAAAACACTGTATGACGCTGCAAAAAGCGTGTAAATATTTGAATTGGGGTCTAGTTCTGCGATTACTAATTCCTATAGGAGCCTCCGTTCGCAAGATAGCATTGGTCGAATTGTATTATTATGGTTGGTTTAACGCTGTGCCACTTTAATTCGGTTTTAAATCCTTCGTCTTAAGTTCAAACTCTTTATTACCCTTTGTTTTATCTCTTTGGACATATAATTTGGTATTATGATATACATAACATTTTTAATGACATTATAAGTGTGTACAAAATAGAATAGTCGTTATGTTTTCCACTGGCAGGTGGATAATTTGTACTTTGTAGTAAGTGTTTTATTGTGGTCAGTTGACCCACTCAACCAAGTTTAAAACACTTCCCACACGCAAAGTGGCTTTAGCTATTTGCGCCTGCGTCAAAACTTGGCGTCAATAAATAAGTCTGTCTCAATTGTCTACTCAGTATCTGAAACCTTTCTACGAGACAAGGCTGCTGTCATAATTTATACAAACGACGAGTATGTTGACATGCTGTTAATATATGGAGAAACAAAGTGTAATGCACTGTCAGCAAAGCGCCTGTATGAAGAAAGGTTTCCAGGAAGTAGAGCACCTACTGCAGACACTTTTCGAAAGGTTGAAAGACGCCTTCGTGAAACAGGATCATTTGGAAGAGCACCGCCTGCTCGCGAAACTCCAGTAACCTCTGCAGGCAATAAAGAAGCTGTGCGGAACGCAATATAAAACAATCCACATACCAGTTCAAGAGTCATAGCAGAAGATCTGTACATAAGTCAGTCCTCCGTGATGTGCACATTGCATCATAAATATCATCCGTACCGTCTACAAATACCAATTACAGCAGGCTCTCCACGGACGCGACTTTAAGAGTAATATATGCACAATCGCTACAGAAACGAGCGCAAATGGATGCAGAGTTTTTAGGAAGTGTTCTCTTCAGTGATGAAGCCCCGTTCCACAATAACGGAACTGTTAACCGCCATAATGTGCACTACTGGAGTATAGGCAATCCTTACTGGATGAGAGAAGTTGCATTCCAGGTACAGTGGAGCATCAATGTCTGGTGCGGAATAATAGGAGACCAGCTAATTGGACCGTACTTTTTTGAAAGCAACCTCACAGGACTATGGTAGCTTGCATTTCTGCAAGAAGAATTATCATTGTCCCTAGAAGATGTGCCACTAGTGAAACGGACATAAATGTGTTCCTGCAGGATAGAGCTCCTCAACACTGGTCACTGATTGTAAGGAATTACCTACATAGAACATATCCGCAAAAATGGATTGGCCGAGGGGGCCCAATCGCATGGCCACCTAGATCACCTGATCTCACCCCATTGGATTTCTTTCTGTAGGGTCTTTTAAAGGAACGGGTCTAGGCTCAAGAACCGCAAAGCCCAAATTATCTACGGAAATTCATGCGTGGAGAATGCAGCCAGATTACACCGCGCATGTTACAACATACAAGGAAGTCTCTCCGGCAACGTACACAAATGTGGATTGATGAAGGGGGTCGTCAATTTGAACATTTGCTTACTTTATGAAATCCACGCTCTTTAACAATTTATTATTCTGTTTACCCGTGAACTTAGCACACTTACAACTGCTTTGTCAGTAGAAGTGAAACATAGGGTTCAAACATGAAACAAAAACTGTTATATTTAATATCGCTGATATGCTCCCAAAAGAATGAAAGCTAACTACGTAACATGTTTTACAACACCAGATACGGTACAGATTATTAGGGTTAACATGATACACAATTACCTGATTGTAATTCTTGTGACTTTGGCTCACAGTAACAAAAATAAATAAATTATTACACTGAAATACAGAAAATAAACACAAGGAGCGAAAAAAAACCTAAACAATTTGATGTGTGTATCAGATTAGAACCCAAGCTTTGCTTCACCACATTGCGGCAGCTAAACCACTCGGCCAGAACCCACTTAGTCTATCCCACTCTTCGGGAAAACATTCCTCTATCTCCTTGCAAGAATTACATCCATGAAACGCTGTCTTTTTTTAAGGTTTCGCAGCTCTTTGACTTTCATTCAGACCTTTAATCATTAATGCTAATTGCGTATAGTACCGAATAGAAGAGCAGAGCTACAATAACAGTTTGTTTGCTAAAAGGGTCAATGTTTTCACATTGGACTATAAACTGCGGGTTGCATATATACGAATAACTAGGGGCAGCTGACTCACCTGGTATATTGAATTACTATCGCAAGTTAGATCTACGAATTGGAAAATTTACAAGATAATCTACTTATTCCTCCCTATCAAACGGTGCACCGTTACAAAATGCAGATTTATTTTCCATGAAATTGATAAAAGCAAGCTATTGTGCGTTCCTAAACTCCTGACGTTCTGCGAGATCCAATAATGTGGAACAGCGTCGTTGCCAAACTTCACTCCGTTTCGGTAGCTAGCTCTGAGTTTGGGGTAAATGCCATGCTTACTATATATATATGCTAAAAGAAAGATTATCACCGAAAGAACTGAACACTGAAGTTTAACTCACAACTGAAGCACCGACAACGCTTCACCATTCATTTTGGTTTTTTTTGTTATTGAGCGTCAAATCTTAATTGATTCAAATTGTCTGAAGCTACGGTCAGAGATACCTATCTACCTGACATACGAAATCCAAATATCCTCTATTATCTGTGAAACGATTGCTTCAAACAATGTATGGTTTTTGGTGGGAAGGAATGTTTCTTAAACTTGGAGCTTTGAATACTTCTTTTAGTAATTTGCAACCTGTTTCAGACAAATGTTATTTGCAGAAACTCAGAATCGTTTTGGTTCATAAAATTGTGAAAACATAACGGCGAATTGAAAACGTTAGAAAAGTAACTGTATGACAACAACGTCTTACCATGATAAGTATAATTATAACGCAAAACCTATGTTTAAATAACTCGCTGAAAAAATGTTATTCTTTTTGGAACTTGTTCAGAGAAATCCATTGTCCTAACTGCTTGGGTTTTTTTCTACAATATGAACATGCATGTGCAGTATAATAATGGTTTTGGGTACGGTCTGCAAATAATACGATGTACGTCCAGAAAGTATGTTCCGTTTGGTAATAAAATTAAATTGTGTACAGATAGAGAAACATTATTTATTGCACAAAATTCTACAACTTTTAAACTACTTTTCCACATAACTGCCGAAATTTTGCAGGCATTTGTCATAGCGTGGCACAAGTTTTTGTATACCTTCTTTATAGAAGTTTGACGCCTGTGTCTTCAACTAGTTGGAAACATTTTCTTTCAGCTCTTCGTCATTGTTGAAGTGTTGACCGCCAAGGAAAGACTTGAGATGTAAGAACAGATGAAAGTCGCTAGGAGAGAGGTCAGGACTGTACGGAGGATGGTCAAACACGTTCCAGCCAAATCCCTGTAGGAGGTTTTGCGTCACATTTGCAGTGTGTGGTCGTGCGGTGTCGTGAAGAAAAAGAACATCTTTTGACAGCAATCCTCGGCGCTTATTCTGTATTGTGCGGTGCAATTTCCTAAGTGTCTCGCAATAAACATTTGCTTTGATTGTTTGACCACGCGGTAAGAAATCAATGAGTAAGATGCCTTTCCAGTCCCAGAACACTGTGCACATCATTTTTCGAGGTGTCAAGATTTGTTTCGGCTTAACCTTTGCTGGGGATGAAGTGTGCCTCCATTCCATTCATTGCCGCTTTCTTTCAGGAGTAGTATATGCCCCACGGGAGGCAGACTCCACCAACAGGTTACTGGCGCCAAGGTAGAGGTATTCCCCCGTCCTTGAAACGTATGAGTCATTTGTTTCTAAGAAAAACTCGTTTGTTTCTAAGAAAAGGGAATTCCCTTGACCTTGAGCTGAGTCAGTAACCTGTTGCGGAGACCTGCCTCGCCGTGGGGCATTTTTTTATTGTAATTTTTTTGGTTATATTGTGAATACAAAATAATTTTAATATGGTATAAAATTTAATAACATTAAAAGTTTAATTACAATTAAATAATATATATGTAAGTGATATATGACAATAAAAAGTTTAATTACAATTAAATAATATATAAGTGATATATATATGACAATAATTAATCAACAGGATAAATATTTTTCTTGACAATAAAGATGTTTACAGATATGAAAAAAATGTTTTTGAACTTATTGTTTGTCTATGTTATAAAATATTAATTTAATTATTGTTGAGCACAACGAATTATAAGTTCCGCACACGTCTCTTCCTTGTTGTTCTTCTTTTTCTTTCGATGTATATGCCGAATCACTATTGCACAAAAGTTTTTGAACGTTTCTGTCTCTGTCTTTTTCTTCTTCCAGTTCTCTGCTTTCTATCAGATATCCAAGGCGGTGAAAGTTGTTATGAATTTTTTGATGAATTTTTGGAAAAAACAGAGCACCTACCAACACATGTTGATCACTGTTTTCTTCTTCTTTTAATACGTTGAGGTTTCCTTCTCGTGTTAGAAGTTGATCTATGCGTCGTCCGTTACTTTTTACCTTTATTTTGGCCTCTTCTGCCATCGGATCCAATCTAGAAAGTGTAAAATAAACATTAAAAATATCTGTTCTTTGTAATTCGTGGTATTCAGAGTGTTTACCCACTTTGATTTCAACACTTTTAGTTTTAGTGTTTTCACATTGTGTGATGGAAGTAGATAAAATTTTAAATGTATCTAGATTTTGATATGCACCACAAGTGTTAACAAGAAATTCCTGATTAATTGTTATTCTTGCCAAAGCATTGTTTCCTAGATAGATAGGCTCCGACGTGACAGACATGATGATAAGTGAACAATATTATAAATGTACCTTGTTATTTATACGGTCTCTGTTTTTTTCTCTGCGCATGTACTGCAAGAAGCACATGCGCATTTAAGTTTATGTAATTTTAAAATGCAAAAAGTGATACAGGTGAATAATAAGGATGTTATTGACATATAAGTTAACAATATACTATTGAGCTGCATGACTATAGTAATGGTTTTTTTCATTGCTTACTAACCTTTTTTATTCCACTTTGACGAATGCGTAGGCATCCCCTCCTTTGTAAACCAAGCAGTACTCTTTTTTATTTAATAATCTTAAACTTTCTCCTGAGATTTCGTTAAATCTCGATGGCAGAAAAAAATCTCTTCCAATAATTTTTATTATTGTTCTCTTTCCGTATTTGGTTTGTACGGAACGAGCTTCTTCAATTAAATAATTTTTATTTTGTGTTAACTCTCCTGTGGTTAGAGGTTTTGATTCTTTACCCATTTCATTAAGTTCTTCCAGCATCTTGTTTACTGCGGCGGCGGTGTCCATATCTTGATTCCTTGCTGAAGAATGACGATGTGCTATGTTCTTGCATGGCACTTTTATATTTTAGAATTACACGTGACTAGTTGTTTCATCACGTTTTTCGTTACACGTGACTAGTTGTTTGTGAAGAAAGAAACGTATCTCGTGGTAAATTCTTGGTGTGACGCATATCATGTACTCGGTGAAGCGCGAGTAAGGCATGTTACTTGTATCTTCTGACGATTCTGCTGTGTCTTTTACATAATTACAGTATGCCAGTATAAGATTCTTTACTTCTTTAGATTCATTTAATTTGTGATAGAATATATCGTTTATGACCGGATAAAGTTTGGATAAATTTGTCCATTCTTCTTCAATTAACGATAGGGAGACCTGCTCATCCCCTTGATATTGTTTTAAAATCACATTTTGTGTACCAAATACGTATTTTATATCTAAATGTAATTCTTCTGATAAATTGCATTTCCATTTAAAATTTTCTTTCTTGGAACCGGTATCAATACAATTTATACAATGAATTAAATTTTTCTATTCGTTCAAGTCATATAGCAATATACCACGATGTTCACCACATTTGGAAATGGTAATCCGTAAATCGTATGGAAATTCTGGCGAAAATCCTATACATAGAAATTGTTTTTGGCCATGATCGAGGAAGTAAATGTTGCTTCGAATTCCAATTAGTGATGAATCAGGTTTAGATGCGGATTTAATTTCATCTTCATCACTGCTCAACTTCAGTTTTTTTATATCAGTAGACCTGAAAGAATGAAATAAAAATGTCAGATGTAGGAATTGAACCCACGCTCTCTTTAAAGAGAATCGTATCTTAAGTAAGACGCCTTAACCACTCGGCCAATCTGACATGAATTTTAAGAACAATTCAAATGTATATACTTACATCTTTTTTTTAGCACCTGGTCTGATATCCTGTTCCTGCCTCTAACGTTTGATTACTGAGGTGTGCATTCTAAAACAGATCATTAATATACACATCGTAAATGCTAGATTTAAAATTGATTGCATCGTGGTTCAAATCGGAGGGGAGACGCGATTCGTTTGGTTTGGGATCGCAGGGATAAGCGTCACGTCTATTAACCACGTGTGAGTACCACATAGAAATATTAATAACATTTCTTTGAGAACAATTAAGAATAGGTATTTTATGGCAAGGATGCATACAAGGATTTGCGTTAAATGTAGCAAAAGCCTCTTGATAAGGCTCTATTTCATCTATATTTATTATGGTACGTCCAGTTAGTGCTCGAAGAAATTTGGCTTTTTCTTCTCCTTTTGTAAATACTACAGTAAATCTATCCACGCAGCTCTTTAAGATGGTTGACAGTAAATTATATTTTACATCACCGTCTTCCCATTTTAATCCGTGTACTTTTGCACTAATTCTGTCATTGGTCGATTTAACCAATTCGTTTAATATGTTGCGTTCGTAAGGAGGAAGGAATATCCACGTCTGAACATCCTGATTTGAACCACATATAGAAAGTTCTTTAACTACGTATTCACGTTCATTGTCAATTAAAAAATTAAAATATATAAAACCTGCACCCGTAGACATGTTTTTATAATGAAGAATGAAAAGAAAATGAATGTAAATATACAATTTACTCACCTTTTATTGGTTTGCTTATTTTGATATGAAACTCCTCCATTTATTGCAGGGTGTTTGAGAAGAGCATATAATCTTAGTGATCACATTGTCGTTATATTTAAAATGTTTAATTTTAAACTTTGAAAGAAAAATATTTTTTGGTAAGTTACAACATCGATGAAGCAGATATGCAACGACGTAATGTCCACAAGTTGAGCTATAAGAACTTTGCAATCGTCGTTTATTATATTGCCAGGTTTTTCCACATTGATATTGCAAAAAGTTTAAAATATTTGAATAAAGAGGAGCATGTCCGAAACTATAAAAATATTCTCCTATAGCGGTTTTAGATATAAATATGCATATCCAATGTTGTCCTGGTTTGTTGCTAGGTTCAGTATTTATTACCATTGCAATGGGAAATTTAAATGTCTGTTTTTTAGGTATTTGATCACGTGCAAATACTCCAATAAAGTGCGGACGAGTGTGCGGATTATTGTATAAAAATGTATGTATTTGATTAGTATCCATTGTGATATGTAGATAGATCTGTTTACGTCTATTTCTAAACGTTTTTGATATTCTGAACAAACAAGCATAGTTACCGGTTCAGTTAAAGCTTTTTTGAACGCTACATTTATAGAAACATTCCCGTGCTGCAGACCTGAAATATATGGTTCGTTAGCGCTCATATCTGCGGTTAAATCAAAAACTAATATAGTATATCCTTTTGCATAATTATCTAGAGGAATGGAATGTCCTTGGTCATCGCAAAGAATGCCTAAGCCATCTTTTAATGTCTGATAGCATCGTAAATATTTTTTTCCTTCGAAATCCGGAGTCAGTGGTTGCAAAGGTATTGGTTGTCCATTAATGAATAATTGACAAAAATTCATATTATAATGTTTCAAGATGTATGGGTTTTCATCGAATGCACCGCTAAATGCTTTATTTGTAGTAAAAGCTATTATGATTCTGCGTGGTACTTTACCTACAAAAATATCGTTTATGCTTTTGCTTATAGTCTCTTTTGGGATATTAAACGGTTGAAAATCTACTCCAATTAAGTGATACTTTGCATTACTTTTTGTCAGCGCCTCTTGATGAGCTAGGAGAATAGTGGGCGATGGATATATACGCTTAAGAGATAATTTAGCGGAAGTTATTATAGTTTTTCCTTTTCCAATAAGGTGAAATTCCGGAGTTGAAGGAGTAAGCTTAATAGTTACGGATACGTTGTTTAATAGAAATTTATTTTGATTACATATTTCACTGTATAAACAACCCATCATTTCAAACTCCTTACTTTCTTTTGTAATATCGTATCTCCATTTTAAACCACTGTTTCCTTCTATATCGTTCATTTTCTCAGGATCGTCTAATTTCCAAAGTGATGATTGAAGCCATGTTTCCATAGCATCTGTAGAATAGTTTAACAATGTTTCGAAATATGATTTGTACGGGTATCCCGGCTGAGGTTGAGATACTGTAACATTATTTAAAATAACTTCAATATGTTGAAAAAGAGAATTTAAAGAATTATTAACAATCGTAGATTTTTCAGTAACAGGAACATCGACAGCAGGTAGTGTGAAATTTTTACCATCTTCTTTTACTATTTTACAACGTAAACGTAATACCATGTATGAAAGATCCAAATACGTATCTGCGTTTCCTGCGTAGTGAAATATTAACGGAGAATTATATGATATAGCATTTTGCGTATCGAGTTCGATAATATTTGTACTGTCTACTCCAGTTTGTATCGGTTGATCGTCAAATATTTTAAATGCTGAATGCGTGTAAATATTCGACATGGTATTAAGTAAATATATCTCTTTTTCTTCTTTTTCTTCTTTTATTGCTTTTGTTGTGCGGTTTAGCTGTAGAATGAACCAGTTTTCTTTTTTTATGTGGTTTTATTCCAGATCCTAGCATGGTATCTATAGATTTATCAGCCTTTTTCTTGACGTTTTCAGTACTTTCCTTTAATCTTTCATTAAGCGAGTTTTTGAATTGCTTTCTGCTTGTCACCACGTCGGTTAAAACATTTGCACCTACGTTAACAGCTTCCTTACCCACAGTTTTTGCAGCACTTTTAAAAATTGGAGACATGAACCTCCATAATCCTTTAAGTGCGCCAAAAAGGCCATAACCCCTTTGAAACCGTTTTACTCTATATAATACAAAATTTGGATTTTCTTCGACACCTCTCCCTGTTTGGTTTAAAAAATATTTAGCAAGTTCGTGATGATTCATCTTTTTTTGGTCTAAATGAAAGTACAACGGCTGAGGAAAATCCGTCCACAAATGGTAAAAATTCTCCTGTACCTGTTCTTAAATCTATTTTCATAATGTTAAAATCGTGTTGAAGTAAAGATACCCAATTTTGAGGAAAGAATGTTTTTTCCACTGCTAAATTTTTATTGTCGATATTTAGATCTACTGTTGTGCTTTCAATTATCTGAGCAAATGTATCGCTAACCATTTGAGGATGTACTAAGTTACAATAAACAAATATTTCGTAAGGAAATGTTAGGTATAGATTCATAGGATACGATGCACGTGTAGTTTTTGCCACGTTGGTTCCAAAATTAAAACCTAGCTGTCTGTTTATATTGGGTGAAAAATATAGGTTACGAATGAAATGTTTATTCGTTCTTGTTTCATCCAATTGAACTGTTGCTGATTCATCTGATTGAGTTACTTCTTGCTTTTTAGTTTTCGAAGTTGAAGTATCTTGGACAGTGTCTCGCTTCTTTGGTTTCGAACCTCCTTGCTCGTTATCTCCTCGTTTCTTTGGTTTTGTATCTCCAATTGATTCGCTTTTATCTATTGCTTCGGGATTAATGCTTACAAATCCAGTATTTGAGTTGTATTTAAAAAAGGTTTTAACAAATGCATTTTTTTCTAATATGCGATTAATTTCATTTAAAAGCATTACATTATCGTAATTGTAGATTCTCCTAAGTCGTAACGAAAACTGTACGTACTAATTCCAGTTTTTGTTATGTGTATTCGATCTCCTTTTAAAAAATTATCACTCTTTGTAATATTAATAAACATTCCGGGATATCTTATTTTGGTTAGAGCAACTTCCCATTCTAGCAACACCGTTCGCTGGGGTAGTATGCTGCAAAAGCTCGATGTAGTGTTATTTTTAAAGTGGTTCATAGATCCATTACTGGTAAGTGTAATGGAAAAAGGTTCTCTTCGTATCATTGTGCTATTATATCTGATTTTTTTATCCAGGAATTAAACTTTACAGGATATCCTTTCCACTTAACTAGCAATTATTTACTGTTTCCTTTTCCTCTTTCGTCTAAAATTTTATCTATCTTAAAGATAGATTGAGGTTGCACCTTTTGTATTTCCTCCGTGTAAAATATACCATCTAAATCTTCTCCAGATAAATCTTCCAGCTTGTATACAATCGGTACGCCTTTTATTACTTCTCTAATTTTAAATATTTCATCCGTCCAATTTTGTTCATAGGCTTTATCAAATTTCATTTTTAGTTTAGATATACGAACATGATCACCTGTTTTATATTTTTGTGGTTTAAATACACTTTTTGAACGCAAATTTTTTCCATATAAATTCTCATAAACTAACATAATATTAGTTTCTTTTACGTCTATAGGTGCCATTTTTATTGATCTGTGATACGAAATATTATAAGATTTTAATAACTTAGGTAATAAATCCGTATATTTCTAAGTATTCTTATACGTAAAGTATTTCCACATTTTTTCTTTTAGTGTTCTATTGAATCTTTCTACTACGCTAGCTTTTACATTATTTTTCGTAGTATAATGAATGATTTCAAGATTTTTTAAAAAGGATTGAAATTGTTTATTAGTAAATTCTGTACCTTTATCCGTCTGTAAAATTTTTGGAGCACGTTTATACTGCTTAAATATATAATCAAAAGTTCTAACAATTTCAGTTCCCGCTTTGGATTTTAAAGGAAGTGCACATGCATATTTAGAAAAGACATCGATAATAGTTAAAATATAAATATAAGGTTTATTGTAGTTTTTAATGTTATTCAGTACATTTAAGCCACTTTCCCACAAATCATCGATGTTGGTAACGTGATATTGTTTGGTAGGAAACCGTTTTCTTACGTATTTGTGAAAAGTGTAGCTGTCTTCTCCTTGTAAATATTTATTTATATTTTGCTTAGAAATTCCTGTAGCCTTGCGAAGTTTATTAATACTCCCAAGACCGGCATAATGATCAAGTTTAGAATAGTATTTATTAAGTATTGTTTTATCTCTTTCAGTTAAAGCTTCTGCCATCTTGATTTAGTAGAACGTAAGTTATAAGTTTTATATCTTATATCATGAACAGGTTCAGTTTTTATTCTTTTTGCTGATGCTCTCTTTTTTATTTTATTTTTTGTTGTACTTTTTTTAATTTTCGTTTTAGGTTGATCGGTTTCCCAGTCGCTTTCGAAATTATCTTCTTCCTCTTCTTTTTTGTTCGATTCTTTCCATAATTCTTCCTGTGATTGTATGTAAGGCCTTCGAAGTTTTGACACAATATCGTGATAATTTATTAATTTATATTTAAGCAATTTCCATTTTTCATCGGGCGTCATAGCTCGGCTTTGTATAGCTTCAATGTCGCTAGATAAATTTTCTAAAGTTCTGTCAATTACATTAATTTTTTCAAACTTTCAGGTTGTGGGTAAAGTAACATGATTTGTTTTCCGTATTTCATGATTTTAAACAAACTTGGATACTAGAGCACTTCCTAATGCACCTAATACTGGTAGTATGAACGAAGGTAGAAATCCTTTTTTTTGTATAATTATATTTTTCTTTTTTTTAAAGAAGTCTTTTTATCTACTAGCCTTCTCCACAATTTGTTATGCTTTTTAAGCGATTTTTACACTTATTAGAAATAGGTACCTTATCATTACTAATGTTTAATACACATTCGGAAATAGCTTTTACTAATTCTGGATTGGCCTCGCTTAAAATTTTTTTACGTAACTTGGGTCTCGCTTTGCTGAGAACTGCTAGATTACCGCACTGTTTTGCAACTGTGGGGGAAGATAATTTGCAAACTTTTTTAAAAACTTTTGGAGATAATTTAGGTGCCATTTTTCTTTTTAGAAATAAAACAGGACAACGCTTCCTCAGGGAATACTCCTGTTCTGTAACGAAATTTGTCAGGATTTTGTTGTGTACAGTCTAACACTAAATAACCGTGTGGTTTTTCGGTAGCCTTTTCAAATGCTTCTAACAAAAATTTCGAACTTCTCGGCTCAAGCTGCTGAAATAATCTATCTACTTGTAACTTATCTCTATTGTTTTTAAACACCACAATATAATTCGAATTAAGCGACATAGTTCTAAATTTTTTACCTTGTGGAAAAATATTTTGTAATATATAAATTACACCAAAATTTTTATGATGTGAATCTTTGGTAAAAACATTCGATACGTTATTATTTTCTGCTTCATACATTAGATCGTCTAGTACTACCATATCGCCGTTTTTCACCGATTCTAAATCTGGCACTCCTTCATGCATTCGTACATTAAACGTACAATTGTTAAATTCACGTTCAGTGTTAGGAGGAGGTGGATATTCGGAAGGATGACACCATAAACATCTTTTTATAGGTTCGTTAAACATTTTATCAGCATTTTTTAATAAATTTCTAACAAACGTAGATTTACCGCTACGCGAGGGACCTGCAACTTGCATCGTGCTAGGAAACTTAAACTTGGTTATTTTAGGATCCACTGTTTCCAAAGGTATTTCATTTTCTAGGTCATCTAAATTAGAGGACGATAAGTCTTTCATTTCCACTTCTTTACCTGCACTGACTTTTTTAAATTTTTTGAAATTATCATCGATAACTTCTCCTTGAGATAGATCTTTCATTTCTACGGTTTGACCTGTATTAACTTTTTTAAATTTTTTAAAATTTTCATCTACGACTTCTCCTTGAGATAGATCTTTCATTTGTACGGTTTGTCCAGTATTAACCTTTTTAAATTTTTAAAAATTTTCATCTACAACTTCTCCTTGAGATATATCTTTCGTGTTAACGTTAACCTTCTTAAGTTTTTTAAAATGTTCATCGTCGGTTCCTTCTTTTTCTTGAAGTGGGCTTTTACTTCTTTTTAAATTTTTGTCAATCCAATTTTGATGAAAAAAATTATCTGATTTATAAGGTTTATAGCTTTGTTTTGGTGTTCTTTTTGACTTTTCTAATTTAGGATTACGCATTTGATAAGTCGTATCCAATTCTAAATTTTGTGTTATATCTTTTTCTTTGTTTAATTTATATCTTTTATTTTGCTTATTATCAAAAAGTGCGTTAATGTTTCTTTTTAAATCTTTTCTGTGCATTGATACACCGCTATCTTGAGAACCTGAATCAAAGAGAACGTTAATAAAATCAGACGCATTTGGTTTAAACAGTTTAGAACCCAAAATTTGATCTCCATCACTTCTTCGAACTTTACTTGTTTTGTTTAATATTGATAATTTATGAACTTTATTAAAAAAAATATTTCGAATCCATATTACGTTTGCTTGGTTCATTTAAAATAGCTAAATTAGGAACTTTTTTAAAAAATGAGATTTCTTGATCGGATTTACGCTTAGAAGGTAAACGTAGAGTTTCCACGTTAGATAAACTGTCTAACGTATATCCTGTGGAATCATCGTCTGATTCTGAAGACATTTTTCCCACTACTGAAGTTACTACAACTTTGTCACCACAATTTAATTAAAATGTTACTTACGTGTTCTTTTTTCATATCCATAGGGTACTGTATCAAAACTTGAAACTCTTTTTCGTTTATTTACTACTAAACGAAAAGTTTTAATGGATGGCTCTGTCACATAAGTCCATAAAGGTTTTATAGAAATCTGAGTACTACGTAGTGTAATCTTCATACTGTTATCATTTAATACAATATCTGTCAATACACTTTCGTTAATTTTTTCTAGATTTCCAGAATTTAATGTAATGCCTTTAATTTTACATGTTATTTTTGTATTTTCTCCAAATCTTATTCTGAATGCATAGCTTTTTGGGCCACTTGAAACAAATTTATCTATATAAGCATTCCTGTCATACTTTTCTAATTCGTTGGTCATACATCCAAGAAAGGATCCTATAGGCGGTAGCCAGTTTCCTGGTCTATGTGTTACTATAACGGAATCCGTATCAAAATACAGTACGCGCTCGTTTAATTTCTTAAGATAGGAGTAAAGCTCAAGACGAGCATGGACCGTAGTGTAAGCAGCAATACCTACGTTAGTAGTAGGTTTTTTAGGACTTTCCTTAACATGGCTCCAAACAACATAAATTATGTCGTCTGTTGCTGGAAATTATGTATGAACCTCTACACTTGGATTGTTTAAAAGTTCAACAAGACGAGAATATTCTGTCACTAATTCCGTTGTCGGTAAATTATCTCTTTGTCCATAGTTTCCCCAAAACGAGATAAGCATCAATTTACTTAATTCACGTCTACCTGGATTAAAAGATATCTTATCAATATCTAATTTAAATCCTTCCTTTTCTTCAAAACTAGCAACAAATTCTTTTTTTTCTGCTCAGTGTTACACTCTGACGGCCATCCCGACGCTTCTGTTTTTATTTTTAAAAACTGATTAACATATTTTTCGAAAAGTCCGTGTTCTTTCTTTTTAGAATCGTATTGTGCCATTTGATATTCCCAAATTTCATAAATTTTAAAAATTTTATAGCCTTCATTAATAGCGACTTTAACTTCATCCAAAACCCACGTACCATTTAAACATCTTTCTTCAGCGGTATGATTGCACGTTGCTTGATTTTATGCTTGTGCACAACTATTACATAAAGGAAACATCAATTTTCCATTCACACGTAACGGTAGTACTGGATGATAGAGGTCAGTGGGTGGTAAAATCTCACATTTTATAAGTCCTCCTTTGATGAGATGTAAATCGGGAAACTTATTTTCCTCGTAATATATTGTTGGATGACCAACAGGATATGGTTTGGTTTTGTTAACAAAAGGATATAGACTACATACATCATAGTAAAATATCTTTTCATTTTCTTGTACTTCATAATATAACTTGATACAATTTGTTCGCCCACCGTAAATTGCATCTCTCGGTTCGAGAGGTTCAGGAAGAGTAGAAGAAAAATTATTTACATAATTTTCGAGATCTTTGTCAGTTTCTATCATGGATTTAAATTCAAATTCCCATAATTCCACAACATTATACGAAGCTTTTTTTATTTCATTTGTGATTCTTTCGGTTGATTCGTATCTAGAATTCATAGTTTCATAGTGCGAACCGTAAATATATGAAGATCTATCTGTAAAGCATTTTAAGCAACCATGGTAAAAACATCCATGAAAACAGTAAACGATTTTATCATCCTCTCTATATCCATCACTTTTATGATTTAAAATTTTTATTTCTCTACCATTCAATGCATGTTGTATGAAAATACCTTCTTTTTCCTCTAACCAGGTAAGTCAGATTAGTGCTACACGCGACTGTTTGTATCCTAACCGATATCCTCCTAATGGCAATACTGAAATTGTATCTACAGGCATAAAACGTTTTCTGTATACGTTCATGCTGGCATTAGCAATTGTCACACATTCCCTAAAAGGATCAATACCGTTTTCATCTATGAATTCCTTTCTAAATTTAGAAGCGCCAAAACATAATAACTGTACATCCATTCGACAATAATCTACAAGTTCTTTTTGCATATCATACTTATAACCAGATTTTTCTTTTTCGATATACCACTTTTCAAACTCTTTTCGTTCTTCTATTGACATTCCTTCAGGACAATAGTGTTTGCGATCCGGCATATTTCCAACATAATTTTCATTTTCTTTTGAATTGAATAGATATGGAAAATAGCCTTTTGTTTCTTGTAATTGAAATGTTTTTGAAAATCTAGCCAAAGATATTAGTATAAAATTTAAAGAATCTATAAACGTTATATTTTTGTACTTGATTCTATATATCCTAGTACCATTCATAATTAATTCGGGTGACCAGCCTAATGTACCAACCGTATACTTAAGCAGAATATGTCCGTGATAAGATTTGAGATTGTGTGCAATAACGGTTATATCTCTAAGTATTGTACGTGGTAGTGTAATATATTCTATTAACTCCCGTAGGGATCTTTTTTAAATATCCATCCCTTTACACCGCACTTATGACAAACTTCTAATTTTGTATAAGTATCAATACATTCATCACAGGCTTGATAAAGAACACAGAGATTTGGTTCGTGTTCAATCTTATCGTTTTGTAAGTTAAATATTTTTCTTGAGTGCACTCGAAATCAATAAAAAATATTATGAAGTTTTTCCTTAATTGTGTGTTCTTGTATGGTTGAATACAACATAAATGATTGGATGTTACATATTTTTACACACACAGCAAAACATTTCACCACAGACGTGATCTACTTTTCTTTTTTAAATTGTATAATTTACAACAATTATTACAAACTTTTTCTGTGTCGCAAACAGATATTTTTCCTGGATAAAAGACACCTTTCTTTAAGTGATTTTCATAACAAAGTTGTCCTTTAAAATCACGATTACAGTTTTGGCAATATACAAATCTATCAAATGTATTATTACATGGAAGATGGCATTTTGAGCAGGAAAAATCGCAGCGATGTTTCTCTTTTTTATATTTAAACGGAGAATTACACTGTCTGCAGTAATATTTACATTTAAATGCTCTGTGTACATCCACGATTACGCTAAAGTGATTATTATGATGTAGCAAATCTATATGTTTGTTTCTGTTTATTGCAGATTTATACAAAACGTTTTTGCCATCATGATCTCCAAACACTGTAAAAGAATATTTGTCTTTTAAATGTTTTTCAAAACAAACTATGTCGTTTACTGTGAATCCTGTATTTTTATTTACGAGAGTGCACAGATTCATTGCTTGTTCTGTTTGTTTTTTATTGCATCTTTTTATAGAAGCATAATTTTTATCGTTATCAATTTTGGCAATTGCTACAGCAATCGATCTAGGAAGGCATAAAAAGTCATCATTTTCTATAGCTATGATACCCTTATTTTGGCTACACATTTGACAAGCGCCTGTGTGTATTTTTGTATAAACACATGAAAATTTTAACGGTCCATTTAAGAAAAAGTTTTGGTTACTTTGAATAACCCTTTCCAAAGAGTTAAGAATTGTCTCAATGTTAATCTGATCAAATCTTCTAACGCTTATATGAAAGCTTTTAGGGGGGTCCTGCGAATTGGTCACAGACATGACAAAATAACTAGGATTACAATGTAACAATTCTCGATTAGCAAATTCTAAAAACTCTTCAAATATTAAATGTACCCACTCCATCGGATCGATTTCACCTTCTTCATCATTTTCGTTTGTATTTATTGTATCTACTAATATACTAGATTCTGTATATCCTGAGTAAAATTTATCTAATGTTCTTTGTCTGTGATTTAAAATTGAAAAATGTTCCATTGTACTCACGTGTTCAGTAAGATTATATGCTCTTCTTTTCCTCCTGCATTAAAGCGTACACGCTGGCTTAATTTATACTCATGATTTATCCTTGACATTTAATTTGTCCTTGCAGTATTTTCCTTATGCCAGTACGTGCCAAGTTGCGCTTCGTATTTTCCTCTCAACAGAACAACAACTTATATAACATGGCCTTGCTCTTAGTACTTCCCCGTACCAAGTGCTCTTGCACTAATCTATCCTTGGTACTTTTTCCTTATTACAACAACAACTTATATAACATGACCTTGTCCTTGCAGCAAGCTGCATTAGAATAGTCATGCCCTTGTCGCACTGCAAGTTGCACTCAATACAACAACAACTTATATAACGTGAATTGCATCAATTTATCCTTGACATTTAACTATGCAGTACTCCAAGTTGCAACAATTTTTACCCAATAGAGTAAACAAATTATATAACATGAGTTGCATCAATTCATCTTTGACATTTAACTACACAAGTTGTCCTCTAAACCTGTTGCGTTTTTAAATCATATGCAGTATAAAACTGAAGTGATGGGTACTTTGAGAGCACAATGGCACACCAACATTCAGAGAAGTACGAGTTCTGTTGCCACGAAAATAAACAATTAATTGGCAATTGTTTATGTATTTGTGAAAACTGCGAATGCCATGTGTTTTCACAATTTGTTGACAATATACTTTTTGGGGAATTAGAAAATCTTGCAAAAAGTCTTGAAGAAGCAGAAAAGCAGAAAGAAGAAGACGTCCTGCCGCAACAGCAACACCATTCAGAAGACGTCCTGCCGCAACAGCAACAGCATTCAGAAGAAGACGTCCTGTCGCAACAGCAACAGCATTCAGAAGAAGACGTCCTGCCGCAACAGCAACAGCATTCAGAAGAAGACGTCCTGCCGCAACAGCAACAGCAACAGCATTCAGAAGAAGACGTTCTGCCGCAACAGCAACAGCATTCAGAAGAAGACGTTCTGCCGCAACAGCAACAGCATTCAGAAGAAGACGTTCTGCCGCAACAGCAACAGCATTCAGAAGAAGACGTTTTGCCGCAATAGCAACAGCATTCAGAAGAAGACGTTCTGCCGCAACAGCAACAGCATTCAGAAGAAGACGTTCTGCCGCAACAGCAACAGCATTTAGAAGAAGACGTTCAGCCACAACAGTCGCAACAGCAGCCGAACATATCTTCACGTCAGCATGACAGCGTGATAGTAATAAAGGACAGCGACTCAGAAGAAGAAGAAGACACCAGTGATAAGTTGTTATATTGCCTCCATACACAATCTGCTAAAGCACCAATTCGAAGGTACAACTCCTCAGGGTATGATATATTTGCACCAAAAACTGTAAGTATACTCCCTTGGAGTAATACAATTGTAGATACCAAAATTTCCATAAAACTACCTAAAGATACGTATGGTCAACTGGCTACACGGTCGAGTTCGGCAATTCAAAATTTAGTGGTAGTAGGCGGAGTAATTGACCAAGATTACATTGGAACTATTAATGTAATACTCTTTAATCTTTCCAATAAAATTATATCTGTTAAAAAATTGTGCAAATGCACAATTGATTATACATTTGATAAAAACGCCTCAAACAAAACAAATTAAAAAATTAAAAATAACTACCTCAAGAGGTGTTAAAAATTTGGATCGACCAATAAAAAATTATAATGAATTTGCAAAATTTGTGCGTAAGGAAAATTGTAGTAGAAAAAATTTCTTTAGGAAAATATGAAAAGATCAACAAACAAATACTAACCAATATGTTTAGTATGTGTGACAATCTATATCATTATCATATGACATATTATGATAAATATAGGTATCCATTTTTGGAAAATGTAATTTCAAGTGTTGTTAAAGACAGATCAGTGTTTTGCATCAAATTTTCTTTTGATGTGATTCATAAGTTTCACACAAAGTTTAATTGGTCAGCCAATTCTATATATTTAACTTTGGATGAAAAATTCATAATTGAATTCAAGGAACATTTAGATTGGATGTATTTATGCGAGTATCAAAATTTCTCAGAAAAAGCAATAGAATCGTGTGAGGAATATATAAGTTGGGGCACTTTGTGTGAAAATCAAATTTTATCGGAAAGATTGTTAAGAAAATATTTTTTCAGTTTATATTGTCCTGATGTAGCCAAATTTCAACCTCTTACAGAAAGGTTTGTAAAGGACTACAAAGAATATTTTGACTGGGAAGACTTAATGATGAATGGTAGCTTAAAAGAAAGCTTTATAGTTCAAACATACGAACTGCTAAAACGTCCTGAACTAAGAAAAATATATACAAAATATGTATTACAAAATTTATAATCATGAAAATTAAGAAAAACCTAACACATAATTATAACCTAATATTGTAATATAATGTACAGAGATAAAACAAACATCACTTGTACTTTTTTTTGGAAATGGGTAAACGATCACTTGTACTTTTCTGAATGTGGGTGGGCCATTGTCGCCCAAAAACTAACCATAAATAAAAAAATATATATATATTTTTTTCTTTATTATATATTTAAAAATCCTTATCTCCTCTTTCTTTTATTCTTCCTACAACTTAATACTATAATAATTTACAAACATGAAAATAATTACAAATTCATTACAAACATAACATCACCTATTGTACTTTTCTGGAAGTAGGTGAACCGTTGTGGCGGCATCCAAAACAAAACTATAAATAAATATATGTATATATTACCTTTTTTCTTTGTTACGTATTTAAAAAATCCTTATTTCCTCTTCCTTTATGTTTCCTTTGCATTAGTTTTTATGTAGTATACGAAAATTCGTCACTATATTTTTCAACTTCTTCCTTTTCCTCTTCACTTCTTGTTCCTCCAATATCTCCAATCTCCTGTCCTTCTTCTCCTTCTAATTCCTCAAGATCGTAGTTTACAAACATGTCAGGTTCCTCGTCATTTTTCTCATCTGTGCACGCCCCCGTTTTTGTTAACTTCGATATTAAAGTTTTTAATTCTTGAAATTGATCGTATATATGATGTGCATTTCTTTTAATACTGTCAACTAAATCCTTGTGCTTAGATAAATTATGATTTCGAACTTCCAATTCGCTCTTCAAACCTGCTATCGTGGCACTAGATTTTTTCAAATCTTCTTTAATTCTTTTATTTTCTTCGGTTAATAAATTAATTTTTCGATTTAAATTTTTCGTCTTTTCATTACATTCCCTTACAAGTTTTTGCTTAACCTTAACAACGGAAGTCTTACATTTTTCAAACGCAGCTCTCTTTAAGCTCTCTACGGAAATGCGCCCTCCAGATTCTGTTGACCCCTGACCACATTCTGATCTAATGTTAAACGTACCTTCAGCGGCCCACCTAGATGCGGATCTTTTTATCCTTCCCGTTATTACACTTTTGTTTCCTATCTTTAATTTCCATTCGCCATTCCCACAATTTCCGAAAACGTATATGTAATTATCTGTAAAATAAGCATTCATATCGTCTATCATACTATATACAGTGATCAATTCTGTTTCTTTTGACGTTAACTTCCAATCAAGACCAATGCCCTCTGGAACATCAAACAAATCAATCAATTCTCTACAGTCTACCATTTCAACCAATACCCGTTTATCATCGTTTGTTATCATATTCACGGAAGTACTCCGAAAGCTACATCCCTCTTGATTTTCATAAGCCATGACGCACTCGCAAACCTCATTCATCATAAATCCCATCTCGCACTGTACCTGTCCAACAGGTATATTATTATAATACATTAGACTACATCTCCTTCCTGCCTGACATTTTGTTACAGGTTTTAGACACGTATATACATTTTTAATACTTTTTACATCCATAGATTTAGCATTAAATTTACATACACTATCCTTTTTATATATACAAGTACAATTTGACAGTAATTCATAATCCTTGCGACACATAGTTGCATTCTGTAAATGTCCCGTATCAGCATCGACCTCAAATCCGCATCTTCCAAAACTAACGCAACTGTCACCTTCCTCGCTAGCACTCGTAAGTGCTACCATCATCAGTATAATAAACACGTACATTTTTTGTCCTATGCGTTTCTCTTTCTCGCACCACGACTAATACAAAACTATTAATATAAAAACTCAATAACTTTTTCTTAAATACCTTTTCATTACATAATAACCCCCACGCGAGGCAGGTCTCCGCAACAGGTTACTGACTCAGCTCAAGGTCAAGGGAATTCCCTTGTCTTAGAAACAAATGAGTTTTTCCTAGAAACAAATGACTCATAGGTTTCAAGGACGGGGGAATACCTCTACCTTGGCGCCAGTAACCTGTTGGCGGTGTCTGCCTCCCGTGGGGCATATACTACTTTCAGGGGTGTCGTAAGAAACCCAAGTTTCATCTCCTGTGACTATCTATGTCAGAAATTCTTCGCCGCCTTCATCATAGCGGGTCAAAAACTGAAGTGCACGACCCATCCGGTTTGTTTTGTGTTGCTCAGTAAGAATCTTTGCTACCCAACGAGAGCAAAGTTTACGAAATTTCAGTTTTTCGGTGAAAATTTCATGAATTAGTGTTCGTGAGATTTGGGGAAATTCCATAGCGAGAGCACTAATTGTAAACTTGCGGTTTACCTGGATCTTGTCATCAATCGCGTGAACCAGTTCTTCTGTAACAAAAGATGGACGCCCACTTCGTTCTTCATCGTGCACTTCACTACGTCCTTCATTGAACTGTCAGACCCTTCTTCTCACCATTGAATCACTCATCGCATTTTGTCCGTAAACTTCGCAAATTTGCCGATAAATTTCAATTGGTTTCACTTTCCTAGCATTCAGAAAACGAATCACAGATCTGATTTCACAAGCGGCGGGATTTTCAATCAACACCGACATTGTAAACAAGCACAACAAAGCGTACGTGGCTGACAGCGATCTCAAAATGGCGCACGTTTCTTCTCCTTGATACAGAGCGGCTACCGCGCATGTGCGAAACTGCGATCGCAGCGCTGCAGCGGAGAGAAATTGAAACGGAACTTACTTTCTGGACGTACCTCGTATTGCGTTTTGAGCTAGCTATGTTTTCCGTAGTTCCACCTCTGCTGTTTGCTAGGGCGGTATTATTGGACACGCTTAATCGTCAGCAGGTTTGCACTCAATAATGGCCATGCGCTTTTCAGAGCATTACTTGGAATTTTCGATGCATTTTAGCTGGGATATCCTCTTAACTGTCACTGTCAAATTTCCAATGCTCTTATTCTTCGTTGGCCTTGAGATCCTGAAGCGTATAATTCACAATCGCTGTAAATTCTAAGCTTAGTTTGTAATCTCAGAATAGAAGTTCATGATGTTAGTCTTTACACGAAATTAAATACTTAAAAACGAAACCGTTTGGACTTTAAACGTATTTTATTTGACAAATGGTAATTTGAAACTTTCCTTTAAGGAATGAACTAATTCCTGGAAATAAGTAATAATATATTTAAATACTGCTTTATACGCAATTAGAATGCAACATATACTTTTTCTTTCAATGTAGAAGTGAAGTAAACCCTTTTTGTAAACAAAGGACTTTATTTGTGGATTCAAATATTTTTCCTTTATTACAACAATATGTATCCCCTTAACACTCTAATTATTTCAGCATGAATGTTGCTTATGCAACAAAATGCTTTTTATGGATCAAAGTTTCATACACTTTAATTTACACCTTTATCAAACGGGTCCTGAAAATCATGTCCTGTTTCCCTGGGGTTTAGCCAGTGGTTTGAATTTAGTAAATTGCACTGTATGTTGCCAGTACTGAAGTTTAGTGTAATGTTGGCCATTTTGAATTCTTGGGAACTGTCATTAAGCTGTTTACCCTGTAACAGATGCAGCTGCGATCTGCTTAGATTGATGGAAGTTAGTTCCGCACTTTAGCGTTTGTGCGCTACCTCTTACTTCCTACACTCAAGAATTTTAAAAATCTGTACATTTAAATCTCATTGGGCATAATGCTTTTACTGGAGACCTTTTAAATTTAACTATCAAGCTGCCATTTGCTGCTACCTAATACGTGACTAACTTTCGAATTTTTGTATTTGTAACAACTTCTGCTGCTTCGATTGTTTGTCAGCTGAAAATGCCCTTAGTCCCCCTAGCTTTACATACGAGTACAATACATCAAGGACAAGTAATTTGTATGATTCAACGATCTACTAGTGTCTTGCACCCTGACACTGAAAATGTAACTTTTCTAGCCACCAACAGCCTAAACGAAACTTATAACAACATACTTACAATCTAACATTTACATTAAAGTTACCAGAACATAACTAGCCTTTATTATATTATACTACATGTTCTGATATCAGATAATTGCATATTCTTAGGAGTCACAATTCATTATTGTAATCGTTTATATTTTTAATATTTATCAGTGAGCAATAATACTGTCATAACGTATGAGTCTCAATCCGTAAAATACTCAGGATCAAAGGGGGAGGGTGACTAAGTCTAAGTATGGAAGTCAAATGGGACAGAAATGAATACTTAACGCACTTTCCTCAATTCCTTCATTGACAACCATTACATTGTGTTGGGATGTGCAGTTACATTCACCTACTAGCTATTAACTATACCACATATCCATTTAGAGTTCTCCAGTTCCATTCTCGCTTGGGATATGTTACCTGGTTAATGTTTTCTTTGGTTCTTCTCTTATACTGAGCCGACAAAGGTTTCAGGTATCAGCTAACCGCAATTATACACAAATACACACTCATGGCTCCCTGCTAGTGTCGTTGTCTATCCAGATCATACAATGCTACACAGGCTCTGCAATTCTTTTCCATCTTCTCTGCTGAAATGTTTTCTGTTAAAAAGGCTATGCAATACATAACCTCCTCCAATGACGAACATTTTCTAATATTATCCGATTCCCTAAGCGTATTACAAGCTCTTCAGAACACATATACACCCCATACATTAGTACAGGATGTTCCCAATATATATATAGACCTGCAACGGCGTGGTAAAGAAGTGAAATTCAGCTGGTTGCAATTCCATGTGGGTATAACCGGCAATGAAAGGGCAGTTTAATTTTATGTTTATTGAAAAAATGCTGGTTGCCCTATGACTGTTTAAGCGACCATAAACAAATAAAAAAACTTCTCTGACTCACGCATTAGAGGTCTGTAAGTGGGAGAGCGTAACAGATCATAATCGGTCGTGTGAGTGTTCATGATTAATAGCGAGGCCAGCAGACAAAGAGGGCTCGGCTGTTCCGATCACTCTTGCTAATCATGGTGCTCGATAATTGCTCTGGTGTTGGCGGTGTAACTGATGAGCTGAAAGAAGGCTGTGTTTTCTTGTGTAAACATGAATGTTGAAGGAGATTCCTGCCTTAAGGACACAGCATCTGCATGTGCTAATAATTAGCAATCCGCGATATTAACCTTCGGACTGACAACTTCCAGGATCAACAGCAACTACCAAGAGTGGTCAAATGAGACCCCAAGCAATAATACTGATCTTTGAATAGAAATTGATGAAAAACATAACAAAATACTTTAAATAAATAATAAATAACTTTATTTGCTAATATAACACATTTAAACAGTCAATTAAGGCTACAATGTGTGACTGTATGAAGTTCAAGATAATACCGTATTTTTCGTCTCTCTCATAAACATACACACAAGAATTGGGCATCTTTAGAAAAGTTATACCGTTTAAATTTTGCCTAATGAAACAACACTGAAGCAAGAAAAATGTCTCTTTTGTATGTACATATGATCTGTGGTCCACAACAACTCTAGAGACTCCTGTTTAGCTTTCAGAACACCCATAGTTATGAAAACCCCTAAAAATGATTGCATTTCATCAGCATTTGATTTTCTGCACTCGTAGTCGCCAGCACGTGACTATTTCACACGACACTTTACGTTTCTCTGCGCTTTTACATTTTCACATTGAATACCCTTTACATGCATATAAACATATTTGTATGTGCTGCTGTTACAATGATGAGGATAGTGTTCTGGCGTTTCGTGAGACACGTAACGTTTGTCGCCTAAGATGGTTTAGGCGAACCCTGTATCTTAGATGCAATTTGCATCATGAACAAAACTAACAATCTCACTACATCCGCATTTCCGGATACACGTAAATATTCAACATAGAATTCCTCATTTTGCATCAGAGCTTCCTCTTCTGTTAGGGATACGTTCTCAGCATGAGCCGTCTGGAAGAAAGGCATGCTAACCTCCTGGTTCTTTACCTTAAGTATCAGCTGCGATAGACTGTAATGTATTACTGCATGTTTCGCTGTCAATAACACGTTTCCAATGATCAAATCAGCCACCAAATTCTTTTGTCACAAGACAGACAAATTGAATACTCATGCTTTCAATGGACGCGGCAATTAGCACTTGTGGTGTACGTCTTTGGTCTTCCGATAGCGACACCATAAAAGGTATTGCGTACCGGCAAAGTTTGTACATTTGCATTTTACGTTTTCACGTAATCAAAAAGAGCTTGACTGCAGACAGAAACTGAACCCACAGCTATCTATCGTAAAATAATCCAGCTCACCATTTGTCATCATCTGATCTTTTGAAGTTTCTATTAATTTCCTTGGGCTATCCATCTCGTTAGACCTGCTTACATGTCATGCGGTTTTGTTATTGCTCCACTACCTGAATTATTGTTTTGGCCAACGATACTTAAATTTGCACTGCCCATGCTCCCTAAATCATGCGAATTAACCTCCGTTCTGCTGGGTCGGATTCTGAGACCTAACAATCTTGCCGAATTTAGTTTTCCGAATTCCGTGTTTGTTGTGTAGGGGCAGGTGTTTGACCCCCGATCATTGGTGTTTTAGGCATATGTATTGGCAGCGTGGCAGGGTGTGGCTGTCTCGCGATGTTGGGGTGTGGACTTTGCCTTCCCTGAGGCCTATCGCTTGGCCTAGCGCTCCATTCGCCATGATGGGCTCTGACATTCAAGTTCTCGGGACTATTTTGGTACCCATTGTAATGCTGTCCGCGGTTTCTCCTTTCCGGCCCTGTACCTTCCGGAATTCTGAGAAAATCTCAAGTAATTCATCGGAAACTCCTGGTATTGTCTGGGTGGCCAGTTATTTTCTTCGGCTGGTGTAACGTTTTGGGCCTGCTGTCATTTCGCGGAAAACGCTCTTGGTACCTCTTCCGTGCAGCGGAATTGTTACTCCTATTGGTATTCGGCAACTCGGTTGCCCTCCTCCCGTCGTTGCTGTATCAATTATATGGCCTATTTTATGTCCTATTCATGAGTCTATGAACCTCTAAAGGTACCTCGTGTCCCTAAATACCATAATGAGCTCAGCGGCTTCCCACAAGATATTCGGTTTAGCAACCACAATGCGGTTCTTTATGTTGCCAGGAAAATGGCGAGATAGAAGCGAGATAAAATAAACAAAAAATCTGGAACTGCTCATTGGAAACGTGGTCTCCTACGGTTAACCTGTACCAACTAAGCGACTGCCCGAGTAGGACCTGGAATTCCGCGCAAGGTAAAATATGAGTCAAGGACATTCAAGTATTGCTTGGCGTTCTCGCAAGTGCTATCGAATCTAGGAACCGTGATATCGTTTGGAAATTCAGCCGGTAATGGTGTATAGGTATGTTTATAAGCGGCGTCAGGTAAACTTGTGACATCCACGCTTGAAACTACAGGAGGAGAGGCTGAAGGAGCCCTGTCGCCTCATCCTTGCTTCACTTACACTATTACTCGCGCAAAATTTCTGGACTCGTGACCTTGATTGCCAACCCAGCTGCCGAGCCTAGGAATGGTTTATGTTTAGCTTTATCAACGAAAGCGATATAATACCTTTGCTTACTCACAGTGCGTAACACATACAGTCTGAATAGAAAGTGTCTGCATCTGGTTGTAATTTTAAAGAGAGCTGCAGTATCTAAATAGTACTTATTTCATATTTGTTATATTTATAACCATGGCTCCTATGTTTTCAAAGTTAAGTGGTAAGGTGTTACATAGTCAAAGTAGGGAAATAATTGCAAATGTCCTCGACTTCATGAAGCAAGACTCAGAGATGAAGGAAGAAAATATATGTTCATCCGATTTCCACAAAAGCCTTAAGAGAATGAAAGAAAGAGTAGTCAAAGCAACTGGTGTTTCACCGAGTTCCGATTCCAGAGTTCTCAAAGATAAGAAAAAATACATATGGATGAAAGAGTACCATTTGACACACCTGGGAAGAAACATAAGGTCCCTAAACGTATTACAGAAATAGACGATTTCGAATGCGTCATTCGGCGCACGATTCACAATTCCTATGTGGAAGAAAAAACTGTGCTAACAATAAGCAGATTGCTCATCCAGCTGAAACACAGCAGAAACTTACAAGGTTGTGCTACAAATCTCAGAAAAATTATTAAAGATTTAGGGTTCAAGTGGAAGAAACCGAAATCAAATAGAAGAGTTCTAACAGAAAAGCAGAATAAATAAATAAATAAATAAAATAAAATAAAAAATAATAAAATAAAAAAAATAAAAAGTAAATGTTGCCATGATAGCTTAGTCGGTTAGACCAACGGCACGGAAAGCCTAAGATCCGTGGTTCAAATCCCGGCTATGGCATTGAATTTTTCAGTCTGATTCTACCTTTCCAAATGAGTATAATTTTATATGTACTTATATCAGTGTGTACTTATATCAGCATTAATTTTTAAGGTGGTGCTACAAATTTCAGAAAAATACTATAGTGTATGAAGATGAGTCATACATACACAGCAGTCGTACAGCATCTAAACGTTGGAGTGACGATAGCGAATTAGGTTGCAGGTTCCTGTTGCTAAAGGGCAAATACTTATTATCGTTCATGCTGTTGGAGAGATCGACTTCGTTCCAAATGCCCTTCTTTTACAAGTTCCAGAAACAACAGGAGATTTTCATTAATAAATGAATACAGAAAAGTACATGAAGTGAATCAACGCCATGTTGAGACCTAATATGCCTGCTGGGTCTGTTCTGGTCATCGACAATGCTTCACAATGCGTCAATACTCAATTGACAAACCACCTACCTCAAATTCATTGAAAGAAGAAATGAGAGCTTGGTTACTTAGACATAATATAGCTTTAGATGAAAGCATGAGTAAAACAAAGCTATATAACTTAATTAAAACCAACAAACAGCTTCAGACGTCACACATACTTGACCAGATAGTAATACAACATCACCATAATGTACTTAGACTCCCATCGCATCACCCAGATCTAAACCCAATCGAATTAATCTGGGCTGATATCAAAAAATGGGTGGCATGCAGAAATATGACTTTTAAATTAAAATATGTGGAGCAGTTATAACGCCAGGAATTTGCTGAAATTGGAAGGCCAGAATGGGAAAATGTATGTCGACATGTTGAATAAATTACGAATCATTATTTCGAAAAATACGGAATTGCAGAAAATCAAATAGAAAGAATTCTCATCCAAGATAATGGTGCAGAAAGTAGTGACAGCAATAATGTGAGTGATTCCGCAGAAGAGGAAGGGTTTTTAGGTGTGGAAGAATTGGAGGCAATGATTGACAGCGTTTTTTATATTAAGCGCTTTTTACAGCGTGGATTTTAATATACTGTATATAACTAAGTTTATCAGCGCAAAGCAGTGCATAACCGGTGTGGATATTTGACGATGACTGTCCTACGCACTCCTGCAGTATGCAGTCCACCGGTCACCACCTGATCTGGTAAGCAACTCGCATCATAGCTCTCATTAAGATTTTCACGTGTCTAGAACTGTTGCGCCGATTATGCGTGTCAGTATAGCTGATACAGCGGGGCAGTGGCCTCATGTCAGCTAATTTGTACATGGTTAACTCTCGCGTGTACTTCTGGAAGTTCGCGTGACCTTGTCCGTGATTTTCGCTGAACGGTGGCAACATGTGTAATAATATCCCTTAATTCGAACACAGTAGTAGTAGTAGTAGTAGTAGTAGTAGTAGTAGTAGTAGTAGTAGTAGGGCGCACAACTGCAGTGGTCATCTCTCCTTTGTGAGTGCTCCTGCCCCTCCATTACAGATATCATGTGACTTAGCTCAGCGTTAACACCTGCTTCGAAAGCACGTTGTTGGTTTCTAAAGAACCACATATTGTCATTAAGCTACTTACATTCTGCGTATATACTTCGACTTTCTCTCTTAAGCGACTCGTTTCATTTTGCGTGTATTCTCTCAAGTTCTGAGCTGCCTACGCACCTCTTCTTGCAAACCGAAAGGGATGTCTTCGGCGGTAACGTCTGTAGCCTACATCTGGGGGTCCCGGATACAAATCCCGTGGGTCGACCATCCTGACTGAGGTTTTTTCGTAGTCTCACTCAAGGTAAATACCGGATTGGATATATAATACCACGATCCAAAGTTCCACCTTAAGTCTAAAACAATAGTAATACTGAAAAATAGGTGGTAATAGCGAATGTTGTGCCATCTATCCACAGACAATGAAAACAGTTAGACTGGACAGCACCCTAATGCCATCTGCACGATACGAAGCAGAAGACCCAGTTGCTATGCACTGAGGTCTCTGTGGACACTGACGAAGCAAGATGGTATGGTTACAGGAATGAGACCTATAAGGCGGACTGTCCGCCTTTCTATCCACAGAAAATTAAAACAGATAGACTGGACGGCACCCTAATGCCATCTGCACGGCACGAAGCAGAGGATCCAGTTGCTATGCATTGAGATCTCTGTGAGCACGTGACGAAGCAAGATGATATGGTTACAGGGATAAGACCTAGAAGGCTCTCTGCCGCACATGGATCCTCGCGTTATCTACTAGCAGATCCATCGCTATATGGCCACGTAATTAAAGCGACGTAAAATAAATAGTTTAAACAACAAAAAATCTTCTTGCAAGGTATTTTGTCCGGCGCGTATTTCTTTAATTACATATTGCATTTGTTGCATTTTGCTTTGTACATTCTCATTTTGTCTTTGAAATGTACTTAGTATACTTTCGTTCTGTGTTTGCAACTGACTTTGTAAGTTTTCATTTTGTGTTTGTAACTGATTATGTATATTTATATTTTGTATTTGCAAAAGGCTAAACTGAGATATTATCTGTTGCATTGAAACGGCCATATTTTCCGCCCCTATATTAAAATTTGGATTCCTTGTATCACTTGCTAGACTACTTGTTTAGAGTCTATTACATTATTTTGTTCACCCATATTACTTTATTCATCCCGTGCTGCGCAAGTAGTATTAGTCCCGGATGAGCCAATTGTTTTAACGATAATCCTGCCGATAGGGGCGCTCGTGTCGCTAGTGTCGGTGCGTGCGACGGCGGCGGCGGTAAGTTTGAAAAGCGCCCTGAGCGGTAGGATTATCGTTATTGCAATTGGTTCATCCGGGACGAGTTGAAAGAATTGAGGATTAGGGTAAGGTGAAGGAAGAAGAGGAAGTGACGTGGAGTGTTTTGATTGGTTCGTTAATTTGGGTGGAAGATGAAGGAAGGAAGATGGAGGAGTATGGAGGTCGCGTGATGGAGAGGAGCTGGGTGGCAAGGTGTTGTCTGTGCGGAGGTCGGGACTGAAAGAGGGAAAATATGGGGTAGCGAGGGATAAAAAGTGTAACAGAAAGTGACGTGTGAAGTTGTGATTGGTGGGAATAAGAAGTGATGTTATTGGTGGAAAGGAGCAAATGAAAGTTGTTGATTGGTAAGAATAAGAGAGATTATGATTGGTGGAAAGAAAAAGGAGTGGGGTATGTTGGAGGTGATCGAGTTGAAAGAATTGAGGATTAGGGTAAGGTGAAGGAAGAAGAGGAAGTGACGTGGAGTGTTTTGATTGGTTCGTTAATTTGGGTGGAAGATGAAGGAAGGAAGATGGAAGAGTATGGAGGTCGCGTGATGGAGAGGAGCTGGGTGGCGAGGTGTTGTCTGTGCGGAGGTCGGGACTGAAAGAGGGAAAATATGGGGGAGCGAGGGATAAAAAGTGTAACAGAAAGTGACGTGTGAAGTTGTGATTGGTGGGAATAAGAAGTGATGTTATTGGTGGAAAGGAGCAAATGAAAGTTGTTGATTGGTAAGAATAAGAGAGATTATGATTGGTGGAAAGAAAAAGGAGTGGGGTATGTTGGAGGTGATGGGAAAGGTAAGTTTTGCTAGCAACAAGATTTGCAAAAGCCTGTCGTGAACTGATCAGCAATTTTTTTTGAACGTTGGATGGTAGTTTTCTTGAGTGGATAGAGAGATGGGGCGATATGAGATGCGGTGGCGAAAATGGGAACTAAACAAGGTGGTTGAGACAAGAGGTTTAAGGACGAGGAAATTTGGAGGTTAGTGGTGAACATGGCGGTCGGAAGAGGTGGGGGTAAGGAGATGCGGTGGTGAGAATGGGAACTAAAAGAAGATGGCGGTAGCAAGAGCTTAGAAGAGTAGATTTTGAGGTTAAAATAGTGGGAACTAAAAATGGCGGAGGGTCTGCGACAAGGAGATGCGGTGGGAACTAAACAAGATGGCGGTCGCAAGAGGAGGGTAAGGAGATTTGAGGTTACAGTACCAAAACACGAAAGGATATATTCCTACGCCAAGCAGGTCCGAAAAATAATTATGCGTGTGGTACTTACCTGTTACCGGTGTGGATGCGTCACCAAAAGCGCGGCACGCGAGGCGGAAAAATGAAAGCAAACTGTTTTTGAAAATGCTTAACAAGCTTTAAGATCAACCAACATCACTACGCACTGATATACCTATGTTTTTAAAGCGGTACAGACACCCTTTGCAGAGGCGTAATTTAACTATACCAAAAACCTGGTACTGGACCATCGTGATGGTCGCTAGCGTACGTAGGAGCAGGGTTCTCACAGCCGGTCGAAAGCGGTCAAAAACGAGTACGACGTAGGTGTTCACAGTAGCTGCTGTCGAGTCAACCGTCGAAGTGTGAATAAACAAGATCTGTTCTCGCCGGCAATTTGGTTCGGAGATGTGAGCAGCGGCGAGGTGTTGTCTGTGCGGAGGTCGGTACTGAAAGAGGGAAAAGATGGGGAGCGAGGGATAAAAAGTGTAACAGAAAGTGACGTGTGAAGTTGTGATTGGTGGGAATAAGAAGTGATTTTATTGGTGGATAGGAACAAATGAAAGTTGTTGATTGGTAAGAATAAGAGAGATTATGATTGGTGGAAAGAAAAAGGAGTGGGGTATGTTGGAGGTGATGGGAAAGGTAAGTTTTGCTAGCAACAAGATTTGCAAAAGCCTGTCGTGAACTGATCAGCAATTTTTGAACGTTGGATGGTAGTTTTCTTGAGTGGATAGAGAGATGGGGCGATATGAGATGCGGTGGCGAAAATGGGAACTAAACAAGGTGGTTGAGACAAGAGGTTTAAGGACGAGGAAATTTGGAGGTTAGTAGTGAACATGGCGGTAGCAAGAGGTGGGGGTAAGGAGACGCGGTGGTGAGAATGGGAACTAAAAGAAGATGGCGGTAGCAAGAGGTTAGAAGAGTAGATTTTGAGGTTAAAATAGCGGGAACTAAAAATGGCGGAGGGTCTGCGACAAGGAGATGCGGTGAGAACTAAACAAGATGGCGGACGCAAGAGGAGGGTAAGGAGATTTGAGGTTACAGTACCAAAACACGAAAGGATATATTCCTACGCCAGAGCAGGTCCGAAAAATAATTATGCGTGTGGTACTTACCTGTTACCGGTGTGGATGCGTCACCAAAAGCGCGGCACGCGAGGCGGAGAAATAAAAGCAAACTGTTTTTGAAAATGCTTAACCAGCTTTAAGATCAACCAACATCACTACGCACTGATATACCTAGGTTTTTAAAGCGGTACAGACACCCTTTGCAGAGGCGTAATTTAACTATACCAAAACCTGGTACTGGACCATCGTGATGGTCGCTAGCGTACGTAGGAGCAGGGTTCTCATAGCCGGTCGAAAGCGGTCAAAAACGTGTACGACGTAGGTGTTCACAGTAGCTGCTGTCGAGTCAACCGTCGAGGTGTGAATAAACGAGATCTGTTCTCGCCGGCAATTTGGTTCGGAGATGTGAGCAGCGGCGAGGTGTTGTCTGTGCGGAGGTCGGGTCTGAAAGAGGGAAAAATGGGGAGCGAGGGATAAAAAGTGTAACAGAAAGTGACGTGTGAAGTTGTGATTGGTGGGAATAAGAAGTGATTTTATTGGTGGAAAGGAGCAAATGAAAGTTGTTGATTGGTAAGAATAAGAGAGATTATGATTGGTGGAAACAAAAAGGTGTGGGAGTGGGGTATGTTGGAGGTGATGGGAAAGGTAAGTTTTGCTACCAACAAGATTTGCAAAAGCCTCTCCAGAACTCATCAGCAATTTCAGCAGACGATGTGCGTGGCGATAGGCCCGCTGCGATAACTTGAAAAATATTGCCCGCCGTGACGCATTGCGCGCGCGCGTTTACCGTAAACCGTTACAGTTGCCATACTTATATTTTCCGTCTTTCTTTTTTCTTTTTCTTTTTTTTACGTTTGTTTTTTAAAAAAAATAATTAGTTTTTCGGGGGTTTTCTCTGGTTGGTAGACGAATGCAAGCTCTTTCTGCTTTTTCACAGGTTTTCCCTGGTTGGTAGGCGTTTGCTGTAGTGGTTGACGAAGCCCTTTCTGATTTTCGAGATTTTTTCAGGTTTTTCGTGGTTGTCCCTGCCCGGTAGGCAAATGATGAAGTTTTTGCTTGTCAGCGCACGGATACTAGGCACATACTCGCACACACACACACGTTGCAGTTGTCATACTTATATTATTCGTCTTTTCCTTTTTTTGTTTTTGTTTTTTCGTTTTTTTAAAAAATAACTAGTTTTTGGAGGTTTTCTGCGGTTGGTAAACGAATGCAAGCTCTTTCTGCTCTTTCATAGGTTTTCCCTGGTTGGTAGGCGTTTTCTGTACTGGTTGACGAAGGCGTTTCTAATTATCGAGGTTTTCTGAGGTTTTTTAGCGGTTGGCCCTGCCCGGTAGGCAAATGATGAAGTTTTACCTTGTCGGCGCACGGATACTAGGCACATACTCGCGCGCACACACACACCCGTTGCAGCTGCCATACTTATATTATTCGTGTTTTCTGCGGTTGGTAAACGAATGCAAGTCCTTTCTGCTTTTTCATAGGTTTTCCCTGGTTGGTAGGCGTTTTCTGTAGTGGATGACGAAGCCGTTTCTAATTTTCGAGGTTTTCTCAGGTTTTTTTTTAGTGGTTGTCCCTGTCCGGTAGGCAGATGATAAAGTTTTTCTATAATGTCGTCGTTTTGGCTTTTGGCGCACGGATACTAGGCACATACTCGCACACACACACACACAAACACACACACAGACACACACACGGACATGTTTCCAAAAATGCTTTTTTTAGGATTCAGGAGGTCTCAAAACGTGTATTTCCAGTGAAATCTCGGTATCGAATTTTTGGGTGGAATGCAATACTTCCCCTACTTACTATACGTAGTAGAGAAAGTAAAAAGTATAAGTATTGGAAAATTTAAGAAAATAGCAAGCAATATCTCGAAAACGGTTCACTCGACAAAAGAAATGTATATGACATAAGTTGTGTATTTTAACGCGATCTACATTTTTTGTGTAGTAAAATTTTGTCTATATCATGACATTATCTTAAACATATGATATTTTCATCAAAATCGTCATAGCCATTTTTGAGAAAATTAAAAAAGTGTACTATCTTGTTTTCATGGGTTTTCCGGGTCGGTAAGCGTTAGAATACTCTTAGAGCTTTTTTCAGGTTTTTTCGCGGTTATCCCTGTACGGTAGGCAGATGATAAAGTTTTTCTATAATGTCATCGTTTTGGCTTGTGGCGCACGGATACTAGGCACATACTCGCACACACACACACACACGGACATGTTTCCAAAAATGCTTTTTTTTAGGATTCAGGAGGTCTCAAAACGTGCATTTCCAGTGAAATCTCGGTATCGAATTTTTGGGTGGAATGCAATACTTCCCCTACTTACTATACGTAGTAGAGAAAGTAAAAAGTATAAGTATTGGAAAATTTAAGGAAATAGCAAGCAATATCTCGAAAACGGTTCACTCGACAAAAGAAATGTATATGACATAAGTTGTGTATTTTAACGCGATCTACATTTTTTGTGTAGTAAAATTTTGTCTATATCATGACATTATCTTAAACATATGATATTTTCATCAAAATCGTCATAGCCATTTTTGAGAAAATTAAAAAAGTGTACTATCTTGTTTTCATGGGTTTTCCGGGTCGGTAAGCGTTAGAATACTCTTAGAGCTTTTTTCAGGTTTTTTCGCGGTTATCCCTGTCCGGTAGGCAGATGATAAAGTTTTTCTATAATGTCATCGTTTTGGCTTGTGGCGAACGGATACTAGGCACATACTCGCACACACACACACACAAACACACACACACACAGACACACACACGGACATGTTTCCAAAAATGCTTTTTTTAGGATTCAGGAGGTCTCAAAACGTGTATTTCCAGTGAAATCTCGGTATCGAAGTTTTGGGTGGAATGCAATACTTCCCCTACTTACTATACGTAGTAGAGAAAGTAAAAAGTATAAGTATTGGAAAATTTAAGGAAATAGCAAGCAATATCTCGAAAATGGTTCACTCGACAAAAGAAATGTATATGACATAAGTTGTGTATTTTAACGCGATCTACATTTTTTGTGTAGTAAAATTTTGTCTATATCATGACATTATCTTAAACATATGATATTTTCATCAAAATCGTCATAGCCATTTTTGAGAAAATTAAAAAAGTGTACTATCTTGTTTTCATGGGTTTTCCGGGTCGGTAAGCGTTAGAATACTCTTAGAGCTTTTTTCAGGTTTTTTCGCGGTTATCCCTGTCCGGTAGGCAGATGATAAAGTTTTTCTATAATGTCATCGTTTTGGCTTGTGGCGCACGGATACTAGGCACATACTCGCACACACACACACAAACACACACACACACAGACACACACACGGACATGTTTCCAAAAATGCTTTTTTTAGGATTCAGGAGGTCTCAAAACGTGTATTTCCAGTGAAATCTCGGTATCGAATTTTTGGGTGGAATGCAATACTTCCCCTACTTACTATACGTAGTAGAGAAAGTAAAAAGTATAAGTATTGGAAAATTTAAGGAAATAGCAAGCAATATCTCGAAAACGGTTCACTCGACAAAAGAAATGTATATGACATAAGTTGTGTATTTTAACGCGATCTACATTTTTTGTGTAGTAAAATTTTGTCTATATCATGACATTATCTTAAACATATGATATTTTCATGAAAATCGTCATAGCCATTTTTGAGAAAATTAAAAAAGTGTACTATCTTGTTTTCATGGGTTTTTCGGGTCGGTAAGCGTTAGAATACTCTTAGAGCTTTTTTCAGGTTTTTTCGCGGTTATCCCTGTCCGGTAGGCAGATGATAAAGTTTTTCTATAATGTCATCGTTTTGGCTTGTGGCGCACGGATACTAGGCACATACTCGCACACACACACACACACAAACACACACACACACAGACACACACGGACATGTTTCCAAAAATGCTTTTTTTAGGATTCAGGAGGTCTCAAAACGTGTATTTCCAGTGAAATCTCGGTATCGAATTTTTGGGTGGAATGCAATACTTCCCCTACTTACTATACGTAGTAGAGAAAGTAAAAAGTATAAGTATTGGAAAATTTAAGGAAATAGCAAGCAATATCTCGAAAACGGTTCACTCGACAAAAGAAATGTATATGACATAAGTTGTGTATTTTAACGCGATCTACATTTTTTGTGTAGTAAAATTTTGTCTATATCATGACATTATCTTAAACATATGATATTTTCATCAAAATCGTCATAGCCATTTTTGAGAAAATTAAAAAAGTGTACTATCTTGTTTTCATGGGTTTTCCGGGTCGGTAAGCGTTAGAATACTCTTAGAGCTTTTTTCAGGTTTTTTCGCGGTTATCCCTGTCCGGTAGGCAGATGATAAAGTTTTTCTATAATGTCATCGTTTTGGCTTGTGGCGCACGGACACTAGGCACATACTTGCACACACACACACACAAACACACACACACACACACTAAAATAGTAGCGTATAAAAAAATTTAACAAACCGTAGATTTTGAAGAAAATTCCCACACCGCAAACTACCCGTTTAGCGGGAGAAAGTTCATTATTTTTATTGTTTTAAAAATGGCTCTAACCCCTTTTGATTACGGTACGGTATGTTTAAGATATCTGCATGACAAATAAAATGTATAACTTCAATTTTCTGGGAATTGCTGTGAAGTAGTCTCATTGTGAATGTCTTTTGTACAACTGTTAAACCGTAGGAAACGAAGCCTTACTGTACAAGGACGTTAAAGCACACAATTTATGTGTATTATTATTATTATTATTATTATTATTATTATTATTATTATTATTATTATTATTATTATTATTATTATTATTATTATTATTTTGTGGCGTTGTCTATTTACAAAGTTTGCATGTTGATTTTAATGTTTAAAAGCTTTAGACCTTTCTCACTAAAACTCGTCATTCTTTTAACTTTTCTTTTTTCATTTTCATACAAAGAGAACGGAATTTCACAAGTGAAACAGCACTGTAATAACGATACCAACAAACTAATTATTATTCACCCACTGAAACACATAAAAACAATAAGTAATAATCACAGACCCAGTTTGTGGGTATTTAAATGAAACATATGCACAATACAATGCATCCAAATATTGAATATTGAGATTTCACTGGAAAACTAAATACTTGTTTTGAGGTCCCCTGAATAAAAACATTTTTAGAAAATTCTGTGTGTATGTGTCAGAGCAGCATAACTCAAAAATGAAAACTCGGATAAATACTAAACTTGGTATTTAGGTTGAGTACCTTCCAAAGATACGACACAGAGAGTTTCAAGAAAACCCCTCCACCCCAAACTACCCTTTACATAAACTATTTTCCGAAATGTTTTATTTTCTAAAATTGTCTCTGACGATTTTAATTACAACACCATATATTAAAGACATTTATATGAAAAATAAAATGTATATCTTGAATTTTGTGGAAATAGCCTGTGAAGTCCTCTTGATTCGGAAGAAATTTTCTATGATCTTGTATAACTGCTAAGGTTTGAGAAAAACATAGAATACAAAAAATTTAGATCTCTTTAAAAACACACACAATTTATTTGAAATAACTTTTTTGTGACGTCAGCCATTTCCGAGATATCTGTTATAAATGGTTCGAATTGTACAATGCTTAGCCATTCTACTTCACTTCTTTCAAACTGCTTAAAAATCATATAAATGAATGTATCACCTCATAATAAGCCTCTATATACGAAAAATGCTGAGTATTCAAAAAGTCAAGAAATTCGATTTTCTAGCCCCTAGTGAGTGTAAAATCGCGTTTACTTCACTTCTTTCAAACTGCTTCTACCCTTTACATGAACTATTTTCCGAAATGTTTTACTTTCTAAAACTGTCTCTGACGATTTTAATTACAACACCATATATTAAAGACATTTATATGAAAATAAAATGTATATCTTGAATTTTGTGGAAATAGCCTGTGAAGTCCTCTTGATTCGGAAGAAATTTTCTATGATCTTGTATAACTGCTAAGGTTTGAGGAAACACACAATTTATTTGAAATAACTTTTTTTGTGACGTCAGCCATTTCCGAGATATCTGTTATAAATGGTTCGAATTGTACAGTGCTTAGCCATTCTTTTTTAAAAGGCATGTCGCTTTTCAGTTCTTGCTCGCCATGTTGATGGAAAGAATTTAGAATTTTAAGACCAGTGTATAGCGTCCCTTTGGATGTCTAACGGTTGTGCAATGCAACCATTTCCCGAAAAGTTTATCCGGATTAAAATTAAGTGGATATGGAAATAAACTTTCGTACTCACCTATAAGAAATAGAGGGTAGAGGTCGTACGAACGGAGCACTTTGAGAATTTATATTCAACAGTTGGTGTTACTCCTTAGAAAGGAAGTATCTGCTGATTGTATTTAATTCATACATTTTACATAACACGTATGCACTGGCACAACATAAAACACTACACACGATACTCATAGTTTTAATATTGCACTAATAACATCAGGAATAACTGAGCTCAGCTCGTTCGCATTCAGCGCTACACGCAAAAGAGCCGTGTGCTGATGACAGTGAAAGGTGTGAGAAGCGGAAATTCGTCAGCAATACAATAAATGCAACCTTTATGTCGGCGGTGGGAATTGTGCAGTGGCGGCTCGTGTCAGGATGACTCTAGTTTTTAAAACTAGACAATTTTTTAGCGAAACGAGGCATTTAACTCGACACAAATGATGAAACAACGGTTGCGATAAGCGAGCTTATAAAAACCCGGTGCCAATAGCAAAAGCCCGTAGTTAGAAACGAAAGCGATAGTGTGTTTTTCTACAAAATCGTTCTATTTGACGAAAAATAATTTTAAAATAAAAACAAAATAGCCGCAGCACTTTGCAGGGAAAGAGCGATCGGTGCATTCGGACGATAAGATGGACCAACAACCCGGAGGAAGTCGCGATGACACCTTGCAGCCTACGTTCGAAATTATAGGACACAAGCAGAGGAGGCTGCCAAAGCTTTTTTCCGGCTTTACAGAGTCTCAAATTACGTTAAACCCGGTCCCCAGAGATGTTAACCCGGAGCAATGGGTATCGCATTTGTTTAACGATATTCTAAACTTTGCGAAAGAGAACCTGTTAGAAAACGAACCCGGATATTTAGGCATATCCATAACAGACGAAAAGGAGACGTCCAAAGCCTTAACATGAGCGTGAGGCGCAGAGGCTTATTATGAGGTGATACATTCATTTATATCATTTTTAAACAGTTTGAAAGAAGTGAAGTAGAATGGCTAAGCATTGTACAAAACGGGTAGTTTGCGGTGTGGGAATTTTCTTCAAAATCTACGGTTTGTTAAATTTTTTTATACGCTACTATTTTAGTGTGTGTGTGTGTGTTTGTGTGTGTGTGTGTGTGCAAGTATGTGCCTAGTGTCCGTGCGCCACAAGCCAAAACGATGACATTATAGAAAAACTTTATCATCTGCCTACCGGACAGGGATAACCGCGAAAAAGCTGAAAAAAGCTCTAAGAGTATTCAAACGCTTACCGACCCGGAAAACCCATGAAAACAAGATAGTACACTTTTTTAATTTTCTCAAAAATGGCTATGACGATTTTGATGAAAATATCATATGTTTAAGATAATGTCATGATATAGACAAAATTTTACTACACAAAAAATGTAGATCGCGTTAAAATACACAACTTATGTCATATACATTTCTTTTGTCGAGTGAACCGTTTTCGAGATATTGCTTGCTATTTCCTTAAATTTTCCAATACTTATACTTTTTACTTTCTCTACTACGTATAGTAAGTAGGGGAAGTATTGCATTCCACCCAAAAATTCGATACCGAGATTTCACTGGAAATACACGTTTTGAGACCTCCTGAATCCTAAAAAAAGCATTTTTGGAAACATGTCCGTGTGTGTGTCTGTGTGTGTGTGTTTGTGTGTGTGTGTGTGTGTGCGAGTATGTGCCTAGTATCCGTGCGCCACAAGCCAAAACGATGACATTATAGAAAAACTTTATCATCCGCCTACCGGACAGGGATAACCGCGAAAAAACCTGAAAAAAGCTCTAAGAGTATTCTAACGCTTACCGACCCGGAAAACCCATGAAAACAAGATAGTACACTTTTTTAATTTTCTCAAAAATGGCTATGACGATTTTGATGAAAATATCATATGTTTAAGATAATGTCATGATATAGACAAAATTTTACTACACAAAAAATGTAGATCGCGTTAAAATACACAACTTATGCCATATACATTTCTTTTGTCGAGTGAACCGTTTTCGAGATATTGTTTGCTATTTCCTTAAATTTTCCAATACTTATACTTTTTACTTTCTCTACTACGTATAGTAAGTAGGGGAAGTATTGCATTCAACCCAAAAATTCGATACCGAGATTTCACTGGAAATACACGTTTTGAGACCTCCTGAATCCTAAAAAAAGCATTTTTGGAAACATGTCCGTGTGTGTGTCTGTGTGTGTGTGTGTTTGTGTGTGTGTGTGTGCGAGTATGTGCCTAGTATCCGTGCGCCACAAGCCAAAACGATGACATTATAGAAAAACTTTATCATCTGCCTACCGGACAGGGATAACCGCGAAAAAACCTGAAAAAAGCTCTAAGAGTATTCTAACGCTTACCGACCCGGAAAACCCATGAAAACAAGATAGTACACTTTTTTAATTTTCTCAAAAATGGCTATGACGATTTTGATGAAAATATCATATGTTTAAGATAATGTCATGATATAGACAAAATTTTACTACACAAAAAATGTAGATCGCGTTAAAATACACAACTTATGTCATATACATTTCTTTTGTCGAGTGAACCGTTTTCGAGATATTGCTTGCTATTTCCTTAAATTTTCCAATACTTATACTTTTTACTTTCTCTACTACGTATAGTAAGTAGGGGAAGTATTGCATTCCACCCAAAAATTCGATACCGAGATTTCACTGGAAATACACGTTTTGTGACCTCCTGAATCCTAAAAAAAGCATTTTAGGAAACATGTCCGTGTGCGTGTCTGTGTGTGTGTGTGTTTGTGTGTGTGTGTGCGAGTATGTGCCTAGTATCCGTGCGCCACAAGCCAAAACGATGACATTATAGAAAAACTTTATCATCTGCCTACCGGACAGGGATAACCGCGGAAAAACCTGAAAAAAGCTCTAAGAGTGTTCTAACGCTTACCGACCCGGAAAACCCATGAAAACAAGATAGTACACTTTTTTAATTTTCTCAAAAATGGCTATGACGATTTTGATGAAAATATCATATGTTTAAGATAATGTCATGGTATAGACAAAATTTTACTACACAAAAAATGTAGATCGCGTTAAAATACACAACTTATGTCATATACATTTCTTTTGTCGAGTGAACCGTTTTCGAGATATTGCTTGCTATTTCCTTAAATTTTCCAATACTTATACTTTTTACTTTCTCTACTACGTATAGTACGTAGGGGAAGTATTGCATTCCACCCAAAAATTCGATACCGAGATTTCACTGGAAATACACGTTTTGAGACCTCCTGAATCCTAAAAAAAAGCATTTTTGGAAACATGTCCGTGTGTGAGTCTGTGTGTGTGTGTGCGAGTATGTGCCTAGTATCCGTGCGCCACAAGCCAAAACGACGACATTATAGAAAAACTTTATCATCTGCCTACCGGACAGGGACAACCACTAAAAAAAACCTGAGAAAACCTCGAAAATTAGAAACGCCTTCGTCAACCAGTACAGAAAACGCCTACCAACCAGGGAAAACCTATGAAAGAGCAGAAAGAGCTTGCATTCGTTTACCAACCGCAGAAAACCTCCAAAAACTAGTTATTTTTTAAAAAAACGAAAAAACAAAAACAAAAAAAGGAAAAGACGAATAATATAAGTATGACAACTGCAACGTGTGTGTGTGTGCGAGTATGTGCCTAGTATCCGTGCGCTGACAAGCAAAAACTTCATCATTTGCCTACCGGGCAGGGACAACCACGAAAAACCTGAAAAAACCTCGAAAATTAGAAAGGGCTTCGTCAACCACTACAGCAAACGCCTACCAACCAGGGAAAACCTGTGAAAAAGCAGAAAGAGCTTGCATTCGTCTACCAACCAGAGAAAACCCCCGAAAACCTAATTATTTTTTTTAAAAAACAAACGTAAAGAAAAGAAAAAGAAAAAAGAAAGACGGAAAATATAAGTATGGCAACTGTAACGGTTTACGGTAAACGCGCGCGCGCAATGCGTCACGGCGGGCAATATTTTTCAAGTTATCGCAGCGGGCCTATCGCCACGCACATCGTCTGCTGAAATTGCTGATGAGTTCTGGAGAGGCTTTTGCAAATCTTGTTGGTAGCAAAACTTACCTTTCCCATCACCTCCAACATACCCCACTCCCACACCTTTTTGTTTCCACCAATCATAATCTCTCTTATTCTTACCAATCAACAACTTTCATTTGCTCCTTTCCACCAATAAAATCACTTCTTATTCCCACCAATCACAACTTCACACGTCACTTTCTGTTACACTTTTTATCCCTCGCTCCCCATTTTTCCCTCTTTCAGACCCGACCTCCGCACAGACAACACCTCGCCGCTGCTCACATCTCCGAACCAAATTGCCGGCGAGAACAGATCTCGTTTATTCACACCTCGACGGTTGACTCGACAGCAGCTACTGTGAACACCTACGTCGTACACGTTTTTGACCGCTTTCGACCGGCTATGAGAACCCTGCTCCTACGTACGCTAGCGACCATCACGATGGTCCAGTACCAGGTTTTGGTATAGTTAAATTACGCCTCTGCAAAGGGTGTCTGTACCGCTTTAAAAACCTAGGTATATCAGTGCGTAGTGATGTTGGTTGATCTTAAAGCTGGTTAAGCATTTTCAAAAACAGTTTGCTTTTATTTCTCCGCCTCGCGTGCCGCGCTTTTGGTGACGCATCCACACCGGTAACAGGTAAGTACCACACGCATAATTATTTTTCGGACCTGCTCTGGCGTAGGAATATATCCTTTCGTGTTTTGGTACTGTAACCTCAAATCTCCTTACCCTCCTCTTGCGTCCGCCATCTTGTTTAGTTCTCACCGCATCTCCTTGTCGCAGACCCTCCGCCATTTTTAGTTCCCGCTATTTTAACCTCAAAATCTACTCTTCTAACCTCTTGCTACCGCCATCTTCTTTTAGTTCCCATTCTCACCACCGCGTCTCCTTACCCCCACCTCTTGCTACCGCCATGTTCACTACTAACCTCCAAATTTCCTCGTCCTTAAACCTCTTGTCTCAACCACCTTGTTTAGTTCCCATTTTCGCCACCGCATCTCTAATCGCCCCATCTCTCTATCCACTCAAGAAAACTACCATCCAACGTTCAAAAATTGCTGATCAGTTCACGACAGGCTTTTGCAAATCTTGTTGCTAGCAAAACTTACCTTTCCCATCACCTCCAACATACCCCACTCCTTTTTCTTTCCACCAATCATAACCTCTCTTATTCTTACCAATCAACAACTTTCATTTGTTCCTATCCACCAATAAAATCACTTCTTATTCCCACCAATCACAACTTCACACGTCACTTTCTGTTACACTTTTTATCCCTCGCTCCCCATCTTTTCCCTCTTTCAGTACCGACCTCCGCACAGACAACACCTCGCCGCTGCTCACATCTCCGAACCAAATTGCCGGCGAGAACAGATCTTGTTTATTCACACTTCGACGGTTGACTCGACAGCAGCTACTGTGAACACCTACGTCGTACACGTTTTTGACCGCTTTCGACCGGCTATGAGAACCCTGCTCCTACGTACGCTAGCGACCATCACGATGGTCCAGTACCAGGTTTTTGGTATAGTTAAATTACGCCTCTGCAAAGGGTGTCTGTACTGCTTTAAAAACCTAGGTATATCAGTGCGTAGTGATGTTGGTTGATCTTAAAGCTGGTTAAGCATTTTCAAAAACAGTTTGCTTTTATTTTTCCGCCTCGCGTGCCGCGCTTTTGGTGACGCATCCACACCGGTAACTGGTAAGTACCACACGCATAATTATTTTTCGGACCTGCTTGGCGTAGGAATATATCCTTTCGTGTTTTGGTACTGTAACCTCAAATCTCCTTACCCTCCTCTTGCGACCGCCATCTTGTTTAGTTCCCACCGCATCTCCTTGTCGCAGACCCTCCGCCATTTTTAGTTCCCACTATTTTAACCTCAAAATCTACTCTTCTAAGCTCTTGCTACCGCCATCTTCTTTTAGTTCCCATTCTCACCACCGCATCTCCTTACCCCCACCTCTTCCGACCGCCATGTTCACCACTAACCTCCAAATTTCCTCGTCCTTAAACCTCTTGTATCAACCACCTTGTTTAGTTCCCATTTTCGCCACCGCATCTCATATAGCCCCATCTCTCTATCCACTCAAGAAAACTACCATCCAACGTTCAAAAAAAATTGCTGATCAGTTCACGACAGGCTTTTGCAAATCTTGTTGCTAGCAAAACTTACCTTTCCCATCACCTCCAACATACCCCACTCCTTTTTCTTTCCACCAATCATAATCTCTCTTATTCTTACCAATCAACAACTTTCATTTGCTCCTTTCCACCAATAACATCACTTCTTATTCCCACCAATCACAACTTCACACGTCACTTTCTGTTACACTTTTTATCCCTCGCTCCCCCATATTTTCCCTCTTTCAGTCCCGACCTCCGCACAGACAACACCTCGCCACCCAGCTCCTCTCCATCACGCGACCTCCATACTCTTCCATCTTCCTTCCTTCATCTTCCACCCAAATTAACGAACCAATCAAAACACTCCACGTCACTTCCTCTTCTTCCTTCACCTTACCCTAATCCTCAATTCTTTCAACTCGATCACCTCCAACATACCCCACTCCTTTTTCTTTCCACCAATCATAATCTCTCTTATTCTTACCAATCAACAACTTTCATTTGCTCCTTTCCACCAATAACATCACTTCTTATTCCCACCAATCACAACTTCACACGTCACTTTCTGTTACACTTTTTATCCCTCGCTCCCCCATATTTTCCCTCTTTCAGTCCCGACCTCCGCACAGACAACACCTTGCCACCCAGCTCCTCTCCATCACGCGACCTCCATACTCTTCCATCTTCCTTCCTTCATCTTCCACCCAAATTAACGAACCAATCAAAACACTCCACGTCACTTCCTCTTCTTCCTTCACCTTACCCTAATCCTCAATTCTTTCAACTCGTCCCGGATGAACCAATTGCAATAACGATAATCCTACCGCTCAGGGCGCTTTTCAAACTTACCGCCGCCGTCGTCGCACGCACCGACACTAGCGACACGAGCGCCCCTATCGGCAGGATTATCGTTAAAACAATTGGCTCATCCGGGACTAATACTACTTGCGCCTTTCTTGAGTATTGTGTCAGCCATTTTTTCTTCAGCCTGAAAAGCGTTTTCTCCTTCTGTTCTTTAATTTTGCATAATGTAACTATTATAATCCATCCTCACGATCTTACTGTTTCTCGGCCGCATTTGCTGCGGTTAAAATGAACAATATTGAACTGCTCATACCGGTTGGCCTGTACTTCTAAGGTACAGTACATATATTATAGATCTACTTATAAAATACTCTCAGTTTTGCAATTATTCAACTAACTGCATGTATAAGAGCATGACTTTCATTTTACCATTAGTTTTACAATGTGAGAAAGTTTCTGCTGCACGTTCGTAGAGGCGTTGTGTTGCTCCGCCGACAATAATCGGCCTTTGTTGAACTTCACGTACACATTTTATCACTTCAGTGGGGTGGTCTTATTGGTATAGCGTTTTCTTTTCTCGTAGACGTGTTGTCAACAATAATCGAAGATCGGTGATGTCGCATAGGAAGCCCTTGATCTCGGCTGGTCGTCGGGATGCTGTTTGGGTAGCTTCTCCGCCTTCGTTGTCCTCTCAGATGACGTTTTCATCGGGTATTACTCCAAAACGTCCTTAAATTTCACTTAACAGTTTTGAGCCCTAACATTTGGCGCCAGTTGAGACCACTTGTACCATCTTTGGTGGGAGGTCGGGATTTTTAGGAAGACTTTCAACGTGATGGACGGCGTTGTTTCTCTCCTCGTGGCATGAGACTACAATTATAACTGACGGTTGGTATACTGTTACGAAGTAAACAGTGTATTCTCTTAATAACCATTAGTTTTATTTCGTTTTTCTTCCTAATGTAGTTCAATTATTTACCTCGCCACTTTTATATGTTAACAGGCCACATTCTTCTCGAGAAGTGATAACATGTTTTCATCACAACGCTTCCAAAGAGACGGTCCCCTCGCCTTGTTTCAAACACCCCCGTATGCAAGGGAAAAACAAGGCCACCCATGTTCATAGGTCGTTAGGAGATTTTTCAGCGTTATGCCCCCTTGTCAAGTATAATACATCTGGTCCAAGGCAGAAAATGTGAAGGCGTCCACCTACCGAACTCGCACATCTGGACTGACCATAGTTTTAGAAACGTATGTACGCAGCCTCTAGAATAGTTCTAATGCACATAGCATAAATGTACCAAGGTAGTACGCAATGTAGCGGATCAAGTACTTCATTATCACTATGATTTTGTATCGTAGAAATTATTTCACTAAGATGCTCCAGATTATTTAGATCATATCTGTCAAGATATCTTTTTGATAGTTATTTCCAGTAGCACAAACAGAACTCGTAACATCTTAGATTAATTCCAAAGGATAAACCAAAAGAGTAAATGATTATAAGACGAACCGTTGATAGTGATGGCCAGTTCATTGTAGTAATTTACTTGGTTGACTTTTTTCTAATTCTCATTACTCGGCTCTTGATGCTACTAATCATTTTTCGACTTCAAATTATGAAATAGGTCGAAAATTAAGTTACTTAAAGCCAACCAGATTCCTTCACATTTGGATATATGGGAAAAAATCTGATGTGTTACACTCACATGACGTTCTCTACTCTTGTACAAACTATTTTTACAAACTCTTATTCTCCAACTATTACATATTAATCGAGATAAGCATTTGCAGAAACGATCTTCTGATATGCAAAGAGGATTACATTTTACACATAGCGACCAATTCTAAAAATATTTGACTATCACTTAAGGCCTACTATGTTCCCCTTGTTTTGTATTTGCAAGGGCAATATAGAAATACAGTAGCCTTTAAGCATAGACATACATTTTAATAGCTGGTTGCTAGGTGCAGCACCATTACCTTTGCCACAGATTAATACTCTTTTCATATCCAAGACAAATAAATGAATAACGAATTCCGATTTGAGAAAATAAGTATTAAAACATTTAAGGGAATTACAAGCAATATCTCAAAAATGGTTCACTCAACTAAAAGATGTATGACATTAATTGTGCTTTTTGACGCAATATATACATTTTTGGTAAAATTTTGTCTATCTCTTATGGTTTACCGGTTATGCAAAAGTCGTTCAGAATAAACAATACTTTTGGAGACATTACCAGAATATTTAAGATATACGATTTATTTGTCATAAAAATATCTTAAACATATGATATTTTAATCAAAATCGTTAGAGCCATTTTTGAGAAAATTAAAATTTTCGAAAAATGCTACATGTAAAGGGTAATCTGGGGTGGGGGGATTTTCTTGAAAACCTTCGTGTTGCATCCTTGGAAGATACAGAACCTAAATACCAATTTTTGTGTTTATACGACTGTTAATTTCTGAATTATGCTGTTCACAGACAAGCAGACACTCACACACACACACACACACACACACACACACACAAACACACACACACGGACATGTTTCCAAAAATGCTTTTTTTGGATTCAGGGGTCTCAAAACATATATTTCCGGTGAAATCTCGGTATCTAAGTTTTGGGTGGAATACAATACTTCCCCTACTTCCCCTATATGTAGAAGAGAAAGTAAAAATGTTCATTCATCAGAATATTGATAACATTTTGACTTTAGAAATTCCGTCATGTGGTTGCTTAGTAAAATTTATCCAATCAGCTCATAGGAGACGGGAGTGTAGATAGGGGTTTCTGCATCTACACCACAGAGCATAATTTAATTTACAGTGCTTTTGCCCCTTTTTGCTAGGTCGAAGAATGCTAAGAACTTTAAAACAGTATTAGAAAAAAAATGCGACAACAATCTGCCACAGAAACCTTAGTAATGCAGCTTCCTTGCAAGAGGCTATAAACGCAATCTTTCAACTAGCCGTAACAATTTGTGAGAAACAAACGATATGCCGCTTTCCCTCCCACCTAGTGGAGCAGTTCTGTTCTGTTCACTCATACTTGTCAAATGTACGCTGTATAGGTATGTGTGTGTTTTTTAAGAACTGATGGATAAATTTGTTTTAAGGAAGAAAAGAGAACGAAATCCTAGTCCCAGTGAGACTAAAGATGGACATACAAAATAAAAATCCCAATACTAAAATAGGCATACCAAATAAACAATTAGTGGAAAGTGGAAATTCTTATAATAAGTGGTGCAAAGTGCAGTATTCAAGGGAAATGCCATTATCTGCGTGTAGATTGTGCGAGAACACGAAAAAGAAGAACTGTTTAGTGTCATCATCAGTTAAAGTGTAATATTAATATTTACAAATTAACAGTTTCAAACAGTGTTTTAATATACAGGTTGGGTGAGAAGTTCCCGTACCCCTGTGAGTATCAAACGTTGTTATGCAGGTTGGTAGTATCGAATATTATGCTATGTTACTTCTCATCAATTGGAGGAACCAATTGTTGGTATTCGTGGTTACATGTTTTCGCAGTGTAGCCATGGCAGACGTGAGCGGTCATGGCTACACTATTGCAAGTGTAGTTAGCACGAACGACGACACAAAGGGCAGACAATGAGACAGATTATGGAGTTATACCAGGAAAGATTAAATAAGGCTCCACCGCGAAAAGCAACACTTCTGGATTGGGGAAGATGTGCTTTTGCTTTTGGTGGTGTTAAAGACAGGCAGCGGAGTAGAAGGAAGAACATACGAGAAGAAGCATGTGCCGTAATCTCTGCTTTGATTGAACAATCTCCTCTGAAGTCGTAAACGTAAACGTGCTTCGGAACTCGGAAACCGAGGACATCAATGCGTTATAGATGCCGTGCTTTGTTAACTCAATTTCCAAATGCAGTAATTTGTGCCGGGTTATGTTTTCAGATGAATTTGCTGCTATAAATATTGTCTTTTGGGCGAAAGAGAATTCTCATTACACAGTGAGTTAGAAAGGAGCGCGCCTCACGTAATGATATGAGCAACTATGACATCACAACTTCTGCTTGGACCGTACTTTTTTTAGGGACTGTGAATGGTGCAAATTATATACACATGTTACAAACATGGTTATTATCCGAGCTTCAGGAGAGGGATCTCACGGAACGGATATGGTTGCAGCAAAATGGAGCACCCCATCACTACGCCCTTGCAGTGCGCGAGTTCCTAAATGAGCAGTTTCCAGGACGGTGGATAGTTGGTGGTTCATCAGCAACACCAGATTCCTTGAAATGGACACCAAGAAGTCCTGACCCCACCACACCTGACAACTCCTTATGGGGAGTCATGTATCTGCACGTCATTATGCTACAAACGAACTGCGTAATGCTGTTGAGGATGCATTTCCCACTATAACACCGGACATGCTCAATAATATGTCAAGAAGAACATGGAGGCGTGTGGAACTGTGTTTACAGCACGATGGGGAACATACAATTATATTAGGCACTTAATACGCATGTACCTGTGCTAAAATATACCAATTAGCATTCGATACTAGGGTAGGGGTAGGGGACTTCTCGCCTAACATGTAGATAGAAACGAAAATGATAATTATAAAATATTTCATTATATCTGACTCAAATTAGGTTTCCCTGAAAAAATTCTCCCGGTTCAAACGTATCTTATTATAAATTTCGAGATAATAAATTTGTTAAAGCAATTCTAAATTATTTCATATATTAGAAGCACATCTTACTTCTAGTTCTAAACTGGATACGACTAAATCCGTGACCACTAAATGTGCTTTATTTTGTTTTACATTCAGGATATCGTGTTATTAAGGCCGATACATTAAGCAGGCATGAAAACTCGGCCGACCATAAGAATTCAGTTTGAGAGTCCAGAATCGTAATACAATTTCATTTAGCAGACTACTCTTGGCTTCAATTCGGTATACACATATTTCGTTTTAAAAACCCTTATTAATAGTATAATTTATAAAATGTTCTATCAAAGAGAATTTTTCACAAGCTTGTCATATTTTACACAAATGTAAATTTGGATTTGTGCATTTTTGCGACATTGTTTTATTTTCTAGCTTAAACCCTGCCACAGAGAGCAGTTGAGCCAGACCAGATGAAAACAAAGTAGGACCATTTTACAACAGAGGGCAGCCATTCCAGCTTCTGCTGGACACATAGGGAACAGAGCAGAGTAGCGGTATAGGCAGTCAACACCCCATGCTGAAGATGAGAAAGAGTGTTCCCGAAAACGTTCTGTGGCCAACAACATCAAGAGCAGAGTGATGGGAATTAGAAAAATGTCGACCAACTAAATTACCACAAACTAAACGAAGTCAGAAAAACAATAACGAACTGCTCACACTCCCAACAATGAACATACCGAAATGTTTATTAGCGACATCATTATTGCGAACAAAACGAAGAGAAATCACATCCTGAAGAATAAATTCTTGTAAATGCCGAATACCAAGTAGGGTCAACAGAGACCCCACTCAGTAAAAACATATATTATTTTCATCTTATTTACTTAGTTATGTAACCAACACAAGAGATATGCGATAGTGAGCGTATTTGACAATAACAAAATGTTTCACTACATACCAACACCAATTTCACTTCGAAATAAGAACAAATATAGTTTTGGGGTCTCGACTGATCCCGCTTGGTAGTCTGAAGGTTAAAGTACATGCAGAAAATAAAATTAAAACCTAAGAGCTTATTGATGTCGATAAGAAAATTCTAAATTTAGAAAAGTAAGAGACAAGAAATCTCTTATAACTGAAGCTTTATTCTGTGTTTCTCACATAAAACGGCGAACGCTATAAAAATGAGAGCTGGGCTTTCAGTTGCTGTAAGACACGAATGCCCCAAGTTCTCGCAACGGAAGGGCTTACATAACTTACGAAATGAAGCAGACATTTCGATGTGAGTGCGTTGAAGTATACGAGTATTTAATATATTTAAAAAGGCACATTTCACTACTTTAAGTTAACTTTTTAATCGTATATAGAAATTTTCTTGATAAGTGGATTAAGTGCACTGAAATACGAGCTACAGTATTGAGGGAGGAAATAATTTAATAAATATTGGAATTGTCATAAAAAGAATTTTTATCTGCTTCTAGTAACTTGTGGAAAGAAAATAAATATTTTGAATAACATTTATAGAAGCAACTTAAGTACCTTCCTCTTCATACGCGAGGGAGTTTAATGCCGCCAATCTCTTTGCTGGAAACATGTATGCAAACATTAACCACGTAATCTATAGTTAACGCGCTTCAGTAAACATTAAATTTGCCTTATATGTGCAACATTTTACTAGGATAAAATGCTTGAATATCTCTAACCACGTACCGCAGTTAAACGTTAGTGCACATAAGAGCATTGCATATGTACAATGAGCGCCAAAGGAAAATCTCACTGCGTTTCGCGTCTATGTCACATTATTTATCGTTGTACGTGGCCCCGCGAAGCCATGGCCATTTCATTGGTTGCTTTAGGCCATGTTGCAAGGTTGCGCCACTCCTTCTGCTGAATAGTTGCACCAATAACCACAACAAAGGTTACAAAATGGCGCAGAAACGAAATTTGTGTTTACCCTGTCGATCTTATTGGCTGAATGAGAGTGAGATAGAGTGAGTGCTTTTAGTGTCATACAGACCTCTTATCGTGATTGGCAACCCATACCTTATCGGCAATGCAGGATACGCCTATGAAAGGGTTAAAAGCTAAGGGTTAAATTTGATGAGCGTCCAGGTTAGCGAAATGCAGAATGTGTAGTGTGAGAAGATTTTCAGTGAGTGCAAATTAAAGCTTGAATGGTATTGAAATACATACCAAGGCAGCACTTTATAACAAAAAATAAACAGAACTTGTATTCTCACAGTGACATCAATGCTTGTTGCTGTATAGAAGCAAACATGACTAAATAATAAATAAATAGAGCCGCATATATCGCTCTAATTAAAACTATAATTGGTTAATATACTTTTACTAACTTATTGCTGATCATAGGAATACAACAGGAATATAGACAAAAATATAACCCAATTTTATTGCATTATATGTATGTCATATTCCGTAAACCATATACACATTTATCTCTAGTTTCTAAACGTGATCAGTCAATTATAACAAAAGAGTAATTTGCATTTAGTAAACGAATATCATAATCTGCGGATGCTTTACGGGGAGTGCCCACTTTCTGACGAGACCGTCGTCCCCACTTTCTTGGAATATTTGTCCACTAGTTTACTATTAAAGCACTTTGCACTGCCATTGCAATTGCTGTAACAGTGCGACAAGCCTCCCTGATACCCACAATACGTCCACGAGTAATTTTGCTAGTGTACGGCATGACTGGTTCTGAGACAATAAACATGTTTTGGTTTCAATAACACTCTCTCTTTTCCGCCGTATTTCTGTGTTATTAAACCACCACGCTCTGCGATGTAAGATAAAGCACACGCCTCAAAAGACCCCAGAAACCATACAGAATCCACCGAAAATTTTCTTTGGCGCTCTGTGTACATGAAATATAGAATATGCTACGTTAGATTTACCATTTCAGATTTATTAGCGGCGACATCTGCCAAGTTCATTGCTTATAAAACCCACCTCTTCAAAATCGTACTGTGATCAATGCTGATTTTATGCGAAACGAAAGCAAATAATAATAATAATAATAAAATTATTAATAATAATAATGGTGTTACTGAATAATGGTGTTTTTATCCATTTGTATAAAAACAAAAATGTGAAAAGTATTGGCGGCTAGGAGAAATATGAAACGACACACAGATGAATATATACAATATACATGAATTGAGGTGATCATGCTCAGTTTTGTAATCTAAGTCGCTGTGGAAACCACATCTAAATCAGTAGATATTGACCATGTGCATGTATTGGCTCATCAAGCCCCTTCAACCTGTCAAATAATTCTTTTAGAATTATGTAAGTAAGGCCAATTTTCGGAAAAAGTACTTACATAGGGATAATTTAGCTCCAACGTTCTGTAAGTTATCTGAAATGCGTGCTTTGCATTGTATATAGTGTAACATGTGCATAAAGGTATATTTCTTTCTAAATAAATTTATTATTAAACAAAACAAAGAGACAAATAAATATTTCACCACGGGAGATTGAGCGTCGGTTTCCAGTAAGACAGGCAGAAATGTTAACTACTGCAGTATAGTGCAGTACTACGAAGTAGGTACTGTGTGTGCTATTCCTAAGATAGAATATTTACGCCATGAATGCCAAGCTATGTTGCTCTCGTGGTTAAAATGGAATAAGAGCACTCCGCCTGATCGGGAAGAGATACTTCCGGTCGATGAAGGGGGACGGAAAGACAACACGAGTGCAGGCACTATGCATCGAGAGAGAGATCGGAAAAAATGTGCTCCAAAACTGGTTCAGTTCACACTTTTGCATTATTCTTTTCCGTACAGACTTCATGAAGCATCCATGCATTCATTCAAGGTCCGATAAAAGGAGGATGATAAAGGAGTGTGTTTATAAATAATCTGCTTTGCTTTTGAACTTAATTTAGCTCGGAACTAAGCGTTCTTGATATCGCTGCTCCTCAAACCAAGTTTACACCCGGTATTTGGCTTGCTTTTTCAATTTCAATGGTTAACATATGTGACTTATTTAGGTGGCTAACTTCCTGACTCAGCATACGCATCCCTAGAGCTTTACCCAGATGGAATAGCTAGTGGCCAGGTTTTACATTCTCTCTTAGTATGTAGACCATAAAAAGACAGGGGGAAATTATAAGTGTATTATCTACCAATAAACGTATTGAAAATGTTTAAACTCTATTGTGGAATCCTTCAAGGTACCACATCGTTGATGCACTCAACATTCCAACACTGAAACAATCACACGCCGAGTATAAAAGTTGGTCATAGAATAGAATATGACTTGGATTCCACGTTATGTTGCTATTCTTGACCACTGCATGATCACACTCATCCATTGATAAATTAAACGGCTTCAGATGAAAAAACTTCCCCAGCGTTTGCCTATAGAAGTGGTGGTAAAAGTGGTAGTAATGATAGTAAAAATCGTCGACGTCGTCGTCGTAAACTATCTCACAAGGGTTTTCAGAGTCTTCCGAGTGGCCGAAACCATTGTTTCTTCTCTGTTCTTCCTCCCCCAACCCTCCGGTTTCCATTATCTGTTGTATTTCACTCCTCGAGGTAACTCTAATACGGACCCTTTTTCTTCTTTCTGGTGCAGTTTTTTGAAATATTTGTCTTAGAATTCTTCCTTCTTCCATTCATTGTAACTGTCTATACCATTTCAATTGTTTGTTTTGGATATCATCTAATGATTCCCTGATCATTTCAATTCTTATTCTATCTAAATGCGAAAACATAACAGAGTGTCTTAGACAGTCCATTTTACTGCCATTAAGCACCTCTTCTACTCTACTGATAATGCTGATTCTTCTGTTGCTTAGAATACAACACTTTTAATTAAATATTATACATTTGTAACTTGGTACCTACCGTTTTCAATGTCCATACTCCGGAAAGTTGAATTCAGTTTCAATATTAATCTTTTTCCTTGAAATATTCTTGCTTTTATTTCATTATCATTTTTCTGTTAAGCTCCGTTTTACGGGATAGAGTAACGACTACAGACTTCTTCTATTACTTATTGTTTCTATTAAAGTTTCAGTACTATCTTCTCCAAAATACATATTCTGTCTTGGTATTATAATTTCTAGTCTCCAGCGTTGAGCTAACTGATGGAATACCAAGACATTTTTTAAAGTTTCGGATAAATTAATTCCGTGTTTGAGGTGTAAAATAAGAATAAAGATTACAGCTGTTGCTAAGAAATGCAACATAGGTGCAATTTTGTATGTTACTGAAACCTTTTATTTCTCGGTAACTTGGGACTTCTTACACCGTGTTTCACAATTTTACTTACAATGTGCATCAAAGTTCATAATTTGGAAGTCTTCTTTATTGAATTCTTACCACATTTTGTTTTTCACAGATTATTTATAGACGACCCAATGAATATCCTATACATTCATTGCCCAACATAAGGGAAATTTGTAAGGTTAAGACGCAATGGCTTCACTGTACGAGTAACATTTACTCAGCATTTGCATAATAATATGCCGCAAATATCAGTTCTCTCTATTGTAATAAATGTCGTAGCACGCGAAACGGTTCCACAACATTCTCTTTGTTTATATATTGAGCAGTGGCAAGGAAATATCCGCTGCACTAGCAAGGAAAAGGTACATCCGTGGGCAAAAAAAAATGATTAAAAAAGTCGTTCTTCACGGTACAGCACCTTGTTGAAGCCATGCGCAATACCGCTGTATAACTGCTGCAGCAAGTTGTTACACGTCATTATCAATTATACCTTCTTCTATGTGTCTTCTCTGTAATTCCCGTAAGGGGGGTCCGATCCCTACAGCTGCCGTGGTGCGGGCGCTGCGGACCCTGAGCACTCGCGGTAAGTTACTAGAAGTACGCAGGGCTAAACGTCCGGGTCCCATAAGGGGTGTCGTTAGAATTGCGTTGGACTCGGCGGGGCAGTGGTTTTCGTGACCTTGGGAGATTGGGTACGTCTGTGCGGGTTTCCGTACAGGGGCGGCGTTGTGAGACGCCTCAATATCCTCCGGTATCGACCTGGATAGCCGTTAGGCGGTGTGCTGAATTGCTGTCGGCCCTATCGAGATTTTTAGTCGCGTAAGTGGCGTATCCACTTCTGTCCTCGCCCAAACCGGGAGGCCGTTTTTACTCTAGGTATTGGCCTCATGCGAAACGCCCACGAATCGGAGAGCCACACGGATGGCGCCACCCTGGGTTTTAGGAGAGGGTTTGGGCTTTGTTTCTTGCCCTGCTTAGACCTTCGCATGACTGTCTTCTCTGTAGCGCTATGGCAAAGCGAAGATGCTTTTTGCAGTTAAGACCGCAGTTCTGCTAATACAATTTAATTAACACTTAGTGGCTACTTATTTTCCATATAGTGTATTGCATACACGGCATTTGATAAACTTTATAATGGAATGGTTATTACAACGCAAAGTACGTGGCTTCACAACTTCATCATGGTTACATATCTGTATGTTGTTGTATATCAAGGTACGGTCTTGGTGTGTTGTTATAGCTTGACGATACACTGAACAGTGCGGAATACACGGTAAAACTCAAGAATGTTTTGATTCTCTCTCTGAGAATGAGATATTCTGATGGAATAATTGAATTCGCACAGGATAATCATCATGTCGAAAGCTTTCAAATTGGTTCTCAGGGGCAAGATATCGCTGTTCACCACATTTAAACCCTATTGAAAACCTGGGGGCTGAGGTGAAAAGGCAGCTGTGCTCTAATTTCCCTGCAGATGCACGAAAAGACAAAAGATGGCATCTGCTTACAAATTCAAGAAACCTGGAACGTTGTAGCTTCTCATCCACGTTACTACAGTGATTTACTTTCATATATAACTAAGAAACTGAGGGAAGTTGTACGTGCTCTGGGTTCATACACGCGACATTAATGTTGTTTAGTTTTTTATGTGTTTTAGTTATAGAAGATAGAGTTTATTTGCATTTGTTTAGTTATTCCAAACGAGAGTTTTAGTAGAGTTATATTTTTGTGCGTCTAAATCTTAAAATGCTAAAGTTATAATAATGCAATTTTACACATCATCCAGTCATGAAATTAACATAAAATATAACAATAACTAATGCGAGATTAGAACTTATGAATGCAAGCAGGACCATTCTAACATCTCTGCCAACGAAACATTGCTCCGCGTTCCGCTTTCAATAGCTTTGAGCGTCATCACGAGAAACCCGTTATAAGGTTAGCCTTGCGCTCACTGCACTGACGATTCTACAGTTTCTGCTATGCGTTCTGAACACAGCTTCCGGTCGTCACATAGAATCTGGGTTTGACTCAATTTTTGTCCATGGGTGTACATATATATTTGAATAAGCCGTTTCATTGCAAGTCTAAACAATCACGAGTCTGTTACAATCGCGTTTTTCATTTTTGATACGGGAATAAAAAACAGAGTATTTATTTATGATCACTTTTTAATTGGTGCTAATTAAAAGAGAAACGAAACGGAATGTTTTGTTTAGGGTACTCCACATATTTCATTATTTATTTAGATCAGTATGTAATTATTTATTTATAAATAACGTATGCATTATTTAAGTAAATTGTTAATGCATATTTATTTATTTTTCAGAGCCAATCCTACGTGCCAACAAACCTTAAAATATCTTCAAGCACGAAGTTTCAAATGATTTATGCTAGGTGTTTCCCGGTAGACAACATGGACGCTCTCCGTGTGTTAAAAACCCGAGATGGCCGACTTCCGCCTTCTTCCTCGATAGCCGGAAGAGTGACCTCCGCCGCTGCCGCTAGAGCGCACGGAAGGCAGTGACAGGCAGGGAAAGGGAAGGAGTGTTGAGGTAGGGGTGAGCTGGTCTTCACTCGGCTGGAGACCCGAGAGTGCAGCATAAGCGCGACAGCCCCTACAGGAGATGGACCGGGCTTTCGGGTTTTCCCGTGAAAGATTTCATTCGATAGCGTCTAGTGTTAGCTATTCACGCGTACTCAGTCCTTTCAGTCATAGAGTTTTTTAATTCACCCAAAAGAAAAAATTTCCCTAAAAGCAGAATTAAACAAGTGTTATTAGTCGTAATAATTATACAACGTAATAATCACCTTAACACACGCATATATATATATATATATATATACGATGGCAACCAGGTGCGCGATCAATTTATATACAATTCTTTACATTAATCAATTAAAATACACGCGACGGGGTACTTCGATCGAGGATCTACGTGCAACCCTTTAGGGGCCCGATGCCAGGATGTTAACAGTATAAATCCTTGATTTTTTTAATAATATTAGATAATGTTACGCATGAACGGACATTACCTTTTTGATTGACACAGATATGTAAGACTTATCTGCTCCATCGATTTGCGGGGGCGTTGGTGTCAACATGTGACGAAAACAATAGCCCATTGTTGGACGATGTCCGGCTGCCGGTATAAGTAGCACACAAAGAGCCACCTCCATTAGCGACGAGAACAATAGCCCATTGTTCTAATCCTACACCGGGCGGTATTCAGATCAGGCCATAAAGGACAATGGCTCATTGTTCTACTCTCCCGGCATGCAGGTAAGGCCACAAAGGACAATCGCCCATTGTTCTAATCCTCTCCCGCGCGGTACTCAAGTCAGGCCACAAAGAGGTGGCGTGGTCGATGTCTTTCGGGTCAGGACACAAAGGAGGTGGCAGGAGACGGCGGCATAGAACAAAGGATATCACATCACTTATAATCAGTTGTTGGTACCTCCCGTGGTCCGGTTCTCTCATTTTATTACTACTCATGTGTACATTCCTGTGTTTATCCGAACATCAGAGGTTGCATACATTTGTATTTTTGGCTTCTTCTACATTTGCAAATTCCAAAACTTTTAGCAATAGGATGAAGCGGGAGTGTTTCATCCCTGGTAAGCATCGGCTCATATGTGGAACGATTTAGTTTATTGATTAATTAAATGTATGCCCGAATTGGCTAATGTTAGCTTTTTGTGTCACCAGGCCAAGAGATATAGTGTTTCTTCAGTGAAACATTTTGTGAAAAGCAGAATGAATAATAGGAACAGAAAAGCCGTCCAAAAATGACAGGAGCACGTTAGTTTCTTGTAAGCCAGGTGGGTAGAGAGAGACAATATGACTAATGGGTTAGTTTATTCATCAATGAATTGTTTGATCTATCTGCCTTTCTTCTCTCAAACATCTGCAGTAGAAGTAAGCTAGGCCAAGAGGAGTATATTCTTGAAAATATAATATTTTATTTTAAACCATTTCAATTAAAGGTATAAGATAGAAATGGATTTGAACCAATTGTATAAGAACGAACCAAAAAATTGAAATAATCATTTGCACGAGTTTGAGTTATTGATACTAAAATAAAATATTGCACAATAAATTCTTAATGGTGATGAAATGTAATCGTTTTGCCTCCAGGTTCGTCAGAGAGATAAAAACAACCGATATTTCGGAAACTAAAATTGTGTACAGCTTAAGGATGATTATCCCATTAATATTGAATCTATCTTGAGGACGATAATGGGATGATAGGATCCTACCATGACTTACACTAAGAATAGTGTTTTATTTACTTTTTGGTGTTAAATAAACATAATTTGCGGAGGTGTAATCTATTTACGGTTTTGTAGAAATATACCAAATTTCCGCATTAGTTCCTAAGACAATATCATTATTCAATACGGCAAAAACAGTTTTGAGCTTCTTCAAAACACAATTCTTACAAAATTCTTTCACCTGCTAAAGACAACATTGCAGGCTCGCCTTTAGGCGTGCAGTTTGAAGATGTAAGGTGAAGCTTAAACCCCTACTGCACAGTAACATGACCAACATATTTTGGGTTATTAATATTTTATCAGTTTAAGGGCTGCTAATAATTACTTTTGCAAAGGCACACGTGTAACGTGAGTATTTGTGCGTGTGTATATATGGATATATACTCCATATATATAGTTAGGAGCTACTAGGTACATAAATTACGTTCTTTACTGTATCACTAGCAAAACATTTTTAGTTTGACACTACATTTTGCAGTCTAAGCTTTGTCTGCTTTGGCTCTAAGTCTGAACATTGTGTAATTTTATTTTCTCAGCGTCAACGAAAAACGAAGGTGCGAACTAGACTCCATGCCGGGTAATTTCACGTGAACTGCAGCGGTTACGATACTGTTTCAGCTATTGTTTCCGATTTATTGCACATTTTTGCTGAAGTTCTCTACATAAGAAGCTTTGTCGTAGCGCTAAATCGCTCTTTATGTTATATGTTATTTTACCTCTCTGCCTCAAAGTGACGTTCAAATAAACCGCCCTCTAATACATGGAAACCAAGTCGTCCAGATGTCGTTTTAGCGGAGGTTTCATTTTTTACTTTCTCTACTACGTGTAGTAAGTAGAGTGAACCACTTGGAAATGGAGATATTTCTTGTTATTTGTTTTAATTTCCTAATGCTTAATCTTTTTCTCAAATGGGAATTCCTTATTCGTTCTTTTATGTCCTGGACATACAAATAGAATGAAATGCTCCACATAGCAACCAGCTATTTAAACATTTGACTATCGCTTAAAGCCTACCATAATCCCCTTGTACCTACAAGAAAATTAGCAATAAGATAGTTTATGCTAATGTTTATCTCATTAACATGAAGTAGCTGGAGACAAGCGTTTGTAAAAAAAGGTGTTATAACAGTAGAGAAAGTCGTGTGAGTGCAACACATCATATTTTCATTTTCTGTACTACGTATAGTAAATGGGGGAATTATTGCATTCCATCCAAAAATACTATACCGAGATTTCATCAAAAGTACATGTTTTCAGGCCCCTCAATCCAAAAAAAGCATTTGTAGAAAAAGGTCCGTATGTGTGTGCGTATGTCTGTGAACAGCAAAAACAACTCAAAAACAAAAAAATGGATAAATAAATTTGGTATTTAGGTTCCAAGGATGCGACACGAAGATTTTAAATAAGATCTCCCACTCCCAGCTAGCCTTTACATGGAACATTTTTCGAAATCTTTTATTTTATAAACAATAGCTCTAATGATTTTGATGAAAATACATTATATTAGAGACATTTATATGGCAAATAAGATGTATATGTTGAATTTTTTTGGAAATAGCCTCTGAAGTTCATTTCAGTTGGAAGAAATTTTATATAATCTAGTACAACTGCTAAACGTTGAGGGACAGACAAACACGTGCTTAAAAATATCTTTAAAACACACACTTTACTTCAAATAAATTTGTTTGTGGCATAAGCGATTTCTGAGATATCCGTTATTAAAATTTCGAATTGTCCACTACTTCGTCATTCTTTAAAGTGCCTTCATCATTCAATTGTTTCTGTCGATTGCGTGGAAACAGTATGGAATTTTAAGACTAGCATATAGCGTCGAGTTTTTAAACATTTAACTTATCGCTGTTCCCTTTGAATTCTGTAACGAAAAGTGTAATGTAAATATTTCTTCAAAGGTTTATTGGGATTAAAATGTACTATATAGAAAAATAAGGTTTAGTAAAAATAGTTTCTGTGCCCATAATAAATGGCAGAGGGTAGAGAAAGTTATGCGAATATATGACATCAGATCTTTCTATGTATAAAGTCAGGTGCAAAAGCATATTGATTTGTACATAGGCATAATGATTAATTAAACGCTAAACTGCTTCCGAAATAAAACAAAATATATTTGGAAGAAAGCATTTCGCGGTCATTTAATCTACACGTAGCTACGGTTATTTGAGTTGGTAGCGTAGGTTTTATTTTCATTCTAATGGTGACGAAATCTCTATCAGCGAAAATCAAAAGCAAGGAAGAGTCTAATTATCTGCTAGGTGTATAGACTGCTTATATATATAAAGGATGCTATATCATTTTATTTTGCATGCAAATCCATCTGCCACATTTCTGATTCCACTTCATCTAAAATTTGGAAGGATAGTTATTTCTGGTTTATACTGCTTTAGCATGTCAGGAATACTTATTTTGTCTACTGATGCAAAAGCTTTGAAAATATACATTACAAAGAGCCCCAAAGGACGGCAGCTCATATATTTAGGAAAAACATACCGTTTAACGTAGAGGAATTACGTACTTTAATTACCATAACGTAGGAATGGTAGGAAACATTTCTCTAAAGATCGTAAATTGCACTTCATCTCTCAAGCTACGCAGCAGCTAAGTCGGAAAACACCAAGCAGTTCCAGAAAAAAATGCAAATGTGCGCAAATGAAGAACTTAATCATTTTACTTTTTAAATATCTACGCCCTACTCAGCTTGGAGATATACAACTATATGATAAACCTGAGAATGGTTGGTTTATTTACTTCTTTAACTTCTTATTCAGCTTTCTTTATTTTGTACTCAGCAGTTTATAAGGTATTCCTAAATTGACAGCACGTACATATGTGACCAAGAAAAATAATATTGTGTAATTTGTCATGACATGTTATGTCATCTTGTCACATTGACAAAACTAAAGATATAAGCAAAAGGAATGAAACGTAGTGCGGTGATGTGATTCAAAGAGGTGAGCACATTTCTTCCTCCGTAGTCTGTTGTAGGTTTTTTTCAAAAAATCTTGTTATGGTATTGATGGAAATACTAAACAGAAGTACAATGTTTGGTATATATGTGAATATTCGATTTTGTAATATACCTGTTTATAGACGGACACAAAATTAAATTAAATTGAGTTTTATTTATGGACGCTCTTTAACTACTAAGGACAGATAGAGATACATAGGTACACACATAGATACGGATCGTTTTCAAAAATGCTGCTTTTTATTCAGAGACTTAGGAGGAATGTTTCCGGCGAAAGCAAATTTGGATGGAATACAACAAAGAGAAAGTAAAGTATATACATTATAGAACTCGGAATCACTTATCAATATTGTGAATTCTGGATTGGGTTTACAGCCTCCAGCTATTATAGCTGCTTCTAAAACAAACAGTATACAGTGGAAATTCTGTGCAACACTGCAGTGCCTATTTATTTTATAACTTACTTCAAGGTTTAAAGTGCTACTTTTACGATTCTATCACTGTATATCACTTTACAGAAGCGGTTACTATCTACATCACATAGGGTATTGCTTTACGTCCCTTTTCAGAGACCGGTTGGTAACCTCAACTACCTCTAAGTCCGTTACTAGGTTCTGCCGCTTGTTTACTGTTGGTGACGTTGAGCTGTTAATATGAAGATTTGACTGCAGTTAACTGTGTACATATGTAGTCTTGTGAATCACCACATGTTCATAGTTTTAGTGTACATAATACTTAAGTATAATTTAAGGGGAGGTATCGGTGAAAATTGCTAAAATCCATAGTTTTGGTCATAATGATGTGAAATTTTGTATGTATTTGTGCTAAAGGGTATCTAGTAGATGTACTAAATTTCACATTTGTATCTAAGATAGTTTTGCAAAAACAAAATATTTACTGTTTTTTGCCACAGTTTTAGTGTAGTATAACAAATGCTCCATGCATAACATTATTAGTTGTAAATAAACTAAACTTTGACTGTATGTTTCTTTTGATTATGTCTACAAAACTTGTTATTCTTTTTCAGATATGTCAAATAGTCTTGGAGAAAAAATTATTGAATGCATATATTACCTTTTTTTCAAAATTATTAATAATTTTCAAATTAAAAATGCAATAACAATTAAACTGCTCCATATAGATCATTTAAAATACCAAGTTTTATGTAGCGGTTATCTAAAATCATTTGTGCAAAATTTCAAAGAAATCTATTAAAAACTGCATTGCAAGGAGCATTTTGAACATTAAAAAATGTAGAAAAACAAAAAGACTTTAAAGATTTAAATGTATAACAACACATATTTATTGATTTAGAACTTCCCTGAACCATATGAAGGTCTTTGAGATAACTGTTTAGCTTCCTCTTCTTTAAGTTTTATACTTTTAACTGTTTCTTTGCTGATTTGAATGTATTTAGCCTTGTCACAAATTATTTGAGATTGATGCAGTAATTTGTATCACAAATTACTTAAATGTAAATAATGATTGTAATATGAATATGCATTTTTATGTGACATTGATTTCAGATGTTTATTAATTGTAATTATTATTTGGAAATAAGTTTATACGGCCTTACTGAAACTGTCAATAATAACGCAATAATGCAGCGAGGGGGTGAGCTGTTTATCATTATTGGAAACGAGGAAGTTACGTAATGTTGGCGCGTTTTCGGTAGAAACTTCTGGAATGTTTTCTCCTTAGAGCATATGTATTCATAATTTTCATTGGATATTAAAATAGACGCTAATGTTGGCGCGTTTTATTAGCCAATAGCAGTTCATTTATAATCTTTAGGCATATCGGGGAGTGGGAGTATAAATAAAAGCCAAGTTAGAGGTAAAGTCGGTCGGTCGCCCAGTTCATCAAAATTCTCAATACATTACACGTCGTCGTCAGTTTGTCAGTTCATCAAAAATCTGTGTACACTACACGTCGTCTTCAGTCAGTCAGTTCGTCATACATCGGAAATAGATTCACAAGTTACGCGCAGCAGAATTATGAAAGATCTAAAATATGGTAAAGTTAATTATACAAAAGGTTGAAGTACGTTGATTAAAAGTGATCAGTAAGAAGTTATTATAACAGTTTCAGTTTGGCGAGTGTTAAGATCAATGTATAAATGTGATAATTAACGTGTTCGACAATAAATGTGTAAAACAAATTTCTTCATCAGTGTAATTTTTGGATAAAAGATTCCTTTCCGTTTACACAACCTGTATAGAGATACGTGCCCAAGCCAACAGGATAATAGCTAGCCGGAGGACATTTGTAATGAAATCAAACAAAAGCTAATACTGCCGCAAATTGCTAACACTAGATGGAGCTACAAACCAAACAAATGAATGACGTCACAAAATGGCTTCAACACGTGATGTAAACAAACATTATAAGTAATACCACATCAAGATATAAACATATCATGACAGAAACTTGTATAAAAAAAACCTAACCTAAGGCTAACCTTGCGTGAATTGATTCACGGAGGTTAGGTTAGATTTAGCTTTTTTTATATAAGCCGGTTTCTGATTCACGGGACAATAGGCTAGGTTAGGTGTAGTTCTTTTTTATATAAGAACCCTTAGGTCTGTCTTCATATTTTGACCAGTTTTGATGCCCATTTTTTTCATAACCTTAAGCCTGCCACTACATCCTTCAAGGATACCCAATGAGGTGAGGTAAATTCTTCTCGGAGTAAGAATAAAAATAAAAAAACTGTTTTTTTGGGGCGCAACCAATTGAAACCCTCAGCATCCAACCATGCCGTCACACCGCTTGCTTTAGTTGAGCCCTCCCCATCCTTTACCACAGTTTCAATTCAATGCAGAATATGCATTTTACCGGGTTTCGATCCTACGATCCTTGGTTTGATAGCTTAGCTACTCCTATCGTGCCTTAGACCGCATGGCCATAAATCCCGATGTCGAGCTTGCGCCGCCATATTTAAAGGATTTACTAATCGTGTAACATACCATGTTATATATAACATTTTAAAGCTGAGTTGTACAAAAATAGCCATGGCAGGCATTTAAATTTCCATGCATGGTTTTTAAAAACGCCTGCCAAACCCTTAAAAAAGGTTTTTATCACCATCAAACACATTTAAATGTTTGACTAACATTATAACGGGTTTATTTTTGCAGACATCAAAAAACTGAAAATGTTGGCCATTTTGACTAATAACTCTCTCCTAGGTCCCCTTAAACTTCAAAATTGTATGCGATTTTGCTGCAATGGGTTAATGAGTGCATTTCAGGAGCAACGCCCACCCGCACATGGGCATTTAAATCATGACGTAACTGCCTGTTAAATGGTGATGCGGCATAAACTACAATAGATTCTGAAAGTACAAAGTATAAACATAATTTTAAGGCAAAAAACGTAAAATCCGATTTTTCATCATTTTTGCCCCAATTTCACCGATGCATCCCCTTAAAGGATGTGTCGTGTTTAAGGGCGTATTTTCTAGGTTGAGGTATTAGAGGGAATGCGGTGAAGATAAATATTCCCTGTCATACAAATCTTACTGAATTTATTATGTATACTGGATGAAAATGTAACTTTTACTTGATTAAATTTGGATTGGAAACGACGATATGAAACATGCCTGCATGACATTCCGAGCACAACTTTCAGATAATGTAAGTATAGTGTAATTAAATTTGAATTGTCGACGAGAGGTGCCGCGATGTAGCACTCAAAAGTCACGTGGTCTGGAAGATGTCAAAGACATCTGCACCGCAATAGGATAAAAGCTAAGTTTTTGGAGTGGGTGCAGCTCTATTATCAACATGTCTTAATTTAAACATAAGTTTCAATTTATACGCCTAGAATACGCTGTCAAACGGAGCAGAAGTAATGGACTTCAGTGTATATCCCAAATACTTAACTTCATAATATATACGTATCCCTTAAGTCACGTTTTAATAGCCTGAATTAGAAATCAGAAAGAAGACGACGTACTGAACATTAAATAACGATATATTATAGGCAACATAGTTTTAGAAAGGTTTAGAAAACAAGTTAGAGGAATATTTGCTGTTTGTTCTGCCTTAAGCCTGTCAGATGCAGGCAACAACGCCACGCTTGGCATGTTGTGAACTGGCTATCCACAAGCCGGCTGTAAATGGAGTGATGAAGAAATTAACGGTCGCCACTGCGTTTAGCGGTCGATTAGTCGTATCCCGGTTCATAATCTGGCGGAACCGGTGTTTTAATTGCTTTGTGGTAGCGACAACCGCAACAAAAATGTCGGCCCGCTCTCTACGGTAACTTTATTGGCTACGTAAACACCACTCGTAGTGCAAATGGTTATGTGGTAGAGAGTGAAGCAGCTGACAACGATCTCTCACAGCCTACTTTTCATATAACAATGCTTATATCCAGTGATTCTTTCTTTTGTGTCTTTGGAGGTCATGGGTTTGAATCTAATGTCCATAAAGAGAGTTTCAGAGGTCTCAACGATATTTTCAGCAGGTCTACAATCGCTGGAATTACGATCGACTTCTAAAACTTCTATTCGAGACTATGCAGCTCATTCACTCAATTTTTAACTGTTGCTCACCTCCGTCAGCACTTAATTGCGAAACTAGCGTAAGAAATCGGAATTGACGGCGGTCATAATATTAACAGTTTTAAAAGATAACGGGAAGCAGTATGAGTTCGAACGGTGTGTACCTTCAGCGGCGTCCCTTTCTTCTTCCAAAAAGGGTTTAGATTCTCCATTAGACTCTTAATTCGGACTAATTTAATTCCCAAACTAAAGCCTTTGTGTAACCGCATATCGTAATACTCTTTTCAATAATTGAGGATATAACCTTTTATGCTTAAGGACTTTTGTGAAAACACCATTAAGTGCCTCTAACACTTTCAAACAATGTAGTACACTGTACGACAGGTTCTGATACCCTCTTCAATTGTCACATAAAGCTCTTGATTTTTTTATTCCTGCTGTGTAATAACTGATATACTGAAAGCGTTAGGTATTTTATTTAATTTACGGATTAATTCCTTAAGTAGGGAGGAAAAGGGGGGGTTTAAAAAGGCCATTTTGGGCAAGATGGTCGCTGTGCACAACCAAGATATGAGGGAAGAGGTAGATAAATGGAGAAGTTTGAAATGGCTGCCCCTTGTTTGGGTTTACAATTGATGATATAAGGAAGTTGTAATGTCTAGATTGGATGTTGGTGGAATGGTTCATAATTATATAATCTAAGAGGGGAGCCAAAAGAGATAAAAGGAGTGAGGTTTAGTGCGCGGTACACGTAGGGGAGTATAAGATAGTGTTCATTTATGAGTACATAAAGATCTAACCCAAACCACGAGGAGAATCTTAGGTATGCATGCTAGACTGGGCAGGGACGTTAGGAGGTATAACTGGTAATTAAAATCACAGCTCGGTTTGCAGCATCTGACAGAGATAGTGTAAGGCAACTCTTGTGTTTGGGCGAAATAGGATGATGATGGTGTGATATGGGCGAGATGAGAGGGACGAGAGGAGTATCCATAATTTATAGAGAAGAAAGTAAATGTAGAAGAGATGGTGTTCATTTGATAGTTTCGATGCAGTTAATCTAACATAAGAGACGGTTAAATGCTATGCCAACCAGAAGCGTTAGAAAGCATAGTGAAGCAATAACATAACAAGAGTTTTAGCCTTGTCTAACACAGAGGATATTACACTATCCTCCAAGAAAGGCATTCCAACATTCGACGGGCCAAAGCTATTCAGCGTATCAGATATCAAAACTATCCGAAGTAAAGTTAAGCAATATAATGAAAAGCGCAAAGCGGAATGTGGTGCATTCTTCATTATATATTGCTTGAAAGCATTCCAGCCAAGTTGTATGCTATTTTGTCAGGGTAAATAGTGCTGATACCCTCACAAATTATATATTTTATCCTTTAATATATCCATATTTTTCTCATAACATACACACATTATATATAGAGCCTTCTCATCCTACGAATTGGTAACCAGATAACCCTGCGTTTTACACACGATGCAAAATGCAGGTGCTGACACCGCATTCACCAGCCCGCTGATTAGGGCTATGGTGTGGCTGGTTGTTAACCTGATCTAGTAGCTCAATGGCTAACATGCTGCAAAATCCATGTTGAAGGTCGGAAGTTCAAATTACGCATCGAAATAAATGAGTTCTGTTCGTGTTCAGAAGAATTATGGCAAATCATGATTTCTTTCCGAATGCACTAGAAAGTGGATTGGCCTATGAATACGAAGTTCCAGCCGTTTCTGCTCACTATAGAACAACGTATTAGAATGGAGAGTATCTGGAGGTGCTGTTAGTATAGGGGGATGCAACGGAGGCACGTCGTCTATACCAACAGAGGTTTCTGCAGAGAACACTTGCTACAGATCACACGCTTTTGCGAGTTGCGAACAGTCTTTTGGAATCAGGAACCGTGCACAAGACACCACATCCACGAAGATATCACCCTGTTTGTGACCAAGCAACGATGGATCGTGCGACTGACTAGGTCATTCAGCATCCATTGTAGTACGAATGATTTACAGGCATTTCAATATAGCCAATCTTCCACGTGGACAATACTGCATCATACAAAGTTTCACCCTTATCATCTTCAACTACAGCAGGAGCTACTGTAGCCGGACCATGGGCGGACAGTAGCGTTCGCTAGGTGGATGGTACGACAAACTAAACAAGATTCACATTTTTTGCAACTGTGTTATTTATAGAGGAAGCAGGATTCCCCAACACAACATGCATTACTGGAGCACTGTAAATACATTGGATGCAACAGGCGGCTTTACAAGTGAGACGGTAATTTGTATCACAAATTACGTTAATATAAATAATTATTTTATTATGAATATGTATTTTTATGTAACATTGATTTCAGGGGTTTATTAATTGTCATTATTATTGGTAAATAATAATATACGGCTCTATTGAAACTGTTAACAATAACACAATACTGCAGCAAGGAATGAGTTGTTTATCGTTACCGGGAACCAGGAAGTTACGTAATGTTTCGCGCCTTTTCAGTAAAAAAAAGCTTCCAGAACATTCTATAAAAGTAATATGTATTAGTGGTTTTCATTGGATAGTAAAATAGACGCTAATGTTGGCGCGTTTTATTAGCCAATGGTAATTCATTTATAATCTTTAGGTGTATCTTGAGGTAAGCCTATAAATAGTGTAGATTCAAAGCGAGGGTCCTCCAGTTCGGCAAGATTCACGAAGCACTACACATCGTCTCCCGCAGTTATACAAAATTCTCCGTACATTACACGTTGGCCGCTTAGTTCACCAAGTTACGCGCAGTGAAAATCATTAAAGATCTAAAATATTACAAAGTCACTTATATACAAAAGTTGAAGTACGTGATTTAAAAGTGAGAGGTTATGACAAACAGTTTCAGTATGGCAAGTATTCAAATTAATTTGTGAAAGTGTTCGTGAACGTGTTCTGCAATAAAGATTATAAAACACATTTCTTCACTAGTAATTTTTGGATAAAAGATTCCTTTTCCGCTTCACACCCTGCAAGAATTAAATGCCTACCTAAATAGCTGGCCGGAAGACAATATACATAACCTTAAAACTAATTCATATAGATTGCTACGCCAGATGGAGTTAGCAGGCGACCGACGAATGACGTCACACAATATGGCTGCACGCGTGAGGTAAACAACATTACGGGAGAAACATTATCCACCACGTGGTGCTCTAAAATATATATACAATTTGTGCTAATACTACTTCAAATTGGCGCCCAACGTGGGGCTACAAATACACAAACACATAACATTAAAACTACTTGCAAATTGGCGCATCAACGTGGAGCGACAACTAGGAAAGGAAGGCTAGACGACTAGGAAAGGAACAAGAATAACCAGGAAGAGGCGAAAGCAGCAGTGAAACGACCTACAAGACGCAGATTCCGAGACAGAAGGGTAATTCAGCTACAAGAAAACATCGAAACGACGTAGATTCATCACGATACAACGCAGAAGCGACATACAAACCTAGGAGAATGGGGCAGAACGCTGGACATCAAAACTACATCAACAGGCAGCATCACAAAAGTCAGGTGATTGTAATTTTTTTTTAGAAAACAAAAACAATGGCTACTAATAATATTGAAGAAACAATGATGGAAGGGGATAGTGTAATGGTTAGCTGTAATTCAATACAGGTTACAAAAAAAAGCTCAAACAATGTAGTATTTGATGGAGAAAATGTTAGTGCAGAAATTAAGAATAGAATACCAGGAAATATTACTATTGATGCTAGTGTGATGATGGAAATGCTGAGAAAAATGAGTAGGGAGATAAGGGAAGATATTATTAAGAGTGTAGAACAAAAAGTAGATCAGAGTTATGAGAAATTGAGAGAAGCTATAAACAAAGATCATAGGAAATTTATGGAAAGGCTTGGTAGGAGGAATGAGAAAGTAGAGCAAACAGTAGATCAAAGCAGTGAAGAAATTGAAAAGAAAGTTACGAAGCTAGATAGTAGTATGCCAAAAATGAGAGATGAAAATGAGGAAGTAATAGTAAGTGAGATAGGAGAAATTTCAAAGAAAATGCTAGACATGAGCAGGGAAATATGTAACAAAGAAAGTGAGGTTAATACTAAAAGTGAGGTTAATGTAGAATGTACAGAGTTAGGAAGTCAAATGAGTAGTATTTCAAGTGAGTTAAGAGAGATAAAAGAGGTTAGGAATGTAGATGTAAATGAGGCGCAAGTTAAGTTCAGAGGGGAAATATCAGAAATACAGAAAGAATCAGAAATGCAAAGAAATAAATTGTACCAAGATGTTCAAATTGAAAACTCCAGTCCAGTACAGTTTAGTACAAATTTGTCAAAGTATTCTCAAAGTAAAGAGATAGCAGAAGAATTGAAAATGAAAGTTGTTGAAAGATGTATTGTTCAAGAAACTGTAGATTGTTTTCAAATGTTATCAGGGAACGAAATGTCATATGAATACAAGAGGTTATTCATTAACACAAATTTGAAGGTTAGGTTACGGCTACGAGTAATGTTTAGCCACACACAATTTGATCCAGGAGGGTAAATAGCAATGTGATGTAAAGTAAATGCTGGATATTTGAAGACGACTTGCAGAGAAATGTATTGGAACGTAAGAGGGTTAATTATTTATATATGTCATTTGAAAAGTGAAATAAATTAAATGATAAAATAAAAAAAAAAAAAAAAGAGAAATGATAAAATAAAAAAAAAATAAATAAATAAATAAATAAATTTTTAGTAACTGTAACAACATTTGAAAATTAAGAATGCAAAGATTGAAACTTAAGATGATATTAAATTAAAAGTACGTAAATACAATTCAAAGATTTAAAAATTAAGAATGCAAAGATTGAAACTTAATATGATATTAAAGTACAAGTACGTAAATACAATTCCAAGAATTAAAAATTAAGAATGCAAAGATTGAAACTTAATATGACATTAAATTAAAAGTACGTAAATACAATTCAAAGAGTATTGTTAAAATAAAATTCAAAATATATTTGCAAAGTACAAAATAACAAAAAAATTGGTAAATATAATTAAAAATAATTGAAACAAATATTTATGTAGTAAATAGAACATGTGAAACAGTGCCTAGATTTAAGAGATGTAAATATTTGTGTAGAGGGTGAATATTTTGGTAAATATGTATAATAATTACAAAAATCTTAAATATATATATTTTTGTCAACAATGTAAGAGGGTAAACAATTTTGAAACAGTGATTAAATAATTTAGGGTAAAGTATTTGCTATAAAAAAAAAAAAAAATTTATTGTAACGACAGATTAATATCAAAACAAATTAAACCAAAGCCAGTAAGTAGTGGCGAGATAAAACATATGTCGTGTGTTAAACGCGTGTGAAGTGTTAAGTGAAAGTGATAGCGTGTGTTACAAGATTTAGGAGACTAAAAACAAAATTATAAAATTCTAAACAAGTTATAAATATTTATAATTATGTTTCTAGTGGGGCATATGAGACGGTAATTTGTATCACAAATTACGTTAATATAAATAATTATTTTATTATGAATATGTATTTTTATGTAACATTGATTTCAGGGGTTTATTAATTGTCATTATTATTGGTAAATAATAATATACGGCTCTATTGAAACTGTTAACAATAACACAATACTGCAGCAAGGAATGAGTTGTTTATCGTTACCGGGAACCAGGAAGTTACGTAATGTTTCGCGCCTTTTCAGTAAAAAAAAGCTTCCAGAACATCCTATAAAAGTAATATGTATTAGTGGTTTTCATTGGATAGTAAAATAGACGCTAATGTTGGCGCGTTTTATTAGCCAATGGTAATTCATTTATAATCTTTAGGTGTATCTTGAGGTAAGCCTATAAATAGTGTAGATTCAAAGCGAGGGTCCTCCAGTTCGGCAAGATTCACGAAGCACTACACATCGTCTCCCGCAGTTATACAAAATTCTCCGTACATTACACGTTGGCCGCTTAGTTCACCAAGTTACGCGCAGTGAAAATCATTAAAGATCTAAAATATTACAAAGTCACTTATATACAAAAGTTGAAGTACGTGATTTAAAAGTGAGAGGTTATGACAAACAGTTTCAGTATGGCAAGTATTCAAATTAATTTGTGAAAGTGTTCGTGAACGTGTTCTGCAATAAAGATTATAAAACACATTTCTTCACTAGTAATTTTTGGATAAAAGATTCCTTTTCCGCTTCACACCCTGCAAGAATTAAATGCCTACCTAAATAGCTGGCCGGAAGACAATATACATAACCTTAAAACTAATTCATATAGATTGCTACGCCAGATGGAGTTAGCAGGCGACCGACGAATGACGTCACACAATATGGCTGCACGCGTGAGGTAAACAACATTACGGGAGAAACATTATCCACCACGTGGTGCTCTAAAATATATATACAATTTGTGCTAATACTACTTCACAAGTCCGATGGAGTTGCAACGTTTGGACTGGCATATTTGGCGATCATTGGCCCGTTTTTTCATGATGGTCATCTCACTGGTAATCTTTATATCCACATCCTACAACACCAGCTGCCTACTCTACGGGATGCTGTTGCGGAACCGACTATTTAGCACTAAAATGAGGGGACGCCAACTCATTCGGTCCTCGTGTAAAGGCTTATCTCGATGTCATCTACCCTGATTGATAGATAGGGCGGCATTGACGAATAGGGTGGCCAGAATACTCAGCAGATCTAACCTAATTAGTTATGGGGTTATCTTAAAAATATGGTGTACCAGGAGCGGCCAATGACAACGTTGCTCAGGGAACAGCATCATCTTAGCTTGCCGTGACATCACACCGGCCGTGTTGCGCCGGTTTAGGCTGGCGATAAAGGCTAGACTGGGATCTTGCATCCGCCGGCATGGTGGCTAGTTTGAAGACCTATTACAACCACATGGAGGAAACGGGTAAATTGTAAATGTTTATCTGTGTGATCGTCCGGCATGATGCCATTGTCACTGTTATATGCACTATTTTGGGAACAAAAGAGGTTCATAACGATCATAATAGGGGCTTGCAAACGTTATCTAGTCTGTACGTACGCACTTTGTAAACTCTCAGAAGAACTTATTGACTTTGTTTTGTATGAAAGAATAGCTTTAAATAGTAAATGTTATGTAATGATGCCTTACGTTTATAAGTTATAATTAAAATGTTATATGCATTTATTTATGATGTTCATTAAAGTGTATTCTAAAACAAGTAACAATTTGTGTTGTTTTAATGAAATTCACGTAATTAAATTTTTTAAGTGAAACGACACTCCCGTGTCAAACTATCAGTGCTCGTTAAATATACAAAACGTAAGAACTACCTTCAAGTGACAGTTTTTGAACCTAGACTTTCACCACGGAAGGGCAACGTGCATACTGTTACATTTCGAGTGCAAGCCACTGCACGCACAGCGGTGCAAAGCAGTCATTTCGGCAGAAATTGATATGACGCAGTGGACAGTGTTTACGGCATAACGTGTAGAACATGGGACTGCATAACTTCTGAGTCTACAGGTTGAGAAGACTCAGCCGGTATATATTGTGCGTGCGTGTATGTGTATGTGTGTGTGTGTGTATAAATCTTTAAAATTGTATTTTGAAGTACCAAAAGCACAGAGGAGATTACAGTGCAGGTGAAAATCAAATGTTTTACAATTGCCTTAAATACCAGCGCATCATTTAGTGAAGTATCACGATATTAGATTGGCAGACCGATTCTGGCTGGGCGCCAAAGTGGGAGCGTACTTGTGGCAATTAATTTAACGTGTACTGTCTTTTAAGCGTGAGACGGGATATAAAGAGTACTCTCTTCGTTGAGTAAACATATGCGGCATCTGTCCAGTACCGCTATACGCCTAAAAGAACATCTGAAAGATGAGAAGACGGAATAAAAACGACATAATGCAAAGAAAATCATGATAGATGAGTAACTACCCCAGTATTTGCCTACCGACCAGGGGAAACTACAAAAAACCAAAGGTAGGCGTTGGACGGGAATCAACCTCGAGACCTCCCGAATGCGAGCCTCACATGTTGCCGCTGTGCCGTGTAGCTAACATTGCCAGCTTATCACCTATTTCTGCTAGTTTGTACATTAATCGGTAATTGTTTAGTTTGAATTGTGTGCAAACTAGTAATAGTTTTCATCAAGTATAATGTTACAGCCATCTATTTTAGCATATGCTGTGAACTTTAGAGATAAGAAAGCGTCCTAGAAGCTTCTTTTGAGGCATATCAATATGAGAGATATTTTGAGTATAAGGAGAGAAGTTTAAAAGCTCTGTGGGATAAACTAGGAGTAGTAGGACGTCTGAAATGTGTTATTTGTAGAAGTGGTAGTATCCTGCCTATGTTTATAATCTTCATTTAAATTAAAAGTAAATGAAATATGTTCACTGGAGTTATGAGAAAGATACAATGTAGTCGAAGCAACAAGAAAACCAATAACTTTCTTCACACAGTCCGTCACCGCTCCTCCTCCACGCCACGTTCGTTTCCTAACCGAGGCATCCCACGCCAGCCGACTGTGATATTATCTTACACGGAGCCAAAATTCCTCTCGATAATGCTGATCCGAAGTAGATTCTCAGTATTCATCTTATCATGATTCACCAGAAAAGCTTCATTTATTACACAAAGATGCAAATGGTTAGCAATAACATTAATTTGTTGTAAGTTTTGTATTTTTGTATTTCACGTTTTGGAAAATAACTGTTTTAGTTGGTTTTAATAACTGAATCCGGCTTAATTCCTCGTCTGCGTTTAAAAATAACATATGAAAAACACCTGGCGTTTCTTGAGTACTCAAAATAAGTAATTATCATACTTATCTGGTGGATGCTGCGAATGGCGGTTCGAATCCATTTTGTATGTTTGTGAAAATGTGTGAAATTGTTTTGTACATATATAATTATTTATGTGAAATAAGAACTTGATAGCTTTTTAGAGATGCATGCCAACAAAAACTGTATATCTTTTGGTTCGATCCCTTCTTCTTCTTCTTCTTCTTCTTCTTCTTCCTCTGACGCTACAGTCAAAGTTTGGTCTTGGCCCCCCTAATGATATGTCGCCGTTCGACTCGGTCCTGTGCCTTCCTTCTCCATGTTCTCATACCCTTGATCTCAATTAATCTTCCATGTCATCTATCCATCACAGTTTTGGGCGTCCAATTCTCCTCTTATTATGCAGTCTTGCTTCTAATATGATTTAGGAATCCTCTTCTAGTCTTATCAGATGGCCCAGCCAAAAATTGTTCTTATTTTTATATCATTCATTATATCTATATCCTTATATTGTTCTGCTATTTCATTATTTGTTCTAATACCATAAGTTCCATCACCACATACTGGTTCATAGCTTTTTCTTAATAACTTCCTTTTCCATGTTGCAAGTATTATTTTTGTCCGCTCTGTTAACACCCAAGTTTCAATTTCGTATGTTACAATAGGTTTAACTAACACCTTATACTGTCTCATTTTTACCTTCTTCCCAATATATCTAGCTTTCATTAAGTTTTTAGGAGCATGGAGACATGGGTTACCTTTGGCTGTTCTCTCTCTGATTTTCTTCAGTACATAATTATCATTATTCATCATTGATCCTAAGTAATTAAATAAATTAACTTTTCCATATATTTCTTCATTTAATATTGTATGATTTCCATTTTTTATATTTCCAATGTTCTTAGTTTTATTGTAATTTATCTCCGGTCCTGCTGAAATAAAGCTGGCTTAAAGTCTCATTTATAGCGTTTATATTTCTAACTAAAGTACTATGTCATCTGCATAGGCTAAGTATTGTCTCGTACGGTTAAAGGTTGTACCTCCAGGATTTATTTCAATCTTCCTTCTTATCTTTTCTAACCCAATATTAAATAATAATGTGGATAGGGAACCTCCTTGTCTTATCCCTGAAATTATGTTAAATTCTTTAGATAATCTGTTCCGAATCTTCACGTTATTTAAGTGTTAGTCAGTGCCATTGTTGAGCCTGATTTATTTATTTTATATTCCAAATTCTGCCATGGCTTCTAGGATATATGTTTTATTAATTCTATCAGATGCCTGCTTACAATTCACATAAAGTTGATGTATAGGTATTTTGTGTTCATGGAATTTTCCAAGAATCATTATCAGTGAGAATATATGGTCAATTGTACTTCTATTTTTACAAAAAATACATTGATATTCACCTAAAACGTGTTAGATATATGGCCCGATACCCGTATTCGGCTAATATATTTGTAAAAATCTTATGTACTACATTTAATAGAGATATTCCACGACAGTTGTTTCATACTAACTTGCCCCCTTTTTATAGATAGGTACCAGTAAAGCTATATTCCAGACGTTTGGCAAAGTCTCTTGATCCCATATATCCCATATGAAGTTACATATACATTTCAATAACTTTCTAGCTCCGTTCTTAATCATCTCTTCACTGATGGCATCTTCCCCCGGTACTGTTATTTTTATATGTTTGATTACAGCTGATTGTAGCTGTAGGTGCGTGTATTTGTTGGCTTGATCCTATATATTTATTCTCTGTTTGTCAATTTATTTCATTTTTGTTTAACATCTCTCGGAAATGATCCAGCCATATATTCAGCACTTCCAGTTCATCCGTTACCAGTTTTCCATATTTATCTTTACAAATATTTGACCTTGGTTGAAACCCATTTTATATTTCTTAATAACTTCGGAAAACGTTCTCTTTTCATTCTTACCAAATTTCTCTTCTAATTCATAAAATGTGTTTTCTTCGAATTCTCTTTTCTTTTTCCTACAGATATGCTTTACCGTTCTCCTTGCATCTCTATATTCAGCTACCGTTTTCCTTGCCATTCTTTGAAGCATATTCATCTTAAATGAGTTTCTCTTTAAAATAGAATCTTCACATTCCTGATCAAAGCAATTACTCCTGTTCTTATGTTGTTCCATTCTTATAGCATCTTCCGCTGCTGCATGCCAGTCTTTACAACAAGGGACCACTTACTTTCTATAGTGTCTCACTCTTTCTTTCCTATATTTATTTCTACTTCAATTAAATGACGATACTAATATCTATTTTTTTGAACTTCAAGTTTGTCAACATCATATCTGTTACACTTAATACACTTAGATTTTTTAATCGTGCTTAATTTAGGTACATATATAATGTAACCATAATGTGGTCTGAATCGCAATCCACTCCTCTTTGACTTTTAACATCAATTATATCTGTAGAATATATTCTGTCAATCATTACACGGTCGATTTGGTTCCGTGTAATTCACCAGGGGATACCCATTTTTGCATGTATATGATTTATGTGCAAATGCTGTGCTAGATATTATAAGGTTTTTAGATGCCGCAAAGTCAGTTACTCCCTCCCCATTGTCACTACTTTCACTATGAAGACCATATCTGCCAGCATATGGCGGTAAGGAACATTTCCCTATCTTTGCATTCATATCCTGCATTATTATTACAGTTATTATTATAACATCATTCCTGGGTATTGTTTCATAAATTCTGTCTAGCTTATCGTAGAAGTAATTCTTCACAATGTCTTCTTTGTCCTCAGTTGCTGCATAACATATTATAGTTATGTTACAAAAATTTCCTCTCAGTCGTACATAACAATCGCTTATCTATTAGTTCATAACACACAGTATAATCCTTGCTATAAATATTTTCCACCCTTGACACCTGACCTCTTGGATTGATGCTAAAATCATGATATATTTCTTCAGCTGATTAGTCGGGTTTCTTAATGCTCCAGCTCTATAAAGACTCCTAACATTCCAGGTTCCTAGACACCAATCATTCTGCTTCCGTTTCCCTGTACCATTTTGCGTTCCAATTCATCTTCTTGTATCAATCCGGCTTTCTGTCATTTTGGGCTTCTGAAAAATTTCATTTTTTCCGGATGTGGGGTCGTTTGCCCTACGCTCCGACCCCCAACCTGAAGGACCAGGTCCCATATTTATTACTCTGGATCAGGGTGGAAATTTATGCCCCCAGGCACTGGGTATCCATTACGGTCGCCTCTTACGACCCTATGGACTAGGTGACACTATTCTATTCCCGGTCATTGGTTCGATCCCTGGCAGGATAAAAATGTGTAACTTCTGAAATAAGAATATTAGAATTGTGGAAAAACGTTTAAAATGTATTATAATTATCTTAAATTAATTAAAATATCTCAAAAGAGTGTTGTATATGATATTCGGATTCTGGCAAGTATAAAATATATAACATCTAAAGTAATTGTATTGGAAGTTTTATGACCAATTGTAGTTATTTTAAAGTGATTAACATAATTCATAGATACGTATTCTGTTAGACGTGTGTAACTTCCTGAACCCAGAATGTCAGTTATATGAGACTTAACGGCACTGGAACATGAGAAGTGAATTGCAAATCACTCTAAATAATATTACATTGCAGATAAGGTTTGGAAACCGAATCACCTTATATTGTTTCAATCGAGGGGTGCCACGGATGATGGATACTCTATAATGAAATAAAACAGTTGCGTTCATATACGTTTCTTGGGAGAGGTCTGGTTATTTAGATTCAATTATTGTATATATCACTGCATGAGGATGTGTTCATAAATCTGTCCTCTGATGAAGTCTGTACCAACTATTTATACAACGATTATATTGACTACAACTGAATTCTTGAGGGAAATTCCATTTATTTTCGGCAAAAATTTTACAACTCCATGTGGTTGAAAGTCTAAAGACTGGCCTCCTGACTGAATGAATCGCACTAATACAGATGTGAATTATGTTAGAACGATGGTATAACATTTAAAACTATATTATAATAATTAACCTAAAGTGATTCCCATGTTTGAAAATGCTTCATGATAAACAACTCAAAATCTAACCTTATTTCAGAAGGATCTTGATGTACTGTATTTGATCTCTGACATTGATGCAAATATATAATTATTAAGTAATTGAGTTATAATGATGACGGATGTTTTTAGATGCCGACGAGGTTACCTATAGTAAATTATCTCGAAGTAATTAACATACTTAGTTTTTTGAAGCCATATTTATGTCATTCTAGTACATATGTATATCAACATTGCGTGTGTGTGTGTAACGTCACAGCTTGTATTGTCAGAATAGAAGCCATGTTAAATAATTTAACCAACATCTGTTTAGTGAAATATGTTATGCGCCGATGGCATAACAGTTGTTTCACGAATTCCAAACAATTAAATTACATGTCTTCTGGCGTCATTGTTTATTTTCTCGCTATTTCGATTATTACCCACAATTGGCGTGTTCGTGGTTTTTCTAGCTTGAGCCGGGTAGCTTGTGACCGGGGTCGACAGTCCGTTTTTGTCACTGCTAAGGGACATATCTCTGTTTGGTGAGTTTCCGAATGGCTTAGTAAGCCGAGAATTCCAGAGAGTTTTACTGACCGGAGTTTTCACGTGCGTTCGTCGTTGTTATTTGTGCATAAGCCTGCTGTTTGCTATAAAACGGAATTCTTTTGCGGTGCCATAGAAGGAATTTATGTTTATTAACTTTTATAAGTGTCACATTTGCGGTCTGGTCACTTGAGTTTATTATACGTAGTTTGCAAATCCCTTTGGTCGGTTTAGACAGTTTTAATTGTTTTAAATAGTTATTTTAATGATCTTTATATGAATTGTTAATTTATTCTGAGTTTACGCATATTGTTAGGTGTATAGCCATTTAACAACTTATATACGGCTTCACGGATATCATTACAGTTGTAATCATTGTCTCATGACCAGGCTAGCGTGAGGTGGAGAGCTTAGGGTACACAATGGAATGGGACAAAGGCATAAATACATTATCTTCACTTATGTAATAAGTAAACTTATAATGTGTTGCTATTCGCAGGTTTATGAGACTGATACTTTTGGAGTTTATGCTGCATGTGACGGTGTATATAGCTTTGCCTGTATTCAATAATTGCTTGGAGGGCATTCATTTTACCTATTATCGGTCACCGCATGGCTAAGGTCCGAACGCTGCCCGGTAGTTTGATAGTTCTACTTAGATGACGTGAGTACGTGACATCTTAGAGAGTGCAGTTACTAACCTAAAACATTTTCCGAATGCAAATTCTATCTCTATGACATGAATTTACACTTTGGAAATCTAAAGGACTCATCTGTCACCTTAAATCTGGCCCCCTCATTCGTACCCCGTAAACCTTAATTACTCATTTGAATCACTGAAGTTTTTACCTCATTTTTAACTACATAATGAAGCTTTGATTGCTTAAAACCTACTAAAATGTTAATAATGAAAGGTTTAATGTTTATGATCATACCGTACACACGCCATTTATCCTGCCGTAATGAGAGAGAATGCATCTAGATAAAAAACATTAGTGATATCTATAGACTTATACTTGGTATTTATCCTCTAATCTATTATTTAAACCTCTTCAAAGTCGAACGTCTGACACATAGTTACCTACTAATGTCACCTTTTACCGTAGATGTTATCCTCAAAATCATGTTTCATTTTATGTAATCGTGTTTCTTTAAAACAGAAAACATAGATATCCTTCTCGCTTAATGCTATTATTTAAAGTTACGATTCATTTCTTTTTAGTAAAAATATTAAATCACATAAGTTTTTATACACAGGTACGATGAATAATGTGCATATCAAATAAGAGTGAGAGATCTCGAACCGTAGGCTGTCGAATCGCAGGATAATTCACCGTGAATAGAGTTAATATGTTTTGTACTGTATTCTTTACAGCAGAGTAAACATTCAGGTTATGAAACTTAAAATTTAGTTGTGTATTTTTCCAATTTAACCGAAAATATATTTGGATTTCTAGCGCAGCACGTTTAGGTTGATAACATTTTAAATGTGCAACACATAGAAATCTAACCCAGTTTTCGACATGACAAGTCATTCAAAATGTAGTATTCAATTCTGAAACTTAATATTTGTATAAATGCTTGTATTTATGCATGCATATATGAGTTTATGCGCATGTGTTTACTATCTGAATATTTTACCCTTTTATGTCATCCATTAATTGTTTATTTGCCTATTTCGCCTTCGGTAAGAATCCAACCATAAGCTCGATAAATTAAATGTGATTAGGATAATGAATTTCTGAGTATACTGTAGTGTTATTTGATATAAAGCATGACTAAAATGTCTCATTATTTATGTGCTTACTACCACTTAAGGTAGAAAATGTTATGTTTATAAGTGCCGATTGCTAATTCACAGTTTACGTTGAGAATCGAACCCACCATCTCTGCAATAGCTTTCTAGACTTATATGATATACATCATTGCAGTCAGTAAACTTTAAACACAGAAAATTTACAAATATGCATCTTAAATTGACAGGAGAAAGCTTACTCTTCTCAATGAGAATCTAACCAAAAGTCAGTCGCTTAATTTTGATTCCTGTTCGATATACAGCTTATTTTCTTCCTATATACTTTACCATCACCTTAGGTAGTAGATTTTGTATCGAATGCCGATTTGCAATTACATTTTACTCACAAACATCTCGCATATCATACAAAAAGTCTATTACTGAAGTGATGTCAAAGTACCCCTATATATGAACAATCGCCGGTAATGGAGTTTAGTGATATAAACAATAAAATTGGTCATTTATACACTCTCCCATCACAATATTTGAGAACAGACGACGTAATACTATTAGTCATTGATAATGGAACCAAATTTTGGAAAAAATAAACTTTCTGTTCACCTTAGAGAGTGCATTTGAATGTTGCGATACTTTAATATCGTCATTTAATACCAAATACTCAAAAGAATACTATTTACTCTCTACGCAAAAATAAAGTATATTAAATGTCGTAAGTTGAGGTAATCATGAAACCTGTTTCAATTTTTGTGTTGTTTATGCTCCTAGGGCACTATTCCGCCTATAACTAGAATTCTGATAGTGCATATTAGATTCACTAATTATTGTTACGATCGAGATTTTATGTTAAAACAAACTTTAGAAATATGTAGATAAACATATAACCAAATTGACTAAGTATGTAGTGAAGAATTATATAAAAACTCAAATATTTTATTTCTTGCTAGAAGTTTACATATAGTGAAATTGACATTTCTATATTAACCATAATCGTACACTTCTGCTAAAAAGTACCGAAATACTAGTGTCGCCCATTCAAGCTTTTATGATACATTAGAATGGGATGCACAGTTAATTGTATAGCTTCCTAAATGTTCTGTTGCCCTATCTTCCGTTTGACAAGAAATATGCTTGTATATAAAGAGAAAGATCGCTCATCTTCGCAAGAAGTCTAATGTGGATTTTTACAAAGGGATGGTGATACTGGTAGTAATAATATTTTCATGGTGTACGATTTCACCTTTCAATAAGCAAAACAAAACAAAGGGACTTTAATATACAGCATATGCTGCAGCTTAATATAAACTACACCAACCATTACATCTGGTATAATACTGACCTTCTGAAGTGCAACTTAAATTAACCCCACAACTTCTTGGAGAGGCATACATGACGTCTTCAGGTTTTTGAAACTATGGAGAAGCCTATGGAAGTGACTTACGATGTATGAACCTGTGCTGAGCACATTAACAACCGTTGAATGCGTCTAACAAGGATTCACTAACAGACACTACAGGATCAGAAGAGAGGGGCTCCAACAACGGTTTCATAGATTCGAAGTGGTTATTGCAGAAAATCACAGTTTCAATCCAAGCTGCCCACCTTGTGACCACATGTCCCCGTGCCATTGCCTCCTGGAGAACCGATATACTGAACGGAGAAGTTACACACTTCAAAGCGACCACACCAAGATGTTTTTTGGAATAAGCTAAACACTTCATAATAATTAAAATTCATTTTAAAAATTTCTTTCGTCATTATAACATAAATACTTAGATGTTGTAGATGCTATAAATACAAGGATTCGAGCATAATGTGGGGCTATTTTTGGGTATATTTTAATTACCCTGGAATGATTAGAATATATTTTTAAAATCTGTTTATATATTCAAATTTTAATACTTTACAAACATTGTCAGCTGCACAGTTTTACCTATGGCAGGAATTGAACAAAACACTATTTGGAGGGGCGTCTATCCAAAACATAATTACATTTTTACTTTCTTTATAAGATGTATATTAAAGCAACGTTTAAGATATTCTTCACATATATTCATCAACAAAAATTTCATTACAGCATCCACTAATTTACAATTATAATTCCATGTTTGATTTCTATTTTATATGTCTCTTTCTAAACGAAGAGGGATTAAGGTGGATGTACAAACTCCAACAGTATAAATTTTATTTAAAAAGAAACATTTTTTACAAATCAGGATCGGAATTAAAACATCAGAAGGTCACATTACTGTGTAGGATAGCTATGATATGTTTTTAAAATTTAGTTCATCATTCTAAATCATATGCTTTACAAGTTACACATTTTTACACATTCCGGGATTCCAACAGCATCTCAAAGTAGCACCCTTATCTCCACAACATAAACGTCTTTATTTTCTGCCATGCATTAAAAAAACAAATACATTGGGTTAAGAGTGGATTAATTGAGTTTTATTCCGGGATTAATGGGATAACGATTATTGTGCTTGAGGACTCATTTCCCTACTACTCCCTTTTTCCTAAAGGTAAAGTGTAATTCCCTCGAATATTTATCTGGATTAACAAGAAATAGAAAAATAAACTTTCGTAAGAATAATTTGTCGAAGCAATATAAAAACAGATGGTATATAAATAAATTGAGTTTTACTTATGGTCGTTCTTTAACTACTATGGTCCTTAGCGTCCCATTTTATATTGGGCGTGAAAGATCGGTAATTTTGTTCAGAGGCCTCTTTATCAGGCTTGGGGTTCTTCTACGTGCCGTAAATCTACGACACGGGACCACCGGCGTTATTTCCCTTCCGAAGGAAGTCATGCTAAGGATTTTTACGGCCGAAAAAAATCCATTGCCCTCCTCTGGGATTGAACCCGCGATCTTGTGAACTAGAGACTAGTACGGTAGCACTAGTCCACGTAGGACGACGATGATAATGGGTGAGAAGGAAATATAAACGTAAAAATATTGTATTTTAGTATGCGTAATACGAGTTATATAAGTTATATACTAAGTTAAACAACATAAGCTCTATTGTTGTAAGTATTATACGCGAATGAATTAATCACACGTGTTAATTAAGATATAGAAGTGCTTCAGGATACTAACACTCCAGTCAACTGTTTAAATGCAGGTCGATTATTACTACACATATTTACACGAGGGCTGAAGAAACAAGAGAAGGTAATTTATGATATCAATATAATGTTTCAGATGCTTAAAGGTTAAAATGAGCAAGGCCGAACAATTAGCTTATATTTATATCAGCGAAGAAAATGACATGAAATATATATTTAAATAAGCTGTACATTTTTCTTATAGTATGCTTTTGTGTATATTTTGTGGTTTCCCAGTTACAGAAAATTCATTAATAAAGAAACTGTCTTAGCAGGTTATTTATAATGCATTCATACCTTGTTTTATTTACTATGCCAGTAACTCACACATACATTTAATGAAAATATTTAAAACGTTTGTAGAAAATGTAGCAAAACATTACCCATGTGTACATTGGTTGATATAACACGTTACTTAAAAATCTACGAAACTAGGGTTGTACCCAAAACCAGTTAATTCTTTTGCACATTGCTTTGTTAGAACATCGGTAAAGTTTGTTTATGTCAATAGGTTATCATGCAATAAAATGATTCATCTCTTTCTTTATAAGATATTTTTGCAAATATCAACGGTTTCTAAAAACATGCGCATATATCGATCTCCCTGTTTCTCGGCGTGAACAGAAATAAAGAATATCTGATGTGCTACATTCACATGTCCATCTCTGTCACCTTTCGCTTATTAAAGGATACACAAACTATTCTTAGGGAACTTATTTTTGTATCTATTCAATTTAATTGAGATAAGCATTTGCAGAAATAGCTGAATACATACTTTGTTATAAATACATAAGGGATAGCAATAGTCAAATGTTTAAGAACTGGACGCTATATGCTAGCCTTAGAATTCCACACTGTTTCCTTGCAATCGCGAGAAAAATCTAAAAATCGATGGGACTTAAATAGAATGACAATGTATTAAACAAATCGAATGATTAATAACGGATGTCTCATAAATTGTTGATGCTATAAAAAGTTATTTGAGATAAATTACGTTTTTTAAAGATGGCTGCATTTTTTGTTAGTATGTTTTCTCTATCGCTTAACGCTTTCCAATTATACAATTTTACACAATATTCCTTGCGAGTAAAGAGAGAGATTCAAGGCTATTCCCAGAAAACTCAAAATATACATTTTATTTGTCATGCAAATATCCTTAACACCTATATGCTATTTTAATCAAAATCGTTAGAGCAATTTTTTAGAAAATAAGGGTTTCGGAAATTTTCTGTATGAAGGGTAGGTTGAATTGGGGGAATTTTCTTCAACATCCTCGTGTCGCATCTTTGGAATGTGCTGGATCTAAATACCAAATTTCGTATTTATCCGACTTTTCGTTTTTCAATTGTGCTGTTTACACACACACGCGCACGTGGAGCCTTTTCTGAAAGGCTGGCGTAATACTTTTATATGACTATCATTACCCCCTGTCGTTTACTAGTAGGTACATAAGCTATTCTTACTGAAGCTTAATTTTCTATCAACTATATTTTAATCCAAACATACCTTTGCAGAAATAGATGTGTTACACATTTCGTTATAGATACCAAAAAAAACTATGATAGTCTTCCCACGCAATCGCGAGAAACAACTGAATGTTGACGAGAATTTAAGAGAATGAACCAGAAATTAACAATTAGGATATTTAATGTCGCATATCTAAAAAATTGTTTATGCCACATAAAGCTTATTTGAAACAAATGGTGTGAGATCTACACCTTTTGTGTAGTAGGTTTTCATCTGTCGCTTAAAGTTCACCAGTTATACAAGGTTATACAAAATTCCTTCCGAATGAAGAGGAATTCATGGGCTATTTTCAGAAATATCAAGATATACGCCTTATTTGTCATGTAAATATATTTAATATATAGATTTTAATCAATTTCATTAGAGCCACTTTTTAAAAAATAAAACGTTTCGAAAATTTTTCAACGTAAAGAGTAGTCTGGGCTGAGGTGATTTTCTTGAAAACCTTCATAGCGTATCTTTGCAAGATACGGAACCTAAATATCAAGCTTGGTGTTATCTGACTTTTCACAGACACAAACATTTTTCTAAAAATGTTTTATTTGGATTCATGGGACCTTATTTGGGACTAGCTGTGTCGTGTACATAATCTCAACTGTTGGCGGCAGCAGGGCTCAACAAAGATGGGGAGAAAGGGGTACTAGACGGGCCAGACGTGTTTTATTGTAACCAGACGTGGCTGTTGTGCTGTGTAACCAATAAATTAATATAAAGTAGCGTAAATTTAGATTAATAAATAATTTATAATTAGTGTTGTATTGAGAGAGCTACCAGAGCAAAACCTTATGTGAAACAAACGTAAGAACTCGCGATTCTCTGGCCATCTTGGATCCTCCACAACGGAGCCAACTACTTTCACACCTCCGGTAAGTCAGTCTGGTTCAGTTCCATTTCTGGTTTCTTAACGTGCCTCTTTTACCTCACAAAATGAATGAAGCAGGGAACGCGCCATATCAAGGAAAAGAGCTGTGCTAACATAAAGGTTAACTCGAATGAGTAGCTTTTTCAACTACTTCGATCCTACTTAAATAGCCTAAACTGCGGTGGTCCTTAGTGTCCCATTCTATATTGGGCGTGAAAGACCGGAAATTTTACTCAGAGGCCTCTTTAACGGGCTTGAGGTTCTTTTAAGTGCCGTATATCTACGACACGGAACCACCACTTTACTTCCTTTCCAAAGGAAGCCATGCTAAGGATTTTTACGCCCAAAAAATAATTCGCCCACCGCCGGGTTTGGACCCGCAACCTAGGGAACTAGGGGTTAGCATGGTAACCACTACACCACGGAGGACGACGAGAAAACACTATCGTTACTATAACCGCCCTCTCTGGGCTGATCTCGGATTTGGCACAGATGCGAGGATGCTGTCTCTCTAACGCTACTGATGCCGTTGATAGGCAATGAGTGCTGATGCAGTTTTAGCTCTAACTGGTTAGACATGTCACGTGAGATGAAATTCATTTTAGAATCACCGTCTAGTGTTGTCCTGCAATGGTGAAGCGTGCCCTTATTGTCTGCAGCATGAACTATGGCTGTTGATAGTAAAACCTCATTGTGTGCATAAGTATTCCTTAAAAACATTGAGTTATAATTTGAACGTTTCTTACTGCATATTTTGCAACCACTGCACTCCTCGTACTAACTCTGTGATCACACATATTTTAAGCAGTTGTAGCAAAGATTGTGTTCACTGCATGTTGACCGCAATGATGTATCTTAATTTGGAACACTTAAGACTTGGAGAAAATTTTCCAAGTGGTCTACACTCAACGAGTCATTGCCTACTCAGTTTTAGCTACAATTTAAGACATTAGCCAACTAGATATCGTGGATCGCTGAACTCGCTGAGATCAGTCACTATCTAAGCAGCTCTCTCCTTGCAACTGTCAGTGTACCCTGAGGCTATCCTTCACAGGAAGTCACTTCATTCTGAGAGAAAGGTGTTGCTGTTAAACCCCTTTCTCAATGGCAATAACGTGTTGAGAGTGGACGGTAGGCTAGATAATACTGTTGCACAATTTTCTCTGAATCAACCTATGATATCGCCTCCTAAACATCATGTGACCAAACTGCCTATATGCAACGAGCACATACACCTGACGCATCCTGGGAGTCAACTTCCATCGGTTTCGTTACGACAGCGATTTTGGCTGACAAATCACCGATATGTTGTTCGAGGAATGATAAATAAATCCGTGGCCTGCTTTAGGATGAAAGCTAGCGCAACCAATCAGCATACGGGATAGTTTCCCTCTTCCAGGTTTAATGAAAGCAAGCCATTTCCTCACTGTAGCATTCATTATGGCGAACCCTTGCACGTCAAATAAGGTAATCCCCAAGACAAAGTCAGGATAAAGTGCTACTGTCGCTTTTCGTTTGCATAGTTGTGCACATTGTGTTGGTCAGCGACATGACAACTAAAACCTTTTTTGCTGCTTTACGGCGCTTTACTTCCAGATGCGTGATCTGCTCTCATATACAGTGCCAACGGCACATGCTTCATAGATGCAAAGAACAAGTTAAACGAGCTGCCCGTTTGCTCCGTTTCCAGCAACACGAGGCAGTATTAACTACCTTCGCAGCGCAACAAAGAATACGATGACACTTTATTCCCCCCTCACTCTCCTCACTTTGTCGGGTTATGGAAAGCTGGGATTAAGTCGCTGAAGAGCCATTTGACGAAAACACTTAGTAATAATACTCTCATCCTTGAAGAGATGATGTCATTATAAACACAAATTGAGAAATTCCCCTTCCATTACTGCTGTTCCCAACAGTCCTGCGAGTACTAATTTTTAACCTCTGGTCACTTCCTGATCGGCGAATGCTTGGTTTCCTTTCCTGAGCCAGATTGTCTTTCAGGACCATCATCGCATCTGTCAAGATAGCAAGCGATACGGCGGCATCGAGGGGTTATCTGGAAACGCTGGTCAAAACACTACCTGAATCACTCCAGCAGCGCTCCAGGTTGCTGCACAAACAGCCAGAGGGGAAATTGGTGCTGCTGCAGGAGGACAATCTCCCTCCTCACGTGACGAATTGGAATTGTTGAAGAGACTCATCTCGGGCTTGGGACTAATGCAAATCCATATAATCTGTGACACAAATTAGGTGGGCGCAATGTTGGGGACTAACTAGTCGTGTACACAATCGCAGCAGAAGGTGGCACCAGGGCTCAACAAAGACAGAGAGAAAGGGGAAGTGAGCGGGCCAAGCTTGTAGTTTATTGTGGCCAGTTGGTTGTTGTGCAGTGTACTGAAAAGATGTAACGTAAAGGAGCGCAAATTTAGATTAACAAATAGTGTATAATTCTACAGTGATTATTGAGAGAGCTACCACGTGAGGCAGTATATCTAACATTTAAATGACTTCAGTCTACTTCTGTAATATATAATTTCAATAACAGCCCGCTTTAAAGCAATATGTGTATGTAACAAAATATTAAAAGTGTATATTACAGTCATTATATATGTTTATATTATTCTATTCATGTGTAATAATGTTATGTGAATTACGCAATCTAATAATGTAGGAGCTGTGAGAATAATAGGTTAAAAGTTGCTAACAATGAGGTAACCTTGAGGCAATAATGAATTCGAGAGTTTAAATGCTAGTGGTAATTCTTGGAGCAACAATAATGTAATATCTGTGACAGTTTATAAATAGCCAATCAACAACCAGAAAAAAGCTTAAGTTAAATAAAGGTATTATATTGGAGTAGGATTAGCCAATCAGAAACTGAAATATAGCACAATTTACAAATTCAGAGTTCAGTTTTCTTGTAGACAGCGCCCTTAACCTGACGTGTTGCTTGTAGACAGTGTTCCTAACCGGACGCGAGATGCGTCCTCGAGAAATTTAATACGTATTTTGTGTGAGAAAAAAATAGTTTACATGTTAGAAAGTGCAAGTAATTAATAAAAAATTCTCACAGCTCTCTCTCTATATCAGTGAAGTGTTATTTAAATCGTATCAAGCATTAATAAAAGGAGTGAAGTAAAATTATAATCTGTGTAAGCCTACAATCTTCAGTCGCACCACTCCCTGCTAAGACATTTATGTCTCTAAAAATATAAATACTGACGGAGCCGAGGCAAACATAAATATATAATATGTAAAGAAGCAGTCAAATTACAAAGTTAATACTTTTAAACTTGGGGCGAAGGCTACCGGAAACTTTTTACCACACGTGCGGTTGCAACTACTTCAAGTGTTCGGCTCCCCAACAGTTGAAATATAATACATCTTCTTCAAACTGGCTTAGCATACGTAGCAGCAACAAACCTTCTTCAAATTGGATCCCAAAACGTGGGGCTAATAAAAAAAACGTAAAAATAACTTCCTCACACGGAGAGGTTGTTCAGCGCATAACAGGTCTCAAAACATGTATTTCCGTTGAAATATCGGTATCCAATTTCTGGTGGAATGCAATACGTTCTCTACCCGCTATGTAGGTAGCACAGAAGGTAATTATGATCTTTTCAAATCTTCACTTTCCAAAGTACGGATCTATCAGGCGCATAACCACTGTATTTAACAACGTGATTATTCTTCACTAGCATTAAAACCATCTTTAGTGAATTTACTAACTTTATATATAGCAAACTAGTGCTTCTGCCCCTATTTATCGGATTTTTATATCATGTGTCGATAAACATCATTGTGGCTTGCTTGAAAACGGTTGGTCATCAACTGCTATGAAAGGATCAAGTTTGAAACACGAGATGTAGTTCTGGAAGTTGATACATATTTAATTTTCTAATTTTGAAACCTTGCAATTTTTTTAAGGTTTCTCATTTGTAAATATAATGAAATGTTCCTAAATTGATTGATTAAATGCTAATTGTAGAGAGTAAATGATTTACGAGCAATGGGATTTACTTTAATTCGCCTTTTGTGTTTAATTTAATGTGTGTAATTCAGTCCATATGTTTATGTAACATTTATCCCAGTGATAATTTTATACTACGCTTAAAAGGTGCAATGACACACACAATTTTGTTTCAATAATTAGACCTCGACAATTCTATATACTTATATTTCAGTCAGAAGGTTTGCTAATTATAAAATTAAAACTTAAGCAACACACTACATCTAGCAATGTCTACCTATATTTGAGTCGGAATGTTTGTTAGTGTAATAAATTAAAGCTTAAGGAGGATGCTATTTCTTGTACTTCAACTACCAACCAGGATTAGCGTGATTTTTTTAAAAATAAATTTTCAATACCATATAGATACATGAAATAGTTTTTTAAGAATCACGAAAGGTGTAATGATGATATCTAAACGTGTTTAGTGTGAAAAAAAGAAATAAATAAAAGCATACAGCTAGGATGGGGTAAAACTTGAGACAGTAACTATGGTTATATATGCCATATATATAATAATGTGAATTATAATGTGAAAAGGTATTAATAAGAAAAATACTTGTTGTATAAATAGAAGTTAAGGCATAAGTTTTATGTAAGTGCAAGTGTAGCTGGAGCTGTGAAATTCTTGTTAAAAGCCGACAAACATATCTTTGTGTTAGAATTAGGGCCCAGGCAAAAAGGACTTGTACGGGAAGGTCATAAAAGCCAGACCTTGAGTCTTTGTGAAATAGGAAAGGCGACAAGCGAACACAACATATGTTTGTAGAGAGGCCACATGTTTGCAAACGTAGAACAATAGCCGGGTAAGCCTTCTGGAAGGTTCCAAGCTGAACGAAGACAGACAATGAAATTTTAAGGAAGAATATGTTTAAAATCTTCAAGGGGAGAAATGTTAGTTCTAGCGTCTCCATCAGCCAGGGCGGTTGAGTATAAAGTGCTGCAATGTGAATAAGATACATGTAAGCTCTCCGAAGCAGGCGATGTTATTTACTTCTTATAATGTAGTAGGAACGGTAAAAGGTTATCGATTTAAAGGTCTATAGGAACGTGTGATAAATATTACAATTATTTCTAGAGCACGTATAAAATACTTGATTGCTCAGCGACCGCAAGTTTGGCTTACGAACGTGGTAGGGCTCGACCGTTCTACGGCTCCAACTAACTTAAGCAACTGGGTAGCTTATTACTAAAACAGTAAATGCGTGTGCCATTAAATCATAGTGTCCTTCATGACTTAATCTATTGTTAGAGTTGTTACTTATTACCTTCCTTCCCGTATCACACCCTGCAAAGTTATACAAGCTCTACCAGAAACCCAAATAACAGCAGCCGTGGCAAAAATAAAGATAAACTTTAAGAGTAACAACTAAAACACAAGATAATTATCAGTATCACCAGAGATCATATATTAAATCATATATTAATATATCGGACATACTGCGAGTTATGCTCTCCCTCCACGAGTATACCGCAAACTAAAAATATTATTGATTAGAAATGCTGGCACTTAAAAATACATAATAGAACTACGTTTCCTGATTACATCCTTCTTGATTATATCCCAAGTACAATGTTATATACCCCTATAAATAGCGGGGAATAGGATATGATATGTAAAGCCAGCCTTCAGCACTTCAACATTTGTTAGATTCTCCAGGCAGTTGATGTTGTCCACCTACATCATGTGAGGCAACCAATGAAAGAGGTAGAGTCTGCACTAAAACACTTCATATTTCTAGTGATACTTTTGCTACTCAACACCAAAAGGCAAGCGGATTCGGGAAGTGTTAAAAGCTCAGTAATTTCAAGATTGGTGTCAGTTGCCACACAAAGGAAAAGATGTGGCCCTATATGCGACTACTACTCATGGATCAATAATAAGAAGAATCACTCATCCTCTGAATACATCAATGTCATCAGGGTGTTATGTAACTTTTCGGCAGTTTCCGGTAGAACCTTCGGTACAATCCCAGGTTGCAACGTGACGGAAACATCGGACATGTGCTGGGGTTTTGCAGAAAGGGCCAATTAATTTGAGACACCGTCGCATAAGATCTGCGGTCGCTCAGCTTCTGCGTCAACAAGAATAGGAACAAACTGAAATGAGGAGATTTCAGTTATCTTCAGCAATTCTCCAACAGACGTGTCCATATAGTGGGTAGCGATAGAAGACGTCCAAAGCCTATCTTTTATTTAAACACACACATATATATATATATATATATATATATATATATAATTTCCGACAGTTAGATTTGAAAGAGATTCTAACCAGGCTACACAGGTAAATGAAGAAAAGAAAAGCAGTAGTGGTGGTATTTATTAAGTATTTAGTATTACATTAATTGCATAACACAGTCGCATGGGTCATAAGACCGTACATGCTCTCTAGATAAATACCTGGTCTGTATACGTGACTTGCAGTATCAACCAGAAAACAACTATTTTTTTACAATCACCGCACTATATACATACATACATATAAAATTGAAAAAAAAACCACACTGAATCACACACTCAAACACACACACACACACACACACACAGTCGCGCACAAGTACTCAAGCACCACGTATGTTTAAAGATAAATTACATAAACACCTTATCTCTTAGTACACGTACTTCCATTAAGTATGTGCCCAAGCTTGGCCAGTTTTGGCTGTTAAGAATCATGTCCCAGCATGCTGCCCTCCGTCTGTTGGAAGCCAAAAATACTTCCGGTAATAGTTTTTTCCTAATACCCTCCGTCTGCACGCATGCTGCCAAAATATGCGTCCAGTCTTCTTGTTCCCCGCATAATGGGCAAATCCTTCTGCCATCGTCATCAACCATCTTGCGAGCTTTCCACCCTCCCAACCTAAGCCATGCTATTCCAGTCCTCTGTTTTATACTCAATTCCAAAATATATGTTTCCTTACCCCACCTAGTTTTTATTTCATTTTGTAGCTCCAATGTTGATCTTTGTCTACATTCAGATTCGATTTTCTGCCTGTTTATATCGCATAGTCGTCTTTTGACCTTTCTTACAGCACTGTGTGTATTTTCATTACCCCTTTGCCAGATATCATTTAAGCCAATTTTTGATAATTCGCGTTGCAACCCCGCCGCCCACCATTTTGGATGCCCTATGTTGTTTATTTGATGACGATAACATATTGCTCTCAGAGTTGTTTGATCGCCTTTAATTATTCGCAGCCAGTACCTAACTACGTTTAGTTTAGCAAATACAGCATCTTCCCAGCATCCTACCTCCCGAAGAACTCCGTAGTTTGAAGTACCCCTCCCCAACCCTAGAATGCGCTTCCAGAAATTGCATTGTATTTTATTTATATTATCCACCCTCTCCCATCCCCACACTTCACTGCCGTATAGTAATGAGGACCTAACCATTGCTTCATACATGGTCTGTAATGTTTTTACTGGCATATCTGGTACCCGTGTCAATATCCTTAATAGTTCAGAAAGTTGTCCAATCCCTTTGTGTTTTATAAACTCCATGTTCTTGTTCCATTTTCCGCCCATATCAAACCTTACTCCTAAGTAATCGAAGTGTTTAACATTTTGAATTTCTTCCTCCCCATAGGTCCACTTTTCATGTTGGCCGTACACATATCCATTTTTAAAGGTGACTGTTTTAGTTTTAAGAATATTTACCTCCATACCCCATTGCCTACAGTATTGTCGAAGAGCGTTTAAACCAGACTGCAAACCTTTTATCGTTTTAGAAAGAACTACAATGTCATCCGCGTACAAAAGAATTGGTATTTTTTGATCTGCGATTGTCGGTGCATCTATGTCTTCCTCCGTCATCACGCTAACAACATCATCAATAAACAAATTAAAAAGTAACGGAGATAGTATACAACCCTGTTTAACCCCCCTCTGCGCTATGTTACATTCTGATGTATTGTGCTGATCGGTCTTGATAACAAACTTAACTTCTTTATACATTGCCCTAAGTGCTCTAATCATTTTCCCCGAAAGTCCTTTACGTGTTAATTTCTCCCAGAGAGCACTGCGTTCTACAGTATCAAATGCCATTTTAAAATCTACAAAAAGAAAAGTATGTATGAGCCCCGTGTCCCTTATGGTAACACTTTTTTGTCACATTGTGTAACAAATGTTACATAGTGTAACAAATGTTGCTGGCGAGCTCTTACAACATTCCCATTACCAACTTGTCTGTTCATAGGATGATTCTTAGAGCTCGTAGTTCTCTACCAAAATTTGCCCTTGGTATCCTGAAGTCTTTTAAGGTACCAAGTTTTAAAACTACCAGTATACTAATTCAGCATACATACATTACAGTACCATTAATATGTCAGTAATTCCTAAAGATTTTGTTTTCTTATAGTTTTACTAAAATTATTGGAAATGTTATGTATATTTAAGGATTTGTTTGTTTATATTTAAATGTTATGTTTTGTGGATCGTTCTGGTCAACCTCACTTGAGGTCAATTGATTTTAATAAATCCTTACATTACATCTATCAATGTGGAATATAAACTTGGATCAGGGGGATGTTTTAAAAATAAATTTGCACTATCATAATACATAAATACATTTAAAAACCAAATAGTTCACGAAAAGTTTAATGATGAGTTTTAAGTGCGAAAAAATAACGAAAGAATATTATATAAAATTGCGATGAGGTATTTATAAAGTTAATACTCAGAGTTAAAACAATCATTTATGTAGATGTTTTCAGGCTATATTGGCTTGGAAAGTTTTGTTTATGTTATACATTAGCTATCAATGTGACATAAAAAATAGGATTATCGTGATGTTTTAAGAATACATTTGCACTAATACATACGTAAATGCATTTGAAGTCAAATGTTCATGGACGTTGTAATGGTGAGATCCAAGAGCTTTTAAAAGATTAAGAAATAAGATCATACGGAGGGAAACTGCAAGATGAAACAATTATTTTTAAAAATTTTTATTCGCTTGCCTTTTCGGATGGTCCTCAAACACAAGTACTTGTGAAACGTAGAAAAATGTAATTTCAAAGAGAAACCTCTTTTAAATAGTATGCAACACACAGTGCACTTTAATGATGGAGGCATTATTATAAAACGCAAGTACATACATTAATGACACTGTGGAATGTAAGCCACACACCATGGTTACCGCTCAAATCTCGCGCGCAAACTCACAGCTGACCAGGTCACATGCTGTCTCATGGCCTGAGTTACCGTACATGACACGAAGCATGCTTGGAAAATTATTTAAATTGTATTGTGGAACTTTCGAGAAAGATGTTGGACCAATGAATGGAATGTCAGAAACAAAAGATAAACCTTAGTTACCAATGGACCTCGAATAAATATTGTTTGAATAATTATAACGTGATATGTTGACCGCTCATTACTGTTATTCTCATCGCTTGAAGCAAACAGACATGCCACAGCACGCGCTTAAACTTGCGCAGATTCTAAGAACTCATTTATAATTTGTTATGCATTAAGCGCATGCGTAAAGAATATCACAGAGACTAATATTGTGACGTGTTGGTAGCACTGGGAATGCTAGTGTTGGCAATACGGAAAGGATGTTACTTATTGTAAAAGGATGGGGATATCGTGCTACTTGCGGCAAGGTCAGGAAGTCTCTGTCTCTCTCTCTTTGTGTCTGGCAACGGAAGAGATAGCACATGGTAGGCATGGAGGTCCTCGTGGAAGCAAATACAAAATGTAATCTGTGATTTTCGGTGGAATATAGTGCCCATCCAAAGATGAGTTGGTGTGATTATTTGAACAGGTAATCCTATTCCTTAATCCTGCTGAAGCCGGAATTATAAAGGCAATAATTATCATAATAATCTAAGAAGGATAGCGATATAAAATAAGTAATAATATATTTAAAATCAGTGTATGTTTAAAAGGAGAAGCATTGTGAAAATTGTTGACTGTAAAAGCGACAGAAAGACAAGACAGGGACAGTTTTGTTAATTAGGGACCAGCCTCAGGTAGAAAGGTAAATACCATTGAAGCAAGCTTTTCCTGGTAAACAGCCGAGTACAGCTGCAATTAGCCTGGTGAAGGCCACTCTAGGCATCATGACGCCGAGTGGTGACGAGCATTTGAGGAGAGAGAGGGGAAGTTTAGGCGTTGGTTTTCCTTGTAGTAGCGCCTGGCGCCTGGCGAGTGTAGGACGACATTCTCGTCGAGCTGTGAACATTGGCGGCGAACATGCTAGAGGGTAGAACGCTTAGCTTTGGTTAATATTCTTCGGCCTTGGTAAAGACACAGTAGCATTGTATGCATTTACAAGTGATCGGCAAACCGCAGTATTATTTTAAATAGTGAATAAATGTGTTCTAAGACATCATTTGCGTGTTTCTCTGTACACACCCATGCATACCCCGAGGTTAAGGTTTCATGCTGGAGCAGCCGTGGCAAAAGAAGAACCATCTAGGAGGAGACAAGCAGCAACCGTGAGGCAAAGGTATTGCTTCATTGTTGGAGGACGTAGCGTGGCTGCGTCATATTGCGCCTAAACGTGGGGAGAAAGAATTACCTGCGTCACTGCAACTGTAAGCATGTTTAAGTATATTTTAAATTCATCTCCGACTCGCCCCATCGCCCTCGTGTTATTATGTGAAGTAAAGTAAATCCCCTGGTACCTTTCTGCTCTACCATCTAAATTTGCGTTATTAATATGTGACGTTACGACTATATAGCTCTGAATTATAACTGTTGTTATTATAAACAGGATTTACATTGATTTTCGGATTTGCAATAGTCAACAAAGACACAGAATGGATTTGCGTAGTCCTTTATCAAAATTTCTACCATCTTCCTTTTCGAGGCCCGTATAGAAAAGGAAGATGATCACTTCGCATCATCGTCAATGATCATCACTTCAACACTTCGCATTACACATTACTTCACTGTAACTTTGCTTCACTGTTACTTCACTGCATTACACAAATTAATTTAGGGAATGACACAACTTCTTGTTTAACGTCACAGCATCCTCGTCAAGTCGACATAGCCAAATCAACGAACAGAACCCAACACAAAATCATGTTGCAACACAATTCTCCAAATCGTTGAACACAGGCGAATTTTTGTGGTTTCCAACTTTCAAACTGACTAGACTTATCTTCAGACAAAGTACCCCAATTCTATTGAAAATAATATTTTTAACATTGTACTTCTGTACAACATGCATTCCAAAGATTTTACAACAATGAGTAGTAGATGCACTTCGGGTACAGAAGAAAGCATAAAGTTCACTTGGGATGAGATTAACGATATTCTTCTGTATTTGCCTAGGCTTTTTGGTACACTTAAATTTAAAGTTTGCAGCTGATAAGTGACAATAAAGCTGCAGTAAAGTTAACTTTACTGTAGGTTAGATATCAGATTGATGGGAATTGCGCATGAATCACATTAGTGAGTCCTTAAAAGCAAAATTTTCTTTAAAATTTCATTCGGTTACTCCAACTGGCTTCAAAATAACCATAATGCACTTATTAGAACTATTCACATGAAAAATACAGCAGTATTGAAATAGACTTCTTTGGATTTAAGCTAAATTAAAAACAATATCTCCGATAAATAATTTGCATTTCAGCGATTTCCTACACCTGGCTCGAAATCAATAAGGGCTAACAGTTTTTAACCACAGAGACATGGTAAGAAAACATAGTTGAAGAGTTCAAACCGATTCCACTTCTAGAGCCAGGTGGTAGAGAAAGTAAAAAGGATGTAGGTTAGCCGAGTGAAAAATTCTAGGAGCTTTGTACGCCAAACAGCAGAACTTCGACCAAAGATTGTACTCATGTTTCATATGCGCTATAAGAAGCATTTATTACAAGCCGCTTATTGCTGTCAAAGAGATTTGTAAAGAATTATCCTCTTGCAGATTATACTTTTAGTAGAACAATAGTCAAGGCATATTACTGGATTATAGCCCATGAACTGGTAACAAAATGTGTAACACCATATGTTACTTTCTCTACTACGTATATAAGTAGGGGAAGTATTGTATTCCACCCAAAAATTCGATACCGACATTTCACCGGAAATATATGTTTTGAGACCCCCTGAATCCAAAAAAAAGCAGTTTTGGAAACATGTCCGTGTGTGTGTCTGTCTGTGAACAGCATAACGCAGAAAGGAAAAGTCTGATAAACACCAAACTTGGTATTTAGGTTCAGTATCTTCCAGAGATGCGACACGACGGTTTTCAAGAAAATCCCCCCACCCCAGATTACCCTTTACATAGAACATTTTTCGAAAGCTTTAATTTTCTCAAAAATGACTCTAACGATTTTGATTAAAGTATCATATGTATAAGATATTTTCAATACAAATAAAGTGTATATCTTGAATTTTCTGGGAATGTCTCCAAATGTATTCTTCATTGTGAACGGCTTTTGTATAACTGGTAAACCATTAGAGATAGACAAAAGTTTACTACACAATAAATGTAGATCGCGTTAAAATACACAATTTATGTCATACACATTTTTGTTGTTGAGTGAATCATTTTCGAGATATTGCTTGTTATTCCCTTAAATTTTTACTTTCTCTACTACGTATAGTAAGTAGGGGAAGTATTGTATTCCACCCAAAAATTCGATACCGAGATTTCACCGGAAATACATGTTTTGATATTCCTTGAATCCAAAAAAAGCATTTTTGCCAACATGTCCGTGTGTGTGTCTGTGTGTCTGTCTGTGAACAGCATAACTCAGAAACGAACAGTCCGATAAACACCAAACTTGGTATTTAGGTTCAGTATCTTCCAAGGATGCGACACGAAGGTTTTCGAAAAAATCCCCCACCCCAGATTACCCTTTACATGGAAGATTTTTCGAAAATTTTAATTTTCTCAAAAATGGCTCTAACGATTTTGATTAAATTATCATATTTTTAAGATATTTTTATGACAAAAAAGATGTATATCTTGAATTTCCTGGGAATGTCTCCAAAAGTATTTGTTCATTGTGAACGACTTTTCCATAACTGGTAAACCATAGGAGATAGACAAAATTTTACTACACAAAAATTTATTGTTAAATACACAACTTATGTCATATACATTTTTTTGTTGAGTGAACCATTTTCGAGATATTGCTTGTAATTCCCTTAAATTTTTCAATACTAATTTTCTCAAATGGGAATTCGTTACTCATTTTTTTTGTCTTGCATATGCAAAGAGCATTTATCTGTGGGAAAGGGAATGGTGCTGCACCTAGCAACCAGTTATTAAGAGATATGTATGTGCTTAAAGGCTACTGTATTTCCAAATTGCGCTTGTAAATACATTATCCCCTTACATCTACAAGAAAATTAGCAATAAGATAGACTCTGCAAATGTTTATCTCGATTAACATGAAGTAAATGGAGAATAAGCGTTTGTAAAAATGGTTTGTACAAGAGTAGAGAAAGTCATGTGAGTGTAACACATCAGATTTTTCAATAGTTATTTTCTCAAATGGGAATTCGTTATTCATTTTTTTGTCTTGGATATGCAAAGAGTATTAAGAGAATGGTGCTGCACCTAGCAACCAGCTATTAAAATAAATGTCGTTGCTTAAAGGCTACTGCATTTCTATATTGCTCTTGCAAATACCAAACAAGGGGAACATAGTACGCCTTAAGCGATAGTCAAATATTTTTAGAACTGGTCGCTATGTATAAAATTAAATTCTCTTTGCATGTCAAAAGATCGTTTCTGCAAAGGTTTATCTCGATTAATATGAAATAGATGAAGAATAAGAGTTTGTAAAAACACTTTGTATAAGAGTAGAGAAAGTCATGTGAGTGTAACACATCAGATTTTTGGGTAATGAAGAGTTTGGAAGTAAAATTGAACACTGACGTGTGACCCCCATTTCAATTAATTTTTATTACAATTTTGAGTTTTATGAATAGCTCACCAGGAAGGACTTATTTATTATACATTCTGTATACTCTCGTGTAAAATCTTAAAATTTTCCAAAGATTTGCCTGTGAAGGGATTAAAGTAGGTGTGACGAAAACTGGAATGGAGGTCACATTTGGTATCCCGGCGCATCTCCCTCTCTGGGTGGCGGTACGTCTGTATTTCATGTGGTGTTGAGCAGCATTATGCGTGTTATGTGTTTGTATATTTGGTAACTTGGCGAACATCGGCATTTTTGGCTCCGCTGGTTTAAGCTTCCAAACACATTTTTTCGTCTAAATTCTTATTCGTAAAGGAAAGTTTCATAAGGTATTGTATTATGTCCTGAAACATCTCCTCTTAAAATTTATGAGCTCTGAATAGAGTATGGCCTTGAATATTCAGTATGTTACCTTTTTTATGTAATATTGCAATTCCATTCTGTAAATAGGCAGTTCTGGCGAGATGCAGTACTGCACAGACGCATACACGCCGTAACAGCTAAAGGTTTTAACTGAAATTAAATATTATTCCTAAAGTTAATTTTAAATGTTCACTACCCACATTCATTGCACATTCCATCAAACTCCGCATAGGAGCAAAATAAAATGTGGCTCAACGATTGTTAACAACAGCTGACCTTTAATTTTATTGCTCGATACATTTCTCTGGGCTGCGCAGCAGAGGTAAACAAAAGTATTATTCACTGTGTTAAAACGCAACACAGTGGTACACGACTTTACGGTTCCGCTTTCTGACTGCAGTGTTATTAAACTTTCTATTCCGCAATACAACAAAGCCATATTGGAAATATGTTTTAGCTTTGTATTCCTTATACTTTTGCTCCTCTGTGATATACAAAAGCTATAACACTAAACTTATTGGAATCGTAAATTTGCACTCAAAATTAATTCCAGATATTATTTAATTTCCTCTGTAACTGCACATATTGCGGCAGCTTTCCGAAAAGTGCTGAGGGTATAAACATACGTGCTTTAAGTGCCATAATAATAGATGTGAAGAATTTGGTTGTGCATTTAGTTTACGTTTAGGGCTATAGATGTTATTTCAGAATTCATTATCAAATGAACCAGGCCTCATAGAAAAACATACAAAGCTATAGCGTGAGGTAATAAATACACTACGTGAACAAGAGTACCCGGACACCTGGCTGAAAATGACGCCCTCCATCGGTAATGCTGGAAGTCAATATGGTGTTGGCCCACCCTTAGCCTTGATGACAGCGTTTACTCTCGCAGGCATACTTTCAATCATGTGCTGGAAGGTTTCTTGGGGAACGGCAGCTATTTCTTCACGGAGTGCCAAACTGAGGAGAGGTATCGATGTAGGTCGGTGAGGCCTGGCACGAAGTCGGCGTTCCAAAGCATCCCAAAGGTGTTCTATAGGATTCAAGTCAGGACTCTGTGCAGGCAAGTCCATTACAGGGATGTTGTTGTCGCGTAACCACTCCGCCACAGCCCGTGCAGTATAAATATGTGCCACACCATAACACCACCACCTCCGAATTTCACTTTTGGTACTACACACGCTGGCAAATGACGTTCACCGGGCATTCGCCATACCCACACTCCGCCATCGGATCGCCACGTTGTGTATCATGATTCGTCACTCCACACAACGTTTTGCCACTGTTCAATCGTGTAATTTGACGCTCTTTCCACCAAGCTAGGCGACGTTTGGCATTTTCCTGCGTGATGTGTGGCTTATGAGCAGCCGCTCGATCATGGAATCCAAGGTTTCTCACCTCACGCCTAACTGTCATAGTACTTGGAGTGGATCCTGATGCAGTTTGGAATTACTGTGTGATGGTCTGGATAGATGTCTGCCTATTACTCTTTGCGACCCTCTTCAAATTTTGGGGATCTTTGCCAGTCAACAGACGAGGTCGGCCTGCATGCTTTTGTGCTGTACATGTGCCTTCACGTTTCCACTTCACTATCACATCAGAAACAGAGGACCTAGGTATGCTTAGGAGCGTAGGAATCTCGCGTACAGACTTCTGACACAAGTGACACCCAATCATTTGACCATGTTCGAAGTCCGTGAGTTCCACGGAGCGTCTCATTCTGCTGTTTCACGATGTGTAATGACTACTGAGTTGAGGATAATGAGTACCAGACAGCAGGTGGCAGCACAATTCACCTAAGATGAAATACGTATGTTTGTGGGGTGTCCGGATACTTTTGATCACATAGTGTATGTGTATCTATAATCAGCAGAACTGGCAGCGCTGCTTTCCTTTGAGTGATGGCATGACGGATTCCATCTTTCCGTAGCCATTTCCAGAATGTGTAAATCCTTCCCGGGACACCAGCTTATAATATGAACTATGTGTAGAAATAAAGAACACTGGCAGGAACATTACGGAACGCAGCAATATGACCGTTAAGTGGCTGCGCCAGTTCACGCGCTCTACTGGTGGAAATAATAATCCAAAGCTTTTGACAACTAGCAAGCCCTCGCGTCGAGTTCAGAACTCTGACGGCCGATACATAACCTGACACAAACTATAATGTTTCATGAAGTTCCAAAACTTTCTAGAATGTTCCAGAAATTTCCAGATTTGTATAATATGTCATAAAGTTAGACAATATTTCAGAATGCTCTAAAATATCGAACTTTTGTCCATATCTCCTTCGAGCATTGAAGAGCTACGTAATGATTTGAAGGAATATTGCATGAACAGCATTTTGTAGTTCTTTTTGCCCTGAAGTAGGTACTTGAATTCAACCTCTCCGATTCTTTCCTCAGTGTTAGGCTTATCAATTAGAAACCAAAGCAATATTTCGCCACGTTTATAACAAATAATTATACCAATTTTGGTTAATACTCCTCAAAGTATGGAACTACCACTAACACCGCCATCATCTTCGTCACCATGCAGATATACAATACATATTTCACAAAACAAATAATTACTTAAGCTGGTTGATGTAACGCCTAAACATTTCAGTTCCAATGAAGGATAAGCATTAGTTATTATCGATGGTTTTTAAGTTCTTGAAGAAAACTATTTATTGGAATTTTCTCTAAGGAAATAACCTCCAAATTCGCTCAACAGCTAATTTGAATTACACTTGTATGGAGGGGTTTCATTTGCCATGGAAAATATTAATAAACGTTCACTATAACAAAACACATTCACAAAAACTAAACCGGCTAAGTGAAAAAAGAGAAGCTATTGCAGTATGCCATGCATAGCGAAAATGGAACAAAAACATTCTGAGCATTAAATATTCACTCCGAAAGGGATGCATTTATTACATTTTGCATTGTTCCATAGGTTATTTCGATTTAAAGATATAAATGTCCACTTTTTGATGCTCAGCTACAAGTACATTTCTCAGCTGCAAGTATTAAAAGGAAGTAAAGACAATTTTGCAAATCCCTTAACTCCGTTGTACAATATTTTCCGACAAGCATTCGATGCGCGTGCGCTGCGTATTCGGTTCTTAGTAAAACCTCATAAGGAGTTTAATTGGAAACATCTGGTGGCACTTTATATTAATTGTTTTAATACACCTATATTGCATTTGCTTAAACAGGGCGCCTAATTAAAACAGAACATTTTGATAATTTGGATAGACTTTTCAGGGATATTGATGTGCTGTCAGCATTTCCGATGGAAAAAAAAACTTTCCCGATGACAAGATGGCTTACTTCCCTTCAGAAGGAAGCCACGCTAAGGATTTTTATGACCGAAAAAATACGTCACACTCTGACGGGTTTGAACCCGCGACCTTCCGGACTTCCCTAGATCATGGAGCACGACGCATTTCTGCTGGATGCGTAGGTATATTTATAACTGATGAGATAAAGTACTGAACCTGAAAGGCACACACTGAAAGAATAGACTGTATCGACCCAGGTGATTATGGTCTGAAAAGTTTCCGACCTAATAAAGATACAAGACATTTTTATAGAATTTTTTTCATTTTTCAACATAGTCTCCTTGTAACTCTATACACTTTTCCCAGGGATGCTCCCATCGCTATAACACGTCCAAATAGTACTCGGCGTTTTTCTCTGCAAAATAATTGTTCACGAAGGTGATTGCCTCTTCATTTGACGAAAATCTTTGTCCTCCGAGCGCAATTTTCAGATGAGGGAACAAAAAGAAGTCGCTTGGGGCTAGATCTGGTGAGCAAGGCGGATGGTCAAGCAATTCAAACCGTAATTCCTGGATTTTCGCAATTGCAACCGCTGAGATGTGAGACGGTGCGTTGTCTTGGTGAAACAGGATTTTCTTTTTCTGCAAATGTGGCCGTTTTTCCGCAAGTTCTGCCTTCAGCTTGTCAAGTAATGATGCGTAGTATGCTTCTGTAATGGTTTTTCCTGTTTGAAGATAATCAATTAAAATAACTCCATGACTATTCCAAAAAAAAACATTCGCCATCATTTTCCCAACAGAAAAAACAGTTTTTGCTGTTTTTGGAGCCGGTTCCCCCTTTGCAGTCCACTGTTTGGACTGTATTTATGTTTCGGGCATATAATGGTGTATCGAAGTTTCATCTACAGTAATTAATCGGCGCCAAAACTCGGACTCATTGCGTTTAAAATGCGCCACAGAGCGTTGGAATTGTTCATTCGAACACGTTTTTGGTCAAACGTGAGCAAACGCGGCACCCAACGTGAGGACAACCTCTCATGTATAAATGTTGATTTAATATGTGACAAACACGTTCTTTTGACATGTTCATAGCCTCTGCTATCTCTCTCACTTTAATTCGGCGGTTGTCTAGCACCATTTGGTGAAATTTGGCGATGTTTTCGTCGGTAGTTGCAGTTTTTGGACGTCCCGAACGTTCGTCTCCCAAGCTCTTACGGCCACGTTTAAATTCAGCTGCCCAAAATTTCACTGTGGTAAATGATGGTGCAGAGTCCCCGTACACAGAGTTCAACTCATCTTTGATTTGCGTAGGCGTATTGCCTTTCAAAAACAAATATTTAATGACAGCTCGATGCTCGATTTTGTCCATTTTCATAAAAACACCCACATCACCTCACTCAAGCGACTGTTACATAACAACTGAGCGACCAAAATGGCTGAAACTTTGGTGAGTAACTGTCAACAGATGAACAACGAAATTCACTAGCTTTTATTTACGAGTGCTGCCATCTGCATGTTGAGGTCGGAAACTTTTCAGACCACCTCGTATGTATGTGTTTTTCAGCTTCCAGCTCTTTTCGGACAGCTAATCTGGATGAAATTTTGGATAGGAATAATATTTTAAGTCATTTTTAAATCTCACTTATTGTTAATGTTACTTCATTTTCTGTGACACAGATTGTTGTAATACGTTTTGCAACAAAAGCAAATATTATTGACTTAATACTTGGATTGTATGATAAAATTAAACTTCTTTAATAGATAAAATCTAATTACGCCACAAATGGTCAATTAAACACTTTAAATAAATATGCAATGTTCATCTACATAAAGGTGGTTAAAGTGATGCCGACTATATCTTTCTTAGCAGTGCTCTATTAATTTTTGCGCAGGATCTAGCCTGTTTCTTTCAAATTAAATAATTAAATTATGATAATTTTCTGGAATGATTAAATTTGTTATGCGATATGCACCTCTCTTTTATGCTTCACAATAATTATGTGTTTTTAAAATATTGCCTTAGGTATACACAAATGTCTGCAGTATGGCAACCAATTCTTTTTGTTTTCCCCATATGCACATAGCGGGCTTTATCCTTTTCTTCCAATGGTAGGATGGCAATGAGTTTGACGATGGAACCTATAGCTATAAGTTGAATTCCGAAACACGTTAGACCGTGGGAATACTTTGCATGAGGTAAAGAAAAAGGTAGGCATCACGGAGGGCCCCCTGGAACCGGGGCAGAGCACCGCACGCAGGCCAATCGGCCCTTTATGCTTCCAACGTGACCCCTGAGAGAGAAGGATGAGGGGAGAGACTCGAAGTTCGACCAAATCCGGATGACGACGGGCACAAGTATGGACGGGGTCCCTAACATTTCCAGATAGATCGCATCCAGTCCACAAGCCACCAACTTCCAGGGTCCCCCGGAGCGGAGCCCTATGCAGTGGGGAGACCTAACGAACGGTACCGCAGCGAACGCCAGGGAAGAAATAATTACAGAGCGCAAGCCACCGCCCAGCCGCCACCCGGCGAACACCGTCACCTGGTCCTATAACCCTGAAACAGAGACAAAGAAGATAATGGGTATAGGAAATGAGAGGGAGGAGAGTCGTAGTAGAAGATGCACTCCAGCTTTCGACTGGTGACCCGGGAAAACCACGAAAAACCCATGGGCTAGAATGGGCAGTCACCGGGAATGAGCCCAGAACCTCCCGAGTGCGGGCCACAGACTAAGCCGCTAAGCATCTCCCTCGGTTTTCATGAGGTAACGAAAGATGAAGATCTGTAGGGTGACTTAAAGTCACCACCCCATAGCGATACGCTAATGAAACCACTGGAACTACACGCCACTGCTATTTCGATTACAAATATATGAGCATTACCGAATTTGAAACAATAATGTTTTTTTTTCCATGCCATTAGAGTTACACAATGCAATATTGGTAACTGAGCTTTATTTATTGCCGCTCTTTAACTACTATGATTCTTAGCGCCCCATAGTGGGCGTGAAAGACCGGTTATTTTGCCCAGAGACATCTTTATCAGGCTTAAGGTTCTTTTACGCGGCGCAAATTTACGACACGGGACCACCGGCTTTACTTCCCTTCCGAAGGAAGCCATGCTAGGATTAGGATGTTTACGCCCGAAAAAATCAGTCGCCCTCCGGTAGGTTTGAATCCGCAACCTCGGGAACTAGAGACTAGCATGGTAACCACTAATGCAATATTGGGCTGCAAAAAGTAAACAAAAAACTGTGCTAGTTAATAAGTGATAGCGATCTGCTTTTACTTATGACTTTTTTATATTATTTATAATCTTATATGCCATTTAGAGCTCACTTGTTTCGTGAATTTTGTGTGAACATTATGTCGTTAAAATTGGAATTGATTTATATCTGAATAACCTATTCGTTATTGTTATGATTACAACAGAATTCACATAACCTGCAGCTCTGTGTGATTCGCATTGTGGAATGCTTTATTTAAACTTCATTCTATTTTTGGACATTACGTACTCAGGGATATTGGTTGTGTTATAACATGATACATATACCTTAATTCCTAAAATTCCCCGCTAGAATTTACCTCGAAAATCCACTCCCAAAAGAACTTTATATATATTTTGAACAGATACCTGCTTATACTGCATTTTTTCAATAAGAATTTCCATCTGACCTCTACCGTAACAAACAAGAAATACTGCACGACTAATATAAAACAATCTTATGTGTTATTTTCACATGCCTTTCTCTACCCTCTATCGTTTGTCAGTAGGTGTGTAAATTAATCTTACGAGCGTTTATTTCTCTACCTTCTTTATTTTAATCGAGATACCTAAACCATCTATGTAGCTACAAGTAGCTGCATTACACATTTCGTTACAGACACAAAAGGAATAGTGAGCGGGAAGCTGATAGGTAACGTCTGAAGCTCGCATTCGGAAAGTCCCAGGTTCAAATCTCGTGGACCGACCAGTCTGACAGATTTTTTCGTCGTTTCCCTCAGTCGCCAATGTGAATATCAGATTGGATTATTAACACCACGACACAAAGGTCTAAAACAATAGTAAAAATCAAAATAGTGGGTAAGCAAATGCTCTGTCATGTATCCACAGATAATAAGAACAGTTAGATTAGATGGCATCCTAATGGCAGAGATATAGTTGCCTGTCACTAAGGTCCCTGTAGACATTAAAGTTCTCTATATTCAAAGTACAACAAAGATCAGAGTGGCAGCCATGTTGGGTTGAAGTCTCGCCTCTCTTTCGTATACAAGTAATGCGGACTGGTTACTTTGTCTTAGAAAAACTGAAATAAAACACAAAAATCATACACAGGACACTAATACGTTTGTGCACAGCTTACGTATTTCCGGCATTCAAAATATTACTACGCTTATTTCTATGCTGCATGTACGCGGCTTGCAATGACATTACCCTGTTCATAGTTTAAATTGTAATTTAAATACAGTTTAAATTGCAAAATTATAATTTAGAAATACTTTGCGGCATTATGATGACTATTAACAAACCTTTAATAATTACAGAAGCAGTATGAAGAAAATATTGTACCACACTTTTGGTTTCCGTAAGGAAATCTACCGATGCTTTATCCTTGAATTAAGCCGAATTTGGGATATATTAATATACGTTAATAAATGAACGTGTTTTTATCTACGTAAAATTAAATCGTCTCACCCTACAGATGTAAATTGGCGATTTTCTGCTTTGCTGGCGGTGAATCTAGTTACGAAAACTGCACATTTTTATGTAAGCTTTTTATGTATTACTATAGGTACCTTTTAGAAATTCCTAAGTACTATGAGGACAAAGCATTGAAAATGTTATACAAATTTGTAAATTTAATAATTCCAAGAAAAACTTATACTGGATTTCCTGTAAAAAAAACACCAAATTAGTATTTTAAACGAGCATATGAGTAAAATTCTGTTTTTTTTCTGAATACCCAAATTGGTTGAATTACAATACTTGACGATACTGTGATATTCAACATTTTTACTTTCTCTACTACGTATAGTAGGTAGGGGAAATTATTATTGTATTCCACCCAAAAATTCGATACCGAGATTTCACCGGAAATATATGTTTTGAGACACTTGAATCTAAAGAAAGGCGTTTCTGGAAACATGTCCGTGTGTGTGTGTGTCTGTGTGTGTGTCTGTGAACAGCGTAACTCAGAAACGAACAGTCGCAAAAACACCAAATTTGGTATTTCTTCAGTATCTTCCAGAGATGCCACACGAAGGTTTTAAGAAAACCCCATCACACCAGATTACCCTTTACATGGAACACTTTTCGAAAATTTTAATTTTCTCAAAAATGGCTCTAACGATTCTGATTAAAATATTATATGTTTAAGATATTTTCATGACAAATGAAATGTATATCCAGCAGTATTCTTCCTTGTTAACGACTTTTGCATAACTGGTAAACTATAAGAGATAGCCAAAATTTACTGCACAAGAAATGTAGATCGAGTTAAAATACACAATTTATGTCATGCATTTTTTTTGAGTGAATCCTTTTGGAGATATTGATAGTTATTCCCTTAAATTTTCCAATATTTTTCTTAAATGGGAATTCATTATTCATTTTTTTATGTCCTGGACATACAAAGAGAATGGAATGCGCCACATAGCAACCAGCTCTTAGAATATTTAACTATAGCTTAAACCCCACCAATTCCCCTTTCATCTACAAGAAAATTATCAATAAGATTACTATCTCGATATCTCGATTAACATGAAGCGTATGGAGAATAAGCGTTTGTAAAAAAGTAGAGAAAGTCATATAAGTGTAACACATCAGATTTTTTTAATTGTTCCATACCCTGGCACATCGGAGACGTTTTACTTTCGATCATATAACATATATATTTTAAAACATTTCGAGTCTGGTATTGCAACATTACATGCATGGATAGATTTATATACATTAAATGATTTTTTAACACAGTTCAGGAAAATGATACTAATAAGATATGTACAATAATATTGAAAATAAGTACAGTTTAATAGGTTAGGATCTGAAAGCGTCAATAAACTATTCTAGTTGCATATATTTAACTTCATACAACTTTTGGCTATAAGTATAAAAATTTATTTGATAATTAGAGTAGAAAATGTAAATTTAGCACAATATATATCGAAGTTAATGCATTCATACTTTTCAAGTTGTGAGTACAGCGAAATCGTGAACATAGCCATTGCTAACACTGATAACCTGTATAAAGAAACCTGTGCCGCCATTGTTTATACTAATAATCATGAAACAAGTAGAGCTATAAGACTGGTTACATTTTCAGTAAAATATTGGAACAAAACTCATAAGAGTTCAGAAAGTTTGGTATTAGAAACAGTAAAACAAAACAACAGGTTATGAGTACACTATTGTTTATAATACAAAGAAACTTGAAATGGTCCATCGCAAAAGCACAAAATGATTGAAAGTGCGTAATATAATGATGTAATAAACCCGTAAAATCCAGTGTTAAATAAATTTGGAATAGTTACTTAATTCCATTCCAAGAGTCCAGTGTTTCCTACTAATTTTGGCCAACCAAATACTTTTTCCCTCCAAGTTTGAGTTTCAACGGTATAATGGGCGCAACAGTTCTAGACACGTGAAAACCTTAATGAGAGCTATGATGCGAGTTGCTTACCAGATCAGAAAGACCGGTCGTCTGCATGCTTCAGAAGTGCGTGGGACAGTCATCGTCAAATATCCACACCGGTTATGCAGTGCGTTGCGCTGATAAACTTAGTTATATACAGTATATTAAAATCCACGCTGTAAAAAGTGCTTAATATAAAAAACGCTGTCAATCATTGCCTCCAATTCTTCCACATCTAACAACCCTTCCTCTTCTGCGGAATCACTCACATTATTGCCGTCATCACTGCTGTCACTACTTTCTGCACCATTATCCTGCATGATAATTATTTCTATTTGATTTTCTGAAATTCCGTATTTTTCGGAATAATGATTCTTAATTTATTCATGTCGCCATACATTTTTCCATTCTGGCCTTCCAATTTCAGCAAATTGCTGGCGTTATAACTGCTCCACATATTTTAATTTAAAAGTGATATTTCTGCATGCCACCCATTTTTTTATATCAGCCCAGATTAATTCGATTGGGTTTAGATCTGGGCGATACGATGACAGTCTAAGTACATTATGGCGATGTTGTATTACTATCTGGTCAAGTATGTATGACTTCTGAAGCTGTTTGTTGGCTTTAATTAAGTTATATAGCTTTGTTTTACTCATGCTTTCATCTATAGCTTTATTATATCTAAGTAACCAAGCTCTAATTTCTTCTTTCAAGGAAGTTGAGGTAGGTGGTTTATGAATTTGAGTGTTGACGCATTGTGAAGTATTGTCGATGACCAGAATAGACCCAGCAAGCATATTAGGTATCAACATGGCGTTGATTCACTTCATGTAATTTTCTGTATTCATTTCTTGATGAAAATCCCCTGTTGTTTGTTGCGACTTGTAAAAGAAGGGCATTTGGAACGAAGCCGATCTTTCCAACAGCATGAACGATAGTTAGTATTTGCCCTTTGGCAACAGGTGCCTGCAAACCTAATTCGCTATCGTCTCTCCAACTTTTAGATGCTGTATGACTGTTGTGTATGCAAGACTCATCTTCATACATTGTAGTATTTTTCTGAAATTTGTAGCACCACCTTGAAAATTGATGCTGATATAAGTACACATTGATATAAGTACATATAAAATTAGTCATTTGGAATGGTTGAATCAGACTGAAAAATTAAATGCCGTAGACGGGGTTTGAACCACAGATCTTAGGGTTTCCGTGCCGTTGCTCTAACCAACTAAGCTATGACGGCAACATTTACTTTTTATTTTTATTTTTATTTTTTTATTTTATTATTATTTCATTTTATTTATTTATTTATTTATTTTGCTTTTCTGTTAGAACTCTTCTATTTGATTTCGGTTCTTCCACTTGAACCCTAAATATTTAATAATTTTTCTGAGATTTGTAGCACCACCTTGAAAGTTTCTGCTGTGTTTCAGCTGGATGAGCAATCTGCTTATTATTAGCACAGTTTTTTCTTCCACATAGGAATTGTGAATCGTGCGCCGAATGACGCATTCGAAATCGTCTATTTCTGTAATATGTTTAGGGACCTTATGTTTCTTCTCAGGCGCGTCAAATGGCACTCTTTCATCCATGTTTTTTTTTCTTATCTTTGAGAACTCTGGAAACGGAACTCGGTGAAACACCAGTTGCTTGACTACTCTTTCTTTCACTCTCTTAAGGCTTTTGTGGAACTCGGACGAACATATATTTTCTTCCTTCATCTCTGCTTCTTGCTTCATGAAGTCGAGGACATTTGCAATTATTTCCCTACTTTGACTACGTAACACCTTACCACTTAACTTTGAAAACATAGGAGCCATGGTTATAAATATAACAAATATAAAGTAAGTACTATTTAAATACTGCTCTCTTTAAAATTACAACCAGATGCAGACACTTTCTATGCAGACTGTATGTGTTACGCACTGTGAGTAAGCAAAGGTGTTATATCGCTTTCGTTGATTAAGCTAAACATAAACCATTCCTAGGCTCGGCAGCTGGGGTAGCAATCAAGGTCACGATTCCAGAAGTTTTGCGCGAGTAATAACATATATAATTTAATACGCTTTTGTGGCTTCGTAATGTATCAGAAAGCACTGAAAAATGGCATTTTCACTCATAAATCAGCTTTGACATAACTGTTTCCTTATGTTTATATTGAGGCCACCAGCCCAAGATGGCGTGTGGATACCACGTGATCAGCTCTCCGCCAATCGGTAAGCCGTATTCGCGGCATTATCAAGATAAATCAGTTGCTGTGCTTTGTATATAAAGAACTTTAGGGGACACGCGTTAAAGCTGCCATCTGCACGTCAAGTATAGAAGTAGAGAACAGTTGCCTCGCACTGTGGACTCGTGCCAGGAAAGGATGGTAAGCTACAGGAATGAGCCCTAGAAGTCAAACTGTCCGATACACTCCGAGCCAGAGTTATCTCGTATACGATCCGTTGCGATATGATCACGTAGTTAAAGCGATGTAAAATAAATTTGAGGAAAAAAAAGGGAATTGCGATAATCAAATGTTTAAGAACTGGACGCTATATGCTAGCCCTAAAATTCCACACTGTTCTCTTGTAATTGAAAGAAACTACTTAATGTCGACAGGTGTTTAAAAAATAAGCTATCGAACAATTAATAGCCGATATCTCGGAAAAGGCTAATGCCACAAAAGTGTTATATTTATTTACATTAAACTGTGTGTTTTAAAGGGAGACATTTTTAGATGGTGCGTTTTCGTCTATAGCTTTAGCAGCTACAAGACCATCTTCCGGACTTCACCAGAAAATTCAGATACACAGTTTATTTGCCATGTAAATTTATTTAATGTGTAGTAGTTTAATCCAAATCGTTAAGAACCATTCTTCAAAGAATAAAAAGTTTGAAAAATTTATATGACAAGATAATTTGGATTTGGGAGATTTTTTTGAAAACCTTCTTGCCGCATTTTCGGAATATACTGAACTTAAATACCAAGTTTTGTATTTGTGCGATTTTTTTCAGTTATTCTGTTCTCTCTCTTTTTCTCTCTCACGCACACACACACACACACTCTCTCTCTAAACATTTAGTTTTTTTAATTCAGGAGCATACATTTGCGGTGAAACCACTCTATCGAATTTTTGAATGTCATGCAATGCCTTCGCTACCTATTATGGACGTAGAAGTAAATAAAAACGTTATCTTCATATTTACTTATACTGGAAGAAGTCCTTAATAACACGGCTAGAAATTATGTCCTTCTTCTGCCAAGCGTAGCAAAATGTGGCTTTTATTACTAAATGACGAGGTAAATAAATGAAGTTTTATAACTCATTCTTCCCCTTTCCCTCTCTCATCCTACTTCACTCATATTTGTTTGTTTCCCCCATCGTTCTGTTACTCAACACTATATAAGCAGCAAAAGTATTTAATACATGGGATAGGTACCTGGCTTTTCAAGGTTTGCTGGAAAATTAAAACGGGTTTATGATTGTCCCCGTTCGGGGTTTTATAACGCATATGTAGAAAACCTTTACCGTCGTTTTTGTATGCATAAAATTCAAGCAATACGCTGTTTCTTGAATCTGCTAGATTACAGCAACAGAATTTATTGTTTATATTTATGCAACTAGGCCGAGAAAGGATTAAAATTGCAACTAGCTTCTCATGCATTAACATGAACGTATTGAAACTTATGCTGCACCCGTATAAATTTAGAATGGGTTTATAATAGCTGCATGAACATTAACTAAATGCGTCAACTGAATGTGCAATGAAATTCAATTCCAAAGTTAATGTTATGTTGCGAAAATTGTAACGTAAAACAAAACGGAATCTTGTTATTAGAAATTAAGAGAACTAGATATTTCCTCAATTGAACCACAAATGTATGTAGTTCATTCAACAAAATGAGTATTACAAAATAATGCACACAGCACTTTCACTCATTATAGCACCTGAAGTTGTACTTTCTTCCTATTTGCACGTCTTCTGTTTCGACTTCTTGGAACACGTGGGAGTGAAACAGCTGAGTTAGTTTCTTGTGACCGTCCGGCTATAGCCGGGATACACGAACTTGAGATGGTTGGTTCATGCTACAACGCATTTAATGACTGCGTCGTTGCACTGCTAAGAATTTTGTGAAGTTGGTCACACATTCAACGTGCGTCAAATTTTACGCGCGTTGCAAGACGCCTTAGATTTCTAACTTGCGTGGCCATGCACAAACATGCGTTGCAAATCTTGCACGTGCGCCATAGCATTCCATTTCTGTAACTACGTACCTCTGCACACGCGAGCGTAGGTACAGACTTTGCTCTAGCATAGTGGAAACATTTATCTTATTATTGCTTTGTGTTGTGCCAAAACACGGATATGGAATTCCTTATAAGTAAAGAAAAAACTATTTGTATTGTGGGATATGTTCAGAAGATACAAGAAGTAATTTTTGCTTAATTTGAAAATGCATCTTGTCAAAGTTAAAACAGAAAGAAATAAACTGGATATTAAACATACACAGCTCCTAAAAAGTGCTGTAGTACTTTCCATTAATCAAACATCATTTTATTCTATCATGTACCAAGGGACTTGTCCAACGTTTACAAAATAAATGTTTCTGTACCTATTTGCAGTTATATTAATGTTCATGCCATTGTGAAAATCTGCATCTTAAAATCCTTCAGGAATTAGTACGTTTTGAAATTTATACCCGTCACGCTCGATTACAGAATTACGCAAGACACAGCACTAAACAATTTCAACTGCAATGTTTACATTTACATCGATAGGTTTATGTGCTATTTATTTAAAAAAAAATCTAATGTGTTACACCCATGTGACTTTCTCTGCTCTTGTACAAACTATTTTTACAAACGCTTATTCTCCATATGCTTCATGTTAATCAAGATATCCAGATGTTAATCTTATTGCTAATTTTCTTGTAGATGCAAGGGGAATTGGTAGGCTTTAAACGATAGTCAAATATTTTAAGAGCTGGTTGCTATGTGGAGTATTCCATTCTCTTTGCATCACTAGCACAAAAAAAAAATGAATAAGGAGTTCCCATTTGAGAAAAAGTATAAGTATTGGAAAATTTAAGGAAATAACAAGCAATATCTCCAAAACGGTTCACTCAACAACAAAAATGTATATGACATAAATTGTGTATTTTAATGCGATCCACATTTTTTGTGTGCTAAAATGTTGTCTCTCTTATGGTTTACCAGTTACGCAAAAGTCGTTCACAATGAAGAATACTTTTGGTGACATTCCCAGAAAATTCGTGATATACATTTCATTTGTCATGAAAATATCTTAAATATAAGCCATTTTTGAGAAAACTAAAGTTTTCAAAAAATGTTGCATGTAAAGGGTAGTCTGGGGTGGGGGATTGTCTTGAAAACCTTTGTGTCGCATCTCTGGAAGATACTGAACCTAAATACCAAGTTTGGTGTTTATCCGACTGTTCGTTTCTGAGTTATGCTGTTAACAGACAAACACACGGACATGTTTCCAAAAATGCTGTTTTTGGATTCAGGGGGTCTCAAAACATGTATTTTCGGTGAAATCTCTGTATCGAATTTTTGGGTGGAATACAATACTTCCCCTACCTACTATACGTAGTACAGAAAGTAAAACATCCAATAAAAAGCTTCCATGGAGACGTGTTTCACTGCACTCACCATCTTCGCAAAGTACTCCTCTTTTACTTCTTAACAACTTCAGAGCGAGATAACCGAGAGTTTCAGTGTCCATCTTGCAACTTCTTCTGAGATGCGCATGAAATAATGCCCTCGTATGAAGACGTATCCAAAGTGCATTATTTTAACGCACGTATAAACTTGCATTTCAACGCTCGTGCGTCCCTAGCCTAAGTAGGCATGGCACTTTGTTATATATTAGAAAAGGTTCAAAATAGTGATTATTGCCATCTGTTAGGTGCTTATTTATTAAGTTAATTTGCAAGCGTCATTACTGCCGTATTGGCAAAGCAATAATGCTAGAAGAGTTACATATTTATTGTTTGTTTACCACCATAGTGATTGATCTCAAGGACATGTTAACTCCTCGGGCCCGACAAAGCTATATCGCGTCTCACGATTAAAAGACAGTACAGGTTAAATCGGGCGCACTGTTGTCACTGATGTACTCTACATACCCTCTCAACTCTTGCGCCCAGCTGCGATCGGTCTACCAATTTAATGTCATCTTTTGAAGGATACAATACCGAATAGTGAAATGTCTGCACTGCTATTTAAGTTCATTGTAAGATATTTAATTCTCACCTACATTTTATGTCTCTTCTTTGTATTTTTAGTACTTCGAAATACAATGTTACAGAGACAAAAATATTTGTTATCACAGAAATATGGACAATAAAATGATAAAAGCTATAATTTCTTGGGGTAACATCACTGTTTATCCTTGACAAAATCATGTTCAACGTGGGTGGAATGTTTTCAAGCAGCAAATAATGAGCGATGCACCACACTCCGCTTTGCGCTATTCCATTATACTGTGTTATCCTAACGTGGTTTTGTTTTCTACATTCTTTTTATTTTTGTCCATTCTTTTTATACGTCCTTAAGGTTCTTTCATTCGTTCCTTTTTAATCCTATTCTCTTCTCTTTCTGAACAGGGATAGCCTTGGCTGCTTCTTTCACCGTCTAACTAACACATATTTTACTTGAAAAATAATCTAACGCTTTCATTATTATTTCGCGTTACTTCCTAGTTTAGCAACATTTTGTCTGTTCACCCTCCATAACCACAAATATTTACGTAAAATGTTAAATAAATACCCTGTCTAACACTTCAAGGTGTTGCACTCGCAGCTACTTACATTGGATAGCCTATACTGCCTTCTGCCTGCGCCTGGCCTGAATAGATGGCTGACTTTTGTTTGTTATACACAATAAATACAAGAAGTTATAGAATCTGGTTTCTTTTAAAAACTGTCTCAAACCCTCCTAAACATTTTCTCTCGCTTGGCCCTCGTTGTAAGCACAATAGGAAAAGCGATTCTCGCTGGCTGACTTTTCTACTGCATAGGTATAGAATTTTCTTAAAATAGTTAATTTAAGAATTATAACACTCATCTTATTAAAGGTGGAGAAATATCAGGCAGGTATCAGCGTGCTAGTTTACTCTAGCTAATACAAATATTGTTGTGTTCTACATATTGTGCGTGATAGAACAGCAAATATAAGACTTTTACTGAAAAACTCGTTTTCTTTAGAAATGTGTGCCCACAGAAATCTATTAAGGCTTTACAAATTATATAATATGAGAGAGGAAAATATTCTGCGAGGGATAATGTGCTCACAGCTGAAATTTATGACAAGTGAATGTTTATGCAATGTTGTTAGTTATTAAGTTATTATTAGCAACTTGGTGACAGCGAGAGAGTAGAAACGGACAAGCTAATGCCAGCATGACCGTCCCCGTAGCGCAACTACCTCTTACTCGGGGGACCCGGTACTGGCGTGGGGATTTTCCCCCTTTGGAAGGTCTGGTACGGAGTGCACTCAGCTTTCTTAGGTTCCTGAGGGGACAATTGAGAAGGTACGTGATGGAAACATAGGGTCCCTTGTTGAGAAGACCGCCTTAATCGGCCGGGAGGGATCCGGGGCGCTGACCACATCCTCCTCCAGTATTGCCCCTCACTAATGACGCCTGTAGTGGATAAAAGTGGGCGATGCAGCGGTCGGGGCGGTAGGCCTTGGTCCGATCCTTGTCTGGCGCGCCATGGATTGAATTGAATAATGGCAACATGTATGCGTGAGATAGAGATGTCCCATTTACCTCCGTGCAGTCTTTTAAGGTTAAGGAAAGCTATAACTCGTGTTTGTGATAACTATAGGCGGTTTGTTGATATTGTAAGTGAAGTGAATCAGTGATAACGAGGTTCTGTTTAGGCATTTCGACAAGAAATATATGTAAAAAACTCATCGTGTGCCCGTTCATTGTAATGCTGCCTTTTAATATACACTGAAAGGACTAAATGCCCCGCAGTGTAGTGCACTTGGTGTAAGAGAAATTACAACAAGGATTCAGCTGTTGTTAACACATTGCAGTTTTCAAACGATCCCCAGAGACGATTAAAATGGATTCAGTATATACGTGGAGAAAATTTTGAGCGAGGTGAATGGCTAAGGTTGGTTTACTTCTTATAGCTTAGTACACATTCATGCAATGGAAACCGGTGAAAACCAAATCCTTGCTTAAAATCTGAAATTAATATAACCTAACACACATTTATTGTCTTGACTTAAAAAAATATTCTAACCATTCCAACTCTTAATAACTTATCACATGTTAATGTCTAAAATGCTAAATGACAAATTCTGGAATGTTGTGCTTTCCTAAGCATGTTCGTATATCAGTACAACCATGTGGAGAACAAAGAACATAATGTAATAACTGTTAAGGGTTTTTCCAAAATATTTGGCGTCACATGATGGGAATCTGTGTCAAAGTTACTTGTGCAGGTATTGGTTTTTTCCAATTTGATTTTCAACCGCTGATTCAGATTAATGTGCACAATCATAAAACGACCATAGACAAGGTTTGGTTACATGGTCAGCAAGATAGAACAAGTTTAACACCTACTACACCTACTACATTATGTAACATTAACGTTATCGGGAATATAGAGATTTTTGTGATTGGTCATGTCCAAATGATAGCTTTCCTAATAATGTAGAATGAAGTGGACAGAATATAAATTAATTCCTTCAGGTAGTACGGCAGTAAATGAAAGACTGTAAAAGTCAATTTTTAGGCAATCTATTTATCAATATATTGTGGCGTAAGGGTGAGGACGACGCCATCAGTGCCTTCACCTGAGGATGGCCTCGAGAAATTTACAGGTTGCGGTAGCCGGAAGGTTTGGTGAAAGCGTGCCATTATAAGACATGTAACTGTCTGTCAAAGATCCCTAAGTTTAAATACCGACAAAATGTTGATTAATGCCTGGCTGGTAACTGACGTAAGCGTATGTCAACAGAAATTACGTAGCTCACCCACGTGTCAAATATGAAGTGTTCTTTTACCCAAAACCGCGTGTCACCAAACCCCTGTTTACTGCAACAGGAAATGACTCGCAAGGAACCTAAAACCTATTTCCTGGAGCTAATTAAAAAAGTGTGCTTTAGGTATCTCGAACCTTATAAAATCACATCTATCACAATCATTTAAGATAAAACTATAAGCGTAAAATACCTATGCTGAATATTTAATAAGAACGTTGGTGGAGGCTTACAAAGAAGATAGTCTCAAATTAAACTTATGGAAAATAGAATGCCACGTGAAAGGGTGAGAAGAGTGTGATTTGGATATAGAATGAATAGGAACTATTAAATTTTTTCAATAATACTAATATTTAGGAACAGTTCTGAACAAGTCGAGTAATTCTGAAAATAATACTTACGTGCCCTAACAAAATATTGTGGAGTACAGAAATGCATGAAGGAACAAAGAAGTAATTGTAAGAGCTATTATTGAAAGCATCATGACATATGGTGATGAAGAAGGTTGAAAGAATGTCAGAAGCAAAAATAGTGTGCGGTGGAAATGAATGCCGTATCTAAAGAATGCAGGAAGTAAGGAATAGTATATAATAGAAAGGTGTGTATCAACCAGATTCCGTAGTTGATAGATTGGAGATTCTCAATTGGTATGGGAACCTTTGTAGTGTGTAATAGCACTAAAATCTATATTTATGAATGTTTTAAATTGTTTGCCTTTTTCTCACATGGGTGTTCCTAATATATAAGGCATTTTAGGTCTTATTAGATCATGCCGCATTCACTTCATGTGAGTGAAATAATCCTAGTTAGCCAGACATAACTTTATGGCGTCTTCGCTATTTCTTTTGTTATTCGTATTACCAAAAGAATACAGATTTTTGGAGGTTATAAACAAATAATAAATTTACAGACTTTTAAACTAATTCCGATTATCGTTTTGAAATTATTTTATCTAACAGAAAACGTTATAATTGTTAATTTTCTAAAAACTCATATTTATCTTATGTAACGGATATTTACAACTGTTATATCAGTGAGGAAGTGTACATTGCATTTACACCACATACACATTATGTTCCATTTGAATACACTAAGGCAATATTATGTTACTGGTTCATAGGTATTAGACCTAAGGCAAGAAGAAGGAGATCCTAGACAGAGATTTTCTTCTTATAGATTAGTTACAGTGTGAGCCTCATGGAAGAGCCAATGTGCACAAAGATCGCTAAAAAGTTAAGTTTTTATGTTAAACAGAAATATTTTGTGCCAAATTAAATTGTTAATCACTATTCCATTTTAAGCTAATGTCAGTAAAGCTTACGTTTGTATTTTATTTTCAAATCTTTTTTGTGGACACATTTATATGGCTAATCATTTCCTACTTGTATGGGTTTCAATAATTTTGGACAACATTATGCTTCAATACTTTCAAAATTTCGAAAATGAAGATTCTGTAAATCTAAATCTGTGAAATAGCCTGTAGGTTTTTCTCTCACGTTATGGAGTAGTTTACTGGTATATAAATAACCAACACGCTGGTACCTAATTTATGAATATGCATTTCATTTCCAAAATCCATCTTGGATGAACGAATATATACAACAGTTTCTTCTTTTAAAAAGTGTTCAAAACCATTATAAAAGCGTAAATTATAGTTTTAGTCAGTTATACTGGCGATTTTCAAGTACATAAGTGAAAAGCATAATAGAAAATACTTTATTTGGAAAGATTACGTCTCAACTAGTCCTGCTGCTACACAAATTCCTAAATGGATAAATCTGAATAGCTTAAAGGGGAATAAAACATACTGGAAACATTTAAAATAGAGTAAATTCTGTAATCTCATCTAAATAACCAATGTTTATTAACATCACAACAGGGTTTATGGGAGAATAGATTCGTGTTACGTATATAATGGGTCAAAAGGTCGCAGCTGCGTTTGGATTTACTTTTACTCACACCAACTTCTTTTATTTATTTATTTTTTTGGCTAAAGGTGTGACGTCTTTTAGCAATTTTGATTAGCAACATTCGTGGAAAGACAAACATTAATATAACGCCAACCCTTTTTAAACGACTCGTGTATGCATTGGAACCACTCCCACTTTCCCTACTACTAGAGGACGTGGGTTTTGATTTTTGAAGAGAAACTCATGATGCATTTAATTTTTACAATTTAATATATAGCTATCTTGAACTTTGGACATATTTAAAACTTTGCAACATCAATTGATAACTTCAAATGTAAATTTTCTTGCCTGCTAAACCATATAATTTCCCTAACTTCACTCACTTCTCACAGTGAACCTGTGAAGAAAAGTCAAACATTGTAACTTACACAAGAGAAATGTGTTTTATTAAAAAATAATAATATTATTTCAAAGGTTATGAAGAATTATTTTTGTTGAGTTTATATTTAGTTTTGAATACACACAACAACTTAAAGTGTTACAATTGTTATATCGAGACGGTGGGATGACACTGGTTATTTTGGAATAAAATTTTTCGTTAAACATTAAACGTTGCATTAACAATACATGAACTTTTCACTTTCTTACGTATAAGTGAGGATGCTGAAACATTTTGTATATCATTAATGATTATCTGACTGAAGAACGAACCGCTGCGCAATGACAGCTGTCTCTTGCATGCTCGTTACATTTAGCTTTTCTGATGTACCGTATGAAATAAGCTGTATTGCCCGATCCGCGAGATCGCATGCACATCTCTGTCCTTCTCTCCCCTTCTTCATCCTGGTCCTTAAACACACACAGACAGAGAGAGAGAGAGAGAAAGAGAGAGATTGGAATCTGCTAATTAGTTTTATAGCTATCTTAAAGTAAAGCAAAACACTTGCCTATTCGATACAAAATACGCAGTTATTTTCACACTGGAATTTTAATTGGATTTTTAGCTTTTGGAAAGTCACTTCAAATTTTAAAGGTAATACTTGAGTTAGAAATAAATACAAATTTCACTGAGTTGGGCAAATAACAGGGCTTGGGTTTCATTTGTTTCGTTTTGCAGTTCATAGACGGTTACTACAACTACGTTTTGTTCAATGCAACTACTATGTTTTCTAAGTTGCAAGCCATAACTCCATCACTGAACTTTCGAATACAGCTGGTGCAATTCTGTTGGGAAAACAATTGGGTCTTTCTCAAGATCTGAGGCAAATGTACAACTTAGCAATTTAAGAGCCTTGTCCATGGTCAATTGATGTATATGAGGTAAGTTTTACGAACAGACCTTAGGCGATCGTATCAACAGTAAGCATATCCCAACAATGTAGCTTTAGGCACTACTAAAATCCTATCCAAATCAGTAGAAATTGATCAGTTATTGTATTGGATAATTAAGTCTCTGTAGTTTCTATAATTTATGTTGTAGAACTATGTAAATATAGCCTAATTTTCGGAAAACTACTTACATAGAGAGTTAACTTAGAGCCACTTAAAATTGTGTTCTGGATTGCTTAAAGTACGTGCGCCTAAAGAATATTTCATTATTAGTATACTTTATGTACGAAAATGCTATACGACGCTAAATTACAAAAGAAAACAAAGAGACAAACAAGGTCTTCAACAACGGAGATCGAACCCCTGTTTTCAGTATGACAAATAGCGATGTTAATCACTGCAGTGCAGTACAGTACTACGAACTACTATATATACTGTTCTTGATGCAGGCTGCTTTCGCCACGAATGTCAGGCTGTGTACATTACCAGCACTCTTGTGTTGCTTCTATATTAACAACAGAACACCAGAACTCGGCATGACCGCGGAGCGATGCCCCAGTCATTGCATTGCGAACGGAAAGAAAACACGGCTGCGAGCGACCATGTATCCAGATGCCGGAATAGATGAGCTCGAAAATGGTTTAGATCGTCCTTTGCAGTGCTCTAACATTATACCCTTGACATAAACTTCTTATTTTTATAACTACTAGTCATTAACCGTCACTTATAATACCGAAAATAATGGTGGATGAAAGGAGAAGTTCTAATGTGACTCAAAGGGTTTCAGAAGGACTTAAAGATCGCGGTTTGAAAACACGTCTCACAGTTAAGGCAAGTATGGAAATTTGTGACAACTGTATGCGAAAGGGTCATAATTCCATATAATTTTATCATTTAGTTTTGTCAAAAAGGAGAAAATGAACAGGCACTTGATGTAATAGGCAAAGCAAAGCAAGCTCTCCCCTTCGTGGGACTTACAGGCCACAATACCTGTGGTTAGATGCCTGTCGGGGAGCTGAAGGTCAATGGATCAGAAAGTTACAACCAGGGTAGGCGATCAGCACGACACCCGGGATGAGAGCGAAGAAGATGAGATGCGAGAGATGAATGACAGGAAAGGAAAGATGGAGTACCGATGGAATTATGAATGGCGGGGGGAACCGGTGAACACGTGGAAAATCCACCCAGACGCCGTTTTGTACACCACAAATCCCACATGCGGTTCCTTGGGATCGAACCAGTGGTAGATTCCGCCTTAGTGGGAGGCTAGCAGTCTAACCACTCGGCCATAGCGCCGTTCAATGTAAGAGGCATTTAGTCAAGTGGATGAATCCGGGTGGTATTCGTAGTTCCTGACAAATAAACAATTTTTTTGCAGCAGTATAACAAACACTTGACTCATTCCAGACTAATTGGCAATAAAGATAACTGCGGACGGGGTTCGATTCTCGAAAGGAGGTGTCTTATCGCGGCTTCATTTGAAGGGAAGAGAAGTTGTTCCGTGAGAGCACAGAGCCGTTTCTATGGCAACCAGCCCTGGAAGCTAATGAATATAAAACGACCTGGCGTAACTCATCTCAACTGTCCTTTGTATGACTCGGCTCCGGAGGTTCGCATTACAGGACGCTTTATTTGTTTTGGCGGACGAAGCAAAACATGTGAGATCACCTGGTGTTCTCGAGTAAGGGCGCGGTGAGTAGTGGAGGGGAGAGGCACCGCGCCGGTCAGGGGCGCGTGCTCGCACAGCATCCCCGATACTACCCCGGTGGACTTTAGTCGGGCGTCAGGCTCCGTCCGGGACGGCCAGCACATCCTCCACGACGTGGAGCTGCCTCTTTCCCTGCATATAGAAATCACAGCAGATCATTTGATCTTCCTCCGCGAAATACATTTAAGCCGTGTAGATAGTTAAGACATTTGGCATCTTCGCATTGCGTGTTGTCTACGATGTAAGGAGTATTACTGTCTGAATCTCTTTTAAACCGCGCTTCAGATTCACTTTCGCTGAACTTCGCTGCTCACTTTTAACGGGGATTCATCCACGTGGTTGGTAAGAGTGTGAAATATGTAACAATATCGGGTTTAACTGTTGCAGAAAAAAATATATTAACACAAACTCTAGCTGTAGTGATAAGAAATTAAAATGCATTAAAATAACCTTCAAATTGAGTGGCACTTGGAGAAGAAAAAAGTTATCGTTCGTCCGTTACACAGGTAAGATAAAGGATAGTATATTAATTGATCTCCTGTGTCATTTACATTCATACAAGTTTTAGTTTTATTCTCAGATACATAACTGTACATTTCCACAAATGTGTGAATACTTCCTCTTTATTCAGAGCAAGAAATGAAGTGTTACACTTGTACCGTAATTTATCTAACTCGAGCACCAGTAAATATTAATGTGTTGATCTCTGAAAATATGTAAATTTTTTATACTTCGGTAGTTTACTTTTTAAAACCCGAACTTTCACTACAGTAGAACACATATTAAGAAATCCACAGTAGAACATAATATTATAGCGTTAGAATTAAAAGCAAACTGGAAAACTTACGTTTCTTAAAGATATTATTTCTCATACCTAATCGTATATTAAAATATAAATCACACATTATTCCTTGTTTTCTAAATGGATGAAAGCGTTGTTCATTAACATCGTAAAGGATATTCGATGAATAAATATCTTACGGACTTTCGTAACCAACCTGTTTTATTTTAAGATACATTAAAAATATATCTTGGCCCAGTATGTGTATTACGATACACATACACTTCATCTCTTAAATAAACTTCAAACTGACAAATGTCTTACCTATTAAACATAAAAATCTCCAAATACCTTGTTAAATTACGTAAACATAATAGGGTAGAAATACGAATGCAGGGCTCACTTTGATACTGTCAAACCCTAAGGGTAATAAACTGGAAGTTCTATATTTCGAAAAGCCGTAAACAGCAACTTATGTTCTAAATATAATAGGCTATATGCAAAACAAAATAAGTGTTAATCGCTGTGTTGATATTTTGAATACGACTTGTAAATTATGTTTGGTGTAAACAAGTGGGTAAACCTCGAATATCTCTTGTATCAGTACTACAAGTTTCATTTTAGTGTAAGCTATATCATTTATAATGTACGAAAAACAGATCCGAACTGTTTCAGTTAATATTGACACAAGCAGTACGTAAAAACGTGCAGTTTTCTTTTGAATCAAAGTTTGCTACCTTTCCCTAATCAAGTAAAAGGTGACGACTCTATTGGCAAAAATTTATTTACAGAGCCTTAGCGTTTTGACTTGTTAAATTTAGGTTTTAGCAAAGTGAGGAGAATTTATTATTAATTATGGGCAACAATGTACATGAATTCCTATATACATCAGATTCTAAAAAATATTTTTCGGGAATTTACAAAATAAAATATGTTTTTGTTTGTCATATCATGTTTTACGGAAATGTTAGATATTTTAAATTTATTTTGCAAATAATATATATATTTAAAGCACCATATAGACATTGAAGTGGCTTCGGAAATGTTGGGCTATTGAGATATATTATGGCGGAATATTTTAGGCTAGGAAATACAAGAATATCCCTAAGGAAAGTTGTAATAAAAAGTAAAATGTATTCTTCGTCTCAGGAAAATTCAACTAGTTGTTCGAGTTTATACGACCTTCTTAAGCTATTAGCAAAGTTATAAGCAATAATACTTTGACGTATAATAAAAAAAGGTGGGTAAAATGTCAAACAGTATTTTTTGGCAGAAAAATATTCTATAATGGAGCATAAAGACATCATGTTTCTTAAGTGCCCCAATTCTCATAAAGTGGTGCTAAAATTAAAAGCAATCCGGAAAGTTTAGTCAAAAGTAAAGATTTTAACCTAAACGCCGACGTTATTCATTTTTATTTTATTTGACATGTTTTTATCATTCTAGCCGTTCAAATGTTTCCGCTGTTCAGATTATGGTTAATAAAATTGTTTTTCGGCGAACTCAAACCTTTTTTTGCTTTCTTCCTTCAAACGAGAGTCAGTATCAACCAATATTATCTTCCTTTATATTGCCTAAGCCGCTTTATGATTATTTCACACGTTAAACACTGTAATTAGGAAAAACTATAAGTTTAAACGTTTTACGTTTGTTTCCAAGGACTTTAAATAATCCTATCTCAGGTCAGCTAACAAGTATAACATCGTTTCATGGTGAGATCAAAGATCGCGCGTATGCGTGCGCTCCGCACTGGGAGGTTTTTGTTTCCGCGTTACTTACAAGTGGTAGTAATACGCACTATAACGAGTAGTAACCTTGTTATAAGCGGTGGTGGAAGTCCTGTCCATCTGCTTAAAGTCATTGCTGAAATGTCCATTTCCACGCATATGTTCTTCCGTAATTGTCATAATTTCTGTTTTTATGTTCCCCTTAAGTTCGTCTTTGGTGAGGTGAACATATAATGTCTTTTGTAGAGTTACCCACAAATAGATGCACCAATTTCGTCAATTCTTTCCTCCGTTAGAACATTTCGTTTTCGCTAAGTTTAGCGGGTTTTTACTTTCTCTACTACGTATAGTAAGTAGGGGAAGTATTGTATTCTACCCAAAAATTCGATACCGAGATTTCACCGGAAATACATGTTTTGAGACCCCCTGAATCCAAAAAAAGCATTTTTGGAAACATGTCCGTGTGTGTGTTTGTGTGTCTGTGAACAGCATAACTCATAAACGAACAGTCAGATAAACACCAAACTTGGTATTTAGGTTCAGTATCTTCCAGAGATTCAACACGAAGGTTTTTAAGAAAATCCTCCACCCCAGATTACCCTTTACATGGAACATTTGTCGAAAATTGTAATTTTCTCAAAAATGGCTCTAACGATTTTGATTAAAATTTCATATATTTAAGATACTTTCATAACAAATCAAATGTATATATTGAATTTTCTGGGAATGTCCCCAAAAGTATTCTTCATTGTGAACGACTTTTGCATAAGTGGTAAACGATAAGAGATAGACAAATTTTTACTGCACAAAAAATGTAGATCGCGTTAAAATACATAATTTATGTCATATATAATTTTGTTGTTGAGTGAACTATTTTCGAGATGTTGCTTGTTATTCCCTTAAATTTTCCAATACTTATAGTTTTTCTCAAGTTCGTTATTCATTTATTTTGTCTTGGTAATGCAAAGAGAATGGAATCTGCACAGAGCAACCAGTTCTTAAAATATTTGATTGTCGCTTAAAGCCTACCGGTTCCCCTTGCATCTACAAGAAAATTAGCAATAACATTAACATCTCGATATCTCGATTAACATGCAGTAGATGGAGAATAAACGTTTGTAAAAATAGTTTATACAAGATTAGAGAAAGTCATGTGAGTGTAACACATCATATTTTTTTGAAGTTCCCTTGTTTACCCAGTTTATGAGTACTATATTTTACTGCTTACTTTACCGCTTATTACCCCCCTATACAACCCATACCCATGGCGGGACTCTCAACCAATCAACCAACCAACGTAACAGTGTAAACTCCTACCCGCGACCCTCAGCTTGGCGGAGCGCCGAAGATATACGCTCCAACGACCACGGCTACGAGGGCCGGCAATGTTTAGCGATCTCTTTGTCCTAATCTTATTAACCAGACGTCTAATAATTTCTCTATCTGGAACTGGAATACCCGGAATTTTAGCCTGAAATTCTCTACATAATTCGGTTTTTACGTGTGTATCGTTCACAAAAATTCATTGTTAAAGCGTGAATTTGTCGGCAGGCATTGCAGTGGACTAATAAGACATTAACACTCTTAAGCAAATCACACCAACACGGATGTCTTAAACTAAACGTTCACCTATCTTCTTACGTAATGAAAAACAAAGTATCAACTGAAGCACAGCTAATGAAGATAATCCTGAACGCGTCATATGCCGGCAGTTGAGCATCGGAAAAATACCGAGGTCACTGCAGTACAGCCGACTATGCATATAGCCGTTCAGTGGCCTCACCTTAAAACGCCCACACTGTACTTTCCGCTATCCACAATACTGAATCTAAAGTAATGCAACTATCGAGGGTAGATAATTGGACTATTTAAAATTTTCAGAAATGAATGGAGTTATGCTTCTATATAAGTAGATCTACTCATAATAATATCACAGTTAAGATTTAGAAAAATCCGTATTTTATTACATTAGAGACAAATTCTGGTACAATGAAGTAAAGTATGTGCTCTTCCAAATAACTGTATCCTCTTAAAATCTCTGTAAAGGTGGGAGTCATACTAGAGGCACCTTCAGCCAGCAGTGTTTAAATTATAATAGACTTTAATGAATTTTAAAGAAGAAACAATGTGTTATGTGATTGTAAACTAAGCAACTGCCGATTTGGCCATCTTGCTGCCTTTCGTCCATACCATTACGCCCAAATTTATTTCGTCATTCTGAGGATAGTTTACAATGAACACATTATTTGTAACAATTCCAAAGATGTATTTGAACACCATGTTGTGCCCCTGCGCCGGTTCTTATTAAGAAGGGGAACATTTACTCGTATTACTGCAAAACTGCAAATTTTCCTTATCAAAAGTAGTTTGGTTTTGAGAAGTAATGTGTCACACTGCACATGTGATACCGCAATAGTTAAGAAAAGCCGAGAAAGAGAGAGAGAGAGAGAAGAGAAAAACACTGATATACTGTTACACCAATTTATATAAGATGACCATTTAAGTCGAGATTGTACAATATCTCCAAATATAAGCATTGTAGAAAGAAATGTCTTGGATAAAAGCTGTTTGATTAAATGCCATCAGGCGTCTTTTATTTGGAGGACGTTGTGATGGTAATTTTAGGGCCAACTTAAATTGACCCTAATTGTAGTTTCCGGTTTAATAAAAATTAATTATTTCTACAACACTTAGTTTTGGAGGTATTGTGCAGTCTCAAGTTAAATGGTCCACCTGTATATGCCGTCAGCTTGCCTCCTTTCGCAGTATTTCACACCAAACATCCTTGTAGTTTTAAACTACAAATGAGCAATGCGGTTTAACACACACATACAAGCACACGCAATTGTTGTACTATCGGCAACAACCTAGGTGGAGATTAGCACTAGTATTTCTCTGCTCTCTACTTTCCGCGAGCACTCGAAGTACGCATATCATTTCTCCTCTAAGAAAAGTTACCAAATATTGTTTGAATGTGTCCTTTAGACAACTAATTATGTCTGCACTTGGAACATAATCCCGGTTACAGAAAGAAAATTTCCTTTGGCTGCCGCATTAATATCGACATGGCAGGTCACTAGTTGCTTAGTCGATTGCTATCCTAGCTACATACTAATGGCAATGCTTAATTCCCAACGCCATTTATTGTGAAACATCAAATATTTTGTCACTAAAGTGATAAGTAATGGAAACATATTGGAACTAACATTTAAACTGAAAGAAATTGTTAACTTAAGAGCTCATACATGCCAAAACTTCACAGGGTGACTTCTCTCGTGCATATATAAAGAAGCATGATAAGGAAATGCGGTTTAATTAAACGTTTTCTCCAAAAGATAGCACGCTTATACGGATACTTGCTTTTGTAAATGTTACCATACCAGTTCCTGCACAGTGTGAGTAATATGTTTCATATTTATATAAATAAAACTTGAGTGGTAGTTAGTAAGTTTCACTTAGCATGAACGGCTAATGGTACGAGTGAAAGTTAACCTAACTTGCAGTATAAGTACAAAATATACAAGCTTTTATTATTACATTTCTTTAATTTTTTTCAGAAAATGTAATGTATTCCACAGAGATTTTCTATTCAGATTAGCGGTCAGTATGAGAACGACGTAGTTAAAAAGGACCACAGAGGTAGTAAACCGCTCGAGTGTATACTGTTTTGGCTTCTATACAATTCCCAATCATATATTTGTTAAACGAAGAAATTAAACGTATCCATACTCACCAATTAATATGTGCAAACCATTCAGGCTGGAATTGATCCAAATTGCTTTACCTGTAATATTTTAAAAATAGAATTCAAGTGTAATGCATTTCAAGCGATCTATTAACAGAGCTTGCCTTTCCCAATAAAATAAATGGTGCAAATGTTCACCTTATAGATGCAAAACTACACGGCGAAATTTCAAAGATTCTAAAAGTTGATTCCAATAGCTGATATGTTTTATATTTTTGGAGAAAATTTTGGATAAACTTCAAATGCGAAAATTCCCCTTGAACTAAAAACCTTACCCATCACAATTATCAAAATACGGAGAACTTTTGGATATGAGGTTTAGATCGGAATACCTCGAAAGCTTGAAGAAATGTTATGAGAAAAGACAATTCTTAGGGTCAAACCCTACCAATTGCAGGTGTTGATTTTAGGAATTCCTGTTTTCCTCATGGGTAGTTGCACTTTGTTGCTAGAGGGAGAGCAGTAATGACAATTTGTTTATGTCCATCATCATTATGGTTTTGGCCTTTTGACCTGCTCTAGTCCAGTTGTTCCTTCCGCTGTTTACAAGGTCTACCTACTGGTCTCATCCCTGTAATTGTGATCTAGAATTTTGCAAGCGTTGCAAGTGATAAAGTGATTTAATGGTTATGCTTTATCTGATATCTTAATGTTTTATTTTGTAACTATTTCCACTGATGTTAAGGTACGTATTTCCGTTTTCTGGATTAAGCTTAAATAAGGTTTACTTTATCTACCGCGGACATAGTTAAGTAAAAAATGTGTTACATTCCACCCAAGAATTTGATACCAAGATCACACCGAAAATTCGTGTTTTGAGGCCCTGTGAATAAAAACAAAGTTACAAATAGGTCAGTGTGTATGTGTACCTGGGTGTCTGTGTCTGTGAACAGCATAACTGAAAATCAAAAAGTCGATAAGTACCAGTAATCAATTTCAGTATCTCCCAAGAATGAGACGCGAAGATTTTCAAGAAAATCTACCAACCCTAACTACCCTTTACACAGAACGTTCTTCGAAAATTTTGATTTTATAAAATACCATACATTAAAGATACATAAATGACAAATAAAATTCATATCCTGAACTTTTGGGAATAGCCTTTGAAGTCCTCTTCATTCGAAAGGAATATTCTATAATCTTTTATTACTTGTAAACGTTAAGAGATAGACGAAAACGTACTACACAAAAATTGTAGAAGTCTTTTAAAAACAATTTATTTCAAATGATTTGTTTTGCGCCATAAGCCATTTCTGAGATATCCGTTGTTGATGGTTCGAATTGTTCATTTCTTGGTTATTCTTTAAATTCCTTTCAATATTCAGTTGTTTCTCGCGATTGCATGGAAACAGTATGGAATTTTAAGGCCAGCATATAGCGTCTGTTGTTAAACATTCGACTATCGCTGTTCTCATCGTATCTACAACGAAATGTGTAATGTAACTATTTCTGAAAATCTGTTTGGATTAATACGTAGTAGATATAAAAATAAGCTTTATTAATATTAGCTTGTATACTCGCTAATAAACGAGAGGATAGAGAAAGTCATGTGAATGTATTACATCAGATTTTCATCCGTAGCGTATGTATCGCTTTAATATGATTTAAAATGGAAATGCTACACATTTTAACATGGTTTCTCTTCTGTTGTTTTCTTCAACATATTTTTATTGTTTCATAGGGATATTTAAATTCAGTTATTTTCTTTACATCTCCTTCAACCGAAAAGTACCAGCTTAAATAATTATATATCGAAATTGTTTCTACTAGATCTTTGCCTGTGACGTTTTATTAGATTACATATTTTTCTTTAAAAACCACGTGTATTCCAATTATTTTAATTAACTCAGTAAACAAATATATATTCATAAATTTATTATTATATACTAAAGGTTATTTTAAACAAATCATAAAGATATTGGAACATTATATTTTACTTTTGGTGCATGAGTAGGAGTATTAGGAACATCTTTAAGAATTTTATTTCGGACTGAATTAGCAATATTGTGGGTTTTGCCTGTTTTATACACAAAGCACATTTCTCACTGTAACATATGTTCGTCTTTAGCAACATTAATTGTTTATCTGTTAATAGTATTTGTCAGTGTTTAAATTCTTATGTAAGTCAAGTAAAATAGGCGATAAGTTATATTTTTGCCTTGATATGAAATTGATTTCAGTTGTTTATTCCGATGTTTATTATACATTAGTACGCAAGTGTTGAGCATAGGATGTGGATTAGGTGTATTAAATATATTCACTTATACTCCTATAATATTAAATTCTAGAAACAAGAGCCTCCTGACTGAGTGGTTAGCGTTCTGTCGTTCTGTATTCTCGGTCGAGACATACCCTATTCTTTTGTGGCTGAGAGATTTTATTTAATTAAAATCTTTCCCTCCTTTAGTCTAGAAGTATAACCTAAAAGAGAGATTTCTTTTACAAAGCAAAATGTGAATATAATCAACAGCAAACATACGGTTCAACGAGTTGCTAACAGCCTCAGTTATTTCTCAAGTCAAAGCTCTGAAACTATGCTATAGCTGAAAAGCAGACTATACAAATGAAAAAAGAACATTTTACAAGAAAATAAACATAAATAAGTTTTGAGTTTAAAATTTTTTCTAATCATACACGCTCAAATGATGTACAAGGTATTACACTAACCTTAAAATTCCACACTACGATACTCAGACTGAGGTATTGTCAACAGAGCTGAATTTATAGCCTGAGCAAGGTCCTGCACTCGTTTAAAAGGTTCTACAGCAATGCCAAATTTCACTCGAGGAAACAGCCAGAAGTCTCAAGGTGCAAGGTCAGGACCGTGGAGTGGAGGTCAAGCAACTGGACTTTAGCGGTTTCCATTTTCCTCAAATTTGCCGCAGTTTTGTGAGGAGACACATTTTCACACAAAAGCAATAGCCCTGAAGTTTCTGTCTTTGGACGCCGCCGCCTAGGTTCTTCATGTAAAAGATTCGAAATATAAGAGCCAAAGTATTCTCTGTTCATTGTCATTCCTTCTAGCATGCAGTCAGCTAGTAATGGTCGTTCATAGTTGAACGCGGTGAACATTCGCTTCCGAGAACGAAAATCTTGTGAAAGAACGTCTGGTCTTGGATCATTCTCATTTACCCAGACACAACTGTGAGCTTTATTTCGTGTGGTATAATAATAAAATCAACTTTCTTCAGCCATGCTTACATCTGTCAAAATTTTAGGGCCATTAGGTGGAAAAATTGATCAGCAGCTTCCTTGCACATTCTTTTCTCCTCTTCTTCCCTTCATTGGTTAGAGAATGCGGAACTCATTTGTCACATATTTTTCACATTTTAAATGTTCATGGTGTATACAGTCAATGCTGCCAATATTGATACCTACTTCCATACTTAGCATTTCAACAGTAATATTTCGATTTTCCTCTAAGTTCCTCACACTTTGAGGCAGTATTTTTAATACGTAAATGACTTCAGTCAAACTATATAGCATAAAATATAATAACAGCCCGCATTAAAGCAATATGTGTATAATATAATATACAAAATGCATGTAACAGTCATTGCATTAATGTTTATATTATTATGCATATGTTCAATAATGTTATGTGAATGCATTACGTAATTTAATCATGTAGGAGCTGTGAGAATAATAGGTTAAAAGTTGCTAAAAATGAGGTAACAAAGAGGTAATCTTGAGGCAATAATGAATTAGAAAGTTTAATAATGCTACTGGTAATTCTTGGAGCAACAATAATGTAATTTTTGAGACACTTTATAAAATAGCCAATCAACAACCAGAAAAATGCTTAAGTTAAATAAAAGTATACTATTGGAGTAGGATTAGCCAATCAGACACTGAAATAGGGCAAATTGTACAAACTCAGAATTCAGTTGCTAGTAGACAGCGTTCCTAACCACACGCGAAGCGTCCTCGAGATTTTAATACGTACTCAGTGTGAGACAAAAGTAGTTTACGTGTTAAAAAGTGCAACTAATTAATAAATAATCTCACAGCTCTCTATATCAGTGAAGTGTTATTTAAATCGTGTCAAGAATTAATAAAAAGGAGTGAAGTGCAAATTATAATCTGTGTAAGCCTATATTCTTAGCCGCACTACTCCCTGCAAAGATATTTATGTCTCTACAAATTAATACTGACTCAGCCGTGGTAAACATAAATATATAATATTTAAAGAAACAGTCCAATTACAAAGTTAACATTTTTAAACTTGGGGCGAAGGCTACCGGAAACTTTTTACCATACGTGCGGTTGGAACTACTTCAAGTTCGGCTCCCCAACAGTCGAAATACAATACAATACTAACCTTCTTCAACTTCGAGATGATCTTTGGTTCACAGTTTTCCAAAGCCGGCAAGAACGAGGTTTGTTTCTCCCAACAGTCGAAATACAATACAATACTAACCTTCTTCAACTTCGAGATGATCTTTGGTTCACAGTTTTCCAAAGCCGGCAAGAACGAGGTTTGTTTCTCATCGCTCTTCCTCAAATGATCGAATTCATCTTCCAATGGTATCAAATGAACACACTTGATTACCATTAAAGTCTCGTGTTTTTGTTTTGTTTTGTTTTTTGTGCTCTTTTACGTAGCTTGTAGGCTCTAAAAATGTAAAATCTAATATTCTCTCTAGAAATATCCAAGATTTTTACCAGCTATTGACACAGGACTGAATTAAACAGATTTTACGACCATTAATATTAAAATTTAAACTCGCATTTATGCATATTTGCATAGCTTAAGGTCAATTGTTGACAGCTGTATTAGTTATATTTTTATAGCCCGTATTGTTCAACAATGGATAGGCTGAATGCAAAACGTTGAATGTCCCTCGTCAGGAAGTTATCTGTGATGAAAGTCATTGTATAAAATAAAGAAAGTATGGTAAAGCCTGAACGAGAACACAATGTCTCAGAGGCAGTGATAAACTAAATACCAGAAACCGGGGTGAAGGGATTTGCTGGAAGGAATGTGATGAAACTGATATATAAGCGTCTAATACGTGGCAGCAAACAGCATTTCTTTTTCTTGCACAGAGTCGCCACAGTACTGTTATTAAATGTTCTAAGAGAGACGAAAAATATTATTTCTTTTTGTGGATTAATCACAGAACTTTGCTACATTCTGGTTTCCTCTTAATTATTGAATGAAATGTTAAATATTAAGAAATTTTAACCAAAAGGACATTATTTTTTATTATACATTTTATTTGTATTCCTCCATAACATGGTGTACATACATCTTATTCTCCACAGTACTTCCTTGCCCAAAACTCTGACCTATAATGTCATACTATGTTTATAACGCTTTCTATCCCAGTGTAAAATACTCGTTACAAAGATATTTTTTAGGTTTTAGTAGTTTTAATATGAATTTTTTCTAATTACATATTTTACTAAACTTGAATAATATAATTAAGCTCTTTAGAGTCGTTTTATATTTGTAAAAAGTTAATATTTTTGCAATTAAACTATATGTGTGCACAATCCTCGTAACTGTAGTCAAATTTGAACCCCTCAGTATCCAAACATGCCATTACACTCGTTATTTTACTTGGGCCCTCCTCTTCCTTTACCACAGGCACATTTGACTGCACTCAAACTCACGATGTTCTGATTGGAATGGATGACCAGTCCATTTCGTATCACACTAACGATCACGGATTTTCAGATGGTTTCGGCTGCGATGCCGGTGAAAGGGATATAAAAGCCGGTTTGGCAATTATAGGAAGAGCGGCATATGTAGCAAAATAATTCCAGCAATAGAGGATTACCTCACTGCCGGTTCACATTCTACTAATAATGTAAAAATCTTCCCACCATGATAATATTTTGGTTACAAGTGGTATAAAATCATACAATATGGACTTGATTACATGCAACATGAAGAAATTAACAAAAACAAAACTCAGCTGTTCATATCGAAAGTTAATTACCGTTAGCAACAAGCTCGTGGTTGGAGAAAGAGAATTTATTTTCAAACAGTGTTGGTTTACTAAAGCTAATTTCTACCTGGCAAAATTCTTACGGTAACAAATATTATGGAATCGGTTAATGTCGCTTAAGGAAGTTATCTGAGATGAAAGTCATAGTTAATGGTATTATACGTTTTCCTGGTATAATGTTTTTGATAGCCTAATGTTTGCTTGTTAAATAAAACATAACCTTCCCGGACGTTTCAACCTTGAAATACTTTCTCCAAATCACTTTTTCCTCAGGATTTTCACCGAAGACATTTCACCCTTAAATAGCACAAGGTACGGACGAACAGAGGGGCAACCAGTAGGCCACAGTGGGTCTTTTTGCTTCTACCGTGACCCCTAGGAGGGAGGTATGAGGGGAGAGACCCGAAGGGCGACCAGATACAGGTATAAAGGACGCCAAAGAAAATCTCACTATACCTCCCGTCTGTGTCACATTATTTATCGTTGTACGTGGCCTTACGAAGCTATGGCCATTTCATTGGTTGCTTTAGGCCACGGTGAAAGTGTGCGCCACTCTTTCTGCTAAATAGTTACACCAATAACAACAAGAAAGGTTACAAAATGGCGTAGAAAATAAATATATGTTTACGCTCTCGATCGTATTGGATAAAAGAGAAAGAGGTAGAGTGAGTGCTTTCAGTTTGTCATACAGACCTCTTATCGTGATTGGTAGCCATACCTTATTGGCTAGTGCAGGACACGCCTTTGATAGGATTAAAAGCTAAGGGGAAACTTGATGAGCGCCCAGGTTAGGTAAATGTGAAATATGTATATATATATATATATATACATATACACATATTTATCGCTGGTTTCTAAACATAAGCCAATTACGGCAGGTTCTGGTTTCAATACACTTGAAAAAGGAAAGGCATAAGGCCCTCTTTCCCCCCTTATTGCTGTGTTATCGAGCCATCGTGCTCTGCGATAGGTAAGGTGAAGGACACGCCTCAAAAGATCCCAGAAAACGATACAAAATCCGCCGAAGATTTACTTTGGTGTTGTTTCTACCTAACATTTCCAGATCGAACGTATCCGACGCCAATCGGGACCACCCACAAGCCTCCAGACCATCAGTGGGGCCCCACTCGGAAGCGGATCCTAACTGGGTATTCCCACAATGAAGCAAGGGACGAAACCTCTACAAAGCGCACAACCACCGTCCAGCCGCAATCCGATGAACACCGTCGCCTGGTCTACAACCTGACAATGGGATGATGAGTGCAGGAAATGTGAGGCAGGAATATCGTCGTAGAAGAGGAACCACTCCAGCATTCGTCCACCCCGGGAAACCACGAAAACCCTTGGGTCAGAGTGGGCAATCGCCGGGGATCGATCCTGGGACCTCCCGAATGCGAGTCGCACAGTACCGCGATGCCACCCCGTCGGTTTATGTAGTACATTTGGCTATTTTTGTCCTGAGAGTTGATTCCATCGAACCACTTTCACCTGACATTTCACCCCTAAATGGTACAAGTGTACACTCGAAAGATACACCGCATCTTTCTATTTTAATTAATGCCATTTCTTCTGAAGCACCGCCAGCATTTGGAGGAATAATCTCACTATTTCAGGTTGGTTGCGTTAGATTAGTTTAGGTGTGGTGTTTAGTAAATATTCAACTTAAGCTGCTATTAATAACCACTCCAGCGGTTACACTGAAGCATGCCAGCGAAACCAGCGTTCGTTCTTAATCATACACTATTCCCTACTTCTTCAACGTCTGTAAAAGAAGAAGATATACCAAAAAACTACTCCCGCGGATTCCTAAATAATTGCGTGAAGAATGCAACGAGACATGCCTATTAGACTTTCAACATATTTGCGGGCACTTGTTTAGTTGTAGACAGAATTTAGTTCTCTTGGATAGCTATAAAACAGAAAAAGAAATAAGAAATAAAAGTTATAAAATCTAAACAACTTTGTTCACAATCCTTGCACATAATGTGGGCTGATTCTAATTCTGTATGTAGTTATGTTTCGTGTATCCCTTGCGGTTTATCAGTTTTACAAGTCATTCAAAATAAAGAGGACTTCACAAATTACTCCCAGAAAATTTGGAATATGGAGATACATTTTATTCGTCATGCAAGTATCTTAAGACGTGACATTTTAACGTTAGATTCATTTTTGAGTAACCAAAAATAACGAAAAATTTTATATGTAAAGGTTAGTTTGGGGTGCAAGAATTTTGTCGAGATTCTTCGTGTTGCATCCTCGAAAGATTCTTAATTTAAACACCAAGTTTGGTGTTTAAGGGATTATTCCTTTTTAATTATGCTGTCCACACACACACACACAAACACGCGCGAACCTTTATTTATCGATATCGAATGTTTGGGTGGAATGCAATACTTCCTCTGCTTACTACAGAGAAGTAGAGGAGTACAGTAGTAGAGAAGGTAATTAAACTTTCATAAGAATAGCTTGTAGGAGCTGTATAAACATAAACGATATTTCGTAGAAAAATTCATGCGAATGTAACATATCAGACTTTTAGTCACTCGCGATCATGCAAAGAATTTCAAAACCATCACTTAACGATCGGATTTTAAAGATTTCACTATCGCTTAAGCCCATGTATTCTGCGTGTACCTACAAGGAAATGTGTAATAAAGCCATTTCTGCAAACGTTTTTCTCAATTAACATGAAGCATATACAAGAACAAACCTTAGTAGGAATAGTTTGCAGAAAAATGGGCTGAAAACTATTCTTACGAGGTGAATGTAACATAAACATTTTCTGTATATATTTTCAAAGTTCAAGGAAGCTCAAAAACGTGTATTTCCAACGATACACGAGATGTATAATTAATATTGCGATCCCATTCAGTACCACCTTTAACTTACGTAAGAGGTAGGGAAATTAACAAAGGTGCTTATGAATGGAATATTACTTATGTCAATATAAATTCATTAATTATTCATATACAAGGACATACAGAGATTGACATTCAGAATGTACTTTATGTGAATTTTCAGTAGATTCGAAACAAGAGCTTCAATCGAATTCTGCATCTGGTGACTTAGCCTATTAACTTACCCAAAGCATCTAAATAGTTTTCCTTGAATTGAGTGGGTTAAGCTCTAACCTGTTGGGACAAATTCAGGTTACATAAGCAATCAGGCAGAAACCTTGTCCTGCTCAGTATGAAGATTTTGCCCCAGGTGAATGTATATGATTGCGCAGGAGGAGCGCATATTTTCGAGTGATCAAAGCGCGGCTTTAAACTTCAGAACCTCACAGATCCTGTTATATAGCTCGCAGAATGTCTTCTATAAGGCCCACTGGGTCACTTTCAAAGCGTATGTACAGCTGCATTCAAAAGTTCCCCAATATGTAGATTGTTTTATGACGCAATTTTGTTGCGTCCGGTTATTTAAGAACAACTGTCTGAACGGTTCTAAATTAAGAGGAAGTATTCAAGCACGTTTTCCCACGTCACCGCAAAACATATTTCTATAAACATATACTATCTCTTATACAAATCTCTTTGTTATCTTTACTTCCTTTTTCCACGTTATTGGCGTTTAATACATTTATGCAACGTGTATAACACAATTATAGCCTCTTATTGACAGATTAGAACACAGACTACGAGCTAATAAAAACAATTGCTGTTTTAATGTCTCGTCTCCTATCTGTAGTTCTTAGCGGAGCCATTGTATTCCAAGCAAACATTTGGTATACAAGCTTTGAAGTTTCTTTAATCTTAAAATATACAGAGCAGTCCCTCAGGGCTCTGGCCGGGAATTGCACAGGCAGTCTTGTGCGACACGTTAGAATGAACTCAAGGCCACGGGCTCTTCCACTTATCGGACATGAGGCAGCGGGCTTCAGTGAGCTGTTATTGCTTCTTGTGTATAGACGCGAGGCGGTGTGTATTTGTGTGCGACTGAATTATCGGACTATTACAACCCAGAAATGGTACTCAAATTTTCGCTTGAACAAACACTTTTGATGTATGACACGTATGTGAAAACTGACTCATGTAGACAGGTGAGTAGGCAATAAATTTCCTGGTGTTCCAGTTTCGAGTAGAGAAACAGTTAGATATCTAGTGAATAAAGTGAAGATAACGGAATCATTTAATGTTGTAGGTTGTAAAAAGAAACGAAGGGTTATAACGGAAGAAACATTTGATGAAATTGGTGAAGCACTCAAACGGTCTCCGAATAAATCTTTACATGTAGCACAACAAGTCAGTGTTTCAAAAACCTCAGTACATGGGTCTACGGACCTGTTGCAATTAAAACCATACAGAGTGACTATTTTCCATCAATTACGACCGCGTAATGTTACAAAATATTACTGGTGGTACTGTTGACCCACATCTAATAGAATAAAACGTAATTATGTTTGTTCACTAGGTAATCAATATATCATTATAATCATCATAAAATCAGTAATAATATGGTATCAGTATCAATAATGAGAATAATAAACTAATACACTGAATATAGCGCGCGGAACACGCATCGTGACTACCGGCCAGATGACTGAGGGAACGCACTGTAGTTCTTAGAAGGATCTTCATATTATACCTGTGTCGGTGCGCAGCCAAATTCAAACATAAAATATCGTGCACATACAGGCATTCAAGCGCACGGTTTTCAAGGATGCAATTTACGAATTTCTCCCCTTTAAGTGAAACCCTTAGTTGAAAAATGTTTCGTTATATTTGGTTTTCTTAAAAATATTATAGTATATTTATTAAAGACTTATGTCCGAGGTATTTCCATGACAAATTACATATCTTCGATTGTTTGTATATCTGTCTCGAACTCCCACTGAATGCTATATAACAAGAAGCTATAAGAGATAAATCTAAACTTGCTATAGAAAAAATATGTATCTCAATGAAACATGGAATTTATAAACCTTTTGTAAGAATTTCCATTGACAAGATATCTTTGTGTCTGTCTGAATTTTCCAGACAGCTTGTACTTTTACCAACACACTTTCTAAATGTTAATTATTCCTTGGTGTCTCATTAGTTAATGCATAGAATACGTAGTATATCAAGGCTTGCATATTATTCCATTCACAGTTTACAGTGGTTGTCGCTCCAGGTTCTTCCCATATGTCTGCATATCTATATAATAATACAACAAACATTTATGGCAAATATTTGTCTTTCCCAGCAAGGAAGTGTATAGAAAAATAGTCTGTTTTAGTAATTGTAGAACATTTATGACAACAAAGAAAAGCGCTATATTACTTTCAACTTTTTTGTGTACAGTACGTTCTATTTATGTTTTGCGCATAAATCAGTCGTTTATAGGTAGGTACTTGGTAATATGTCTTTTTTTGTGAACATAAAGAAAAGCAAGCTTTGCTTTGTTAGCGTGTAATTATTTGCTTCTACAATCGAAAATAGCCAGAGAAAATTATTTTCTGTAAATAAATAAAACATGCTGTGCAGATTGCATTGCCTGAATACGTGTCAACTTCAAAAAAACGTAAACTTACTGTGATTAATATTTTCAGCTAATTTCTCTATTGACTTTACTAATTTTTCAATTTCAGAATTATAAATGAAAGCCCAGTTTAGTTATATAAAATAATAATTTTATTTTCGAAAGAATTAGGGAGAAAGTTATTCTCAAAGTCTAAGGTAAGGCATATGACTGATGTGTACTTGAGGTGAAGAGTCTGTAAATTTTATAAAATCTGCAGCTTGCGTAATAGTTAGCTTACATTCTTCTGAGTTACACGAGTACCAATCATTTAATATTAATTTCTTATAATATAAATGTATTTTTGGTGATTAATACATTCCACACAATGTTTTGTAGATTTTATATAGGTAAAAATTTAATTATTGCATGGAATGTTTCTCTTAACTTCTCATTAGTGACAATATCCTTACAAATATATTACAAAGGAAACATATTTGTGTGATTGCGTGTGTGTGTATCCTCGGGAAGCATTTAAATAATTCTGATAATTCTTTCCTCACCAAAATACCAGTTTATGGATACGGCTGTAAGATACCTCAAATTTAGTGTGATACTTCATGGCTTTCTCTAGATACTGCATCCTTTTATATATTTCTTCCACAAACCAGTCTTACAAAATCTTATTTTTCTACCTACTTCATTTAAATCAAAGTAAATTTTTGCACAAATTGTTTTGTTGTGCTTTTCAGTTTATGTAAAAGGGAGATACGGGGCTGAAGTGATAGTCAAATCTTTAAAAAACGAATAGCTGAATGCTAACTTTGAAATTCCATACTCTTTGCATGCCATCCAATAAAACAACAAATGATGACACGATATTTCAATAAATGAAGTATTGGAAACTTTTCCAAAAATTGTTAATTCCACAAACATGTGTGTTTTAACGATACCTACGTTCTTCGTGTAGTAACTGTTATTTGGTTATCAGTAATACAAAATTATGGAATTTGAATTTCGAGTGCAGAGGACTTCAAGATTGTTCACAGAAAATTGAAGTTGTACATTTTAGTCTTCGCGAATATGACTCCAACGTATGTTATTTAAATAAAACCGTTACATAATTTTAAGATAGTTAAAATAAGCAAAATGTTTAAATTAAAGTGCGGTTTAAGGGGAGCATATTCCCACAAATCTCGTATCCTAGGAGGATGAATGCACTTTTATCAAATTTTGTAGTCATCCCTGTTTGAGTAACGTTGTTCGCACACACACACGCACACACAGAGATCTTACATTCTAGTGGATTCATCTCATAACAGTATTTCGGTGGAATTCCTAAATAAGATGTTTCGTGGAACGAAGTACTTTATAAATAGGTGGTAGGGAAAACAGAAATTAATTATTTGTTTTAAGAGGGTCCTTCATATTCACTTAAAGCAATTTCATTCTAGTTTACAAAATATCGTAGTTGTAAGTAAGTTTGCTTCTTTAGTTTTTCTTATGCTATACGCGTCTAAATGGCAGAACCGTGTCATTTAAAATAGTTCTAATAAGTAAAATTTATAATTGTGTAATTTAGGTATTGCTTGCAATTTTAATGTTTACAAAATGCGTAAATAATCTAAATAGAGGTATATGAATTCTAAAATGTTAAGACGTTGAAGTGAATAAATACAATGGTATACGCATAATATTTTAAAATAAAATATTATACGTTCCATAAAATAATATATTTTGATGCCATATGTTGTACTATGTTGAGATATAATGGAGATCAAAATTGAACAGAAAACTGCTACATAATATAAAATTATTACGATGAAGACAGTATGGGAAAAATGATAAATGAATGGCTTTACAGGTAATATAAATGGAGACTTTACGACGAAGTCGTACTAAAAGGAAGAAAATAATTTATTAACTTAATAAGCAACAAATGCAGCTGCTTGCTTTAGCAAGCTGCCGCATGGCACAGCCTACCATATCAATAGATATAGAATTTTCATAACTTCATTTTATAAAAATACATTTAATGTATTTTATATACATAACACAGCCACATGGGATATTAATTTTTCTTGATTATAGTGTCTATGTTTAATAGATATGTGATGAATAATGACACCGAATGACCAATTATATTGGCGATTATAGCTAACGTCCATTGTTTATGTAGACCTAATTTATGACGTCTTCTGCTTCATCCAACAAGTGTTACGCCATCAAACCTGTTACGATCTCAGTAAGAAATTTTACCGCCAACTCTTCTTGGGACGCCGAGGAATGTACAGCATTACAGTTTTGGGAATGCGTTCTGGGACCATACTTTGCAAGTTTTGTCTCCAGCTCTTCAGGTAATTTTGTATATATTCCAGGTCTGAGTGCATCTTCAGCTTCTGTACAATGAACTCATTGGTCTCTAGATCACATTTGGTATAACCAGCAGTCCTTCACATGAACTTGATCTCTGCAGCAGTTATTCTGCTTCTAGCTTCTCTTTGGGGTCCAAGGACAGGCCTTACTAAGGATTTGTACAGCTATTGTATTAAAGATGGTTTAAACACTATTCATTATTCCCACTGTTCTATTCAACTTCGATATTTTGTCTTTTATATCAACTCGTCAACAAATGACAGTTTGTATCCAAAGTATGTAATTCATGTTTTCTTTCTATTGTTGTATATTTTACTTAAAGGTTGCTTAGAATTGGCCGTACTCCCTTAAATATATTATTTTAGTTTCGAATCAAATTTCCATATTGCACTAAAGTAGTATTTTATGTAGATCTTTGTAAATCATCTTCAGTGTCTGTTATTTTACATCATCTGTAAAAAAAATTATATCTAAGGATTTTCTTCTACTCAAAGTTACATATCTGATATTTTATCCATTCTGATACGTTACTATCAACTTTAATTGAAATATATTTACTCCTGTAGATTATGATTAAAATAAATAATAGTAACTGTGATATTTTATTCCTTGTTAAAATAGTTGAGTCTGTACATTTTTACTCACATTACATATGAGCTTGTTGTTCTTGCTATGCGCAAGAAGATCCAAGCCCATATGTGATGTGAGTATAAAGTATCGACTCAACTTTTTAACAATTCCTGTAGATGTTAAATGATTATTTTTAGAACTTTATCCTCTGATATTATTTGTAACAACTGGTTTCTGTCTACTCTATCGAATGGTTTTACGAGGTATAAGGATAGCTACTAGATGTGTTTCTAAGCTTTTATCACAGCATGGTCTTCGTTTTCAAAATCCCATTTGACTTCACCTAATAAATTTTCGTAATAATTGTATTGTTTATTTTTATTATAATTGCGTATATCTTGCATCTTGAATTTAGCTAACTAATTCCTTTATAGGTTTCACATTATTTCCTGCTACCCTTCTTCTAAATGAGAATAACAATAGATTTCAGCCATGCTGAGGTGGTGGCTCTCCTTTCCAACTTGTATTTAAAAGCTCAAAAAATTCATTTAATAAACGATGATATCACATTAAAATAGTTATATGATAATATTATCTTCCCCTCGTGCTTTAAAGGTTTTCGTGTTTTTTTTTAGACAAAGTTAAACATTTTATAATTTTCTTATGAGCACTCTTTAACTACTATGGTTTCTCTTTATCAGGCTTGAGATTCTTTTAGGTGTCGTAAATCTACGACACGGAACTTCCCTTCCGAAGGAAGACATGTAAGGATTTTTACGCCCGAAAAAGTCAATCGCGCTCCGCCGGGTTTGAACCCGCGACTTCGGGAATTAGAGGCTAGCATAGCTCGGGCACGGAGGATAACATTTTCTAAGGTGATCACTTCTACAACAGTACTATCTTAAATGTCGGGCTGTAGCAAGTCTGTCTTTTGTGTCCACAACTGTTGACAATATTTTAACACTGTCTTTGTGGAATCATATATAAGTTAATGTTTTCTTTATTTCCTTGTGCATACTTAATAATTTAATATTTTTCTTTGAGCTCTTGTTATATCGCTTTCCAAATTAGAAACAAAGTTTTTCCAGCATTCTCTGCGTTTTTTTACGTAGGTTTGGCTTTAGCTCTCTTCTGATGTTAAGTAAACCGATCACAATTTCTTCTGAAATTTAAAAATCTTCCATGTACTTCACGTTCCTCTATAATGATATGTTTAATATCATCCTACTGGCGAATACATATTTTCGTACACCATTTTCTTAGTTTTTGTTTTTCCTAGACTTTCTGCTGCAGCTTGTGCTAAAATTATGTGAATGGATTTCTACTGGAAATGATTCCATTGTTTTGATATAATTTGTTTACCTAATTTATGCAAGGAGTTAAAGGGGAACGAAACACAAAAATCACGTTTGTTCCCTAAACGAAGGATATGACTTGTAAAATATAGTGGTAATATTGTTTTTTTTTCCTCCACACCGTTACCGCTGAGCAAGCGAAATAATAACCACCTATACGTCATCAGAGTGCTGCAAGCTGTTGGGAGATCAAAGGTGTAAAAGGGTGAGGTGTTAAAAAAGTAAACATGTGCTGCACGTGCAGTAATACGTTTTCAAACATTTTTGTTGGTATTTAAGTTCAAGAGTAGTGTACTTTGTGGTGCTGTTTTGGTGATGTTAATGAGTCAGTTTATTATTATAAAAACAATTAATGTTGTGAAAAATAAAATGCCTCAATGTTGTGCATATGGTTGTAATGGCACAAGGGAAACACACAAGGGAACGTTTTTTCAAGCGTTTCCAAACAGAGACAAATCTCCCAAAGGATACAGCATAGAATTAGAATTTTACAAAAGAAAATATGTTTTGTCTAGTCCTGGTTCTTTCATTTTAAGGACACAGATTGTGAACGTACACAGTTATTAAAAATCAGCTTATGCCTGATGAAAATTTCAAAGGGCCTTTATGAAAACTTGAAACTATTCCTACTATAAGGAAAAATAAAGATGGTTTTCAGATATAAAGTTATAGCAAGACATTTGATCCTTCACTATCTTCATCGAAGAGCAAACGACAAGCATCAAAAGATATGAGACTAGAAATCGTAAAAGTATAGTTTCTGAGCTATGCGATAGTGTTGCTTGCAATAAGACTAATGACGAAGGAGATGATAAAAGTGGTGAAAGAGAATTCACAATGGAAGGTGATGAAAGCACCAAGAATTCAGAAGTACAATGTGAACTAGGTACTGAAAACATAAGGAAATATATATTGTTGGAACTAGAAAATATCTACGAAACAAGCAATGATAAAGAAAATCAGAATAAGTTGAATTAAATGTAAGAACGTAGGTTTTCACGGCCGGTGTCACAATTATAACTAATATGATTTTCCGGGCTGTTATGCCGTGGTCTGCTGAAGAAAGATTTCCCAGACGTTTCGTCCACAACTGCGGTGGACATCTTCTGTCTACCGCAAACCCACACACACAGACCGTTACCTTAACAAGAACTCCAACCACCATCCTAGACAAAAACGTGCTATGATTAAGACACTCGCAAACCGTGCTTCCCGTATTTGTGAACCACACTTACTTCCACAAGAAATCCGACACCTAGAAATAGCCCTACAATCAAATGGTTATTCAGTCCAAGAGGTGAGAAGAGCCTGCCGTCCGGCCAAGCCCCGACCGGCTACTCAGGACCAACCCAAAAGCAAGTCCATTGTCTTTCTGCCATATTTCAGAAATGTCACTGACCGTATTGAACACATACTTCAACGTCATAACGTCAAAACAGTATTCAAACCTACAAGACAATTAAACAGCCTACTGCGCTCTTCCAAAGACCCCCGAGACCCCCTGTCATCGGCCGGTGTTTACCGTATTCCCTGTTCGTGTGGTTCAGTGTACATTGGTACCACACAGCGGAGCGCTAACACCAGGCTGAGCGAACACAAAAGGAACTGCCGCCTGGGCCATACAGAAAAATCGGCAGTCGCCGAACATGCCATTGAAGCCGAGGGCGAACACATCATTAGATTTCAGGATACCAACATTCTTTCCTCCATAAAGCATTACCATACCCGGCTACAACGCGAAGCAATAGAGATTTATAAACTTCCCAATAATTTCAATAGGAAAGAAGAAGCATTGAAACTCAACAGTAACTGGCATCTAGTCATCAAAAACAAGAAAGGTCATACAAAACCGAAAAACACTGCGAGCCAATCAGAAGAGAGCAACAACACAGCCGGCGCCAGCCCCCTCATACCAGCGGGCCAATCAGCAGAGAGCGCTCACACTATAAAGAGAGCGGCACTAACGGCCAACGCATCAGACGCTGCGATACTTTCACCGAGAAGACTTCGTCCGCGCCACTGAAGATGTCCACCGCAGTTGTGGACGAAACGTCTGGGAAATCTTTCTTCAGCAGACCACGGCATAACAGCCCGGAAAATCATATTAGTTATAATTAAGTTGAATTAAAGTTTCTACGAACCTGATGCTTCAGATTCTGCTGCAAGTGATAACGAGGAAGACGACAAAGAAACTTTCACCATACACAGAAATGAAGCTACAGCGTAATATTTCATTGTTGCTTGGACATCTCTACTTTTATTTTTCAAGGTATGTTTTATGTAGAAATGAAATCAAACAATTTCTTATTGCATTAAAGGGACAATGATGTGCGTAATACATTCACTTGGAAGCCACAAAGTTTATCAGGAAAGAAACCAGAAGAAAATGTTTTAACAGTAAGTTCTTTATTATTATCTGGTATATTGTTTCAGCAGCTTAAGTCCTTCTGGCTATATTCGATAAAATCATTCGAAACATGGCAGCACCAGCTGTTATAGTAATTTGTATTCAAGAAAGAAAGAAACAACTTGAATTCATTAAACGGTTGTGATAAAACCTATATGCGCAGGGGGTGGGCAGTGTGGCTTCCCAGGATTTTCATACAAATATTCTGCCATGTATTTAAGTTCCCGCAAAATTCTTAATTTGTAACTTGTTCAAAGACGTGAAAGGCGATTTGGAAAAGGTCTTGTGCGAACATAAATATTAGGCCTGCCAAATAGGAATTGTGTAGAGTTTAACTTTTCCTTTCCTACAGGCATAAACGTATAAGGTACCTTTTAAAAACTGAGTATCCAGAGGTTGAACATAAATTTGACGTATGGCATTGTATAAAAGTCTAATGAAAAAATTAAAATAGTAGAAAAAATACCCAGAGCTGATGATATGGAAAGTCAGTATAAATAACCGTTTATGGTGGGCTGCGCAAAACTGCAATGATAAGGGTACCATATTAATTGAAAAATTCATATCAATTAATCATATAAAATAAACATAACTGTCTAGAAAACGGTGAATGGAAATCTTGTGAACATAATGAATTGTTGGAAGAAGACCAAAGAAATAAATTCTGGAGTTAAGGCGAATCAAACGCCTCTTTGGCCCATATTCGACATTATATACATACTGGCAGTTTAAAAAGTTATCACAGTCTTCGTCTCAGATATGCTCCGAGAAGGATACATTTTTCATATAATGGCCTTCAACTTAGTTCCATAAGTTCAGCGCTAGATCACAATTTCAATGTAAATAAAAAAAGACTGGTGTCAAAACTCAGTACTCCAAAGCAACTGGGCATTCGATCATGAAAAATAAATATGAGGAATCTAACGAATTATGGAAACTGCTGACAATGTGTAAATTAAATAAAATCTCTGCACCCCCTCCATTACCGGACGCAGCAATTTATTTGTCACTACCGAAGAATATAGCCCCACGCTTGGACCTCCATTAGAGTTACCACGATTGAAGCGCTTCTCGCGTTTTCAGTTAACATAAGAAGGTTGGTCACAGACACGTTATACAGTTTTAAATAAATAAATAATAATAATTGTGGAACTTAAAACTTACTACTTTAATTTGTGTGTCTATTAGTGAACTTTGAAACCTATATATACTTCGCTGGGTTCTGGAAAAGTATTTCTAATACTAAGCGCTACACATGATGGTATGACAACTCTTCTTCTGTGCCCAATAGAGTCCACCAATTAATCCAGGCTCTAAATTGTTTGTAGCAGGAATATCGCCAGGTCCTAGCAGGATTGTTGGCGGTGATTAATTTATTTTTGGCTCAGCTTGTTGTTTTTAACGCTAAACTATGCCTCAAAATATTCAAAATATCACAGTATAGAACTATTTTGTGAAAATGAGGATGCTTTGTGTTACAAAATAACTCTTCATCAAGTTTGTGTTTTCTCAGTCCGAGCAACACACTTTCCTCATCATTATTCATAGGTATATATTCCTTACACTTACACCAATGGATGAAACCAGCACGATTTTTGGTGTTCATACTAACTGTACCGGAATCGCTGTCAGAACGGTGTAAATCTTTAAAATCGTTATTTTGTGGTAAGGTCGGATACCACGTTCTCTCATTTTCAAAGCACATGTTGGACTACTTTTTTCACTATAAGCTGAAAGGAGAATTAAACAAAACCACGTGATAAGACTGCACCTCATTGGCTGGTGGACAAACTGCAACCTTTTCCGCTTAGCATGTCGCCTCTACCTTTACAAAAAACAGTTCGGTTCATATCGTAACATTTTGTGGTTATTCTCGTGCAGAGAGATTTAAAAAAACTCATTATTGTAACAGTTCAATTTATGAAACTAAATGTGTTTGTTTAGATTCACCTACAACTAAATGAACCGTTATATCAGAGGGTTTAAGAGGCTATGCGCAGGCGCTGCAGTTCGTTTCCAAACTCCGGCTGAGAATCTTCTGCTACTGTGGAAAACATAAACACGGGAAATGGATAGAAGACAGTTGTGTTAAATGCTTTTAACAAATTCTGTGAAAAGTACCCACCTTTAATCGACAAATAATACGGTTGGCCATTGTTTAGCAATAATTGAACTTCTTTGTTAGTGATGCACAATTGTTGCTTCGATAGTTTGGGTTGCGTGTTGTGTTTTATCCTATAGTGCTAATTGTTATTTAACTTGTTGACTCATAAAAGGTGAAAGCATAGGTGGTATACTGATATTAGTCACTGCGTGAATAATTTTAAAAGCCTGAACAGTTTAATCCAGTACCTTTAATCACAGATGCAAAACTTAGTTCCCGTCATCCTCCACGTGGTACTGCCATGTGTTCGACGGAGTGATACATTTAGGTTTTTTTTTACTTCTCCTTTCAACTTATAGTGAAAAAGGTATAGTAGGTATTAACTGGATTATGAAAGTAATTGGCTAGCTTTAGCTCTGCTCTTTGTTATTCAGAGAAGTTGGGAACTTCTACTGCAATTAACACACAGACATGTTAGTCATTTAAAACACCTATACTGCGTCAACTTGTCTGGGTGCAGTGTAACTCATGTGACGTTACGCGTCTACTCAACAACAGGTCGTAATCCGATAAGCATTCACCTCGGGATGTTGAAACTGCGTGTTGCTATTTATTCCTGACGATAAATAAACTAATTGGTGAATGAAATATTCATTTTTGTGTTTCGTTCCCTTAAATACAGGCTTAGTAATTGATTCCATGAGCACCAAATATGCCACATTGTGCACATATAGCATATGGTGCACATGGAAATTATTGTAATCGAAATGGAATTTGCCTTTTTCTTACAAGAAACGAATACATCTTCTACTTCTTGTGTGAAATACCCACATTAGTATGTTAAGGAAGGTAACGATTATTCCTCAGAGGCCACCGGAATTTGCTCTGAGAATTTGACTAGCAAATTAAGTAGATGCAAATGGCAGTCAGTAATGGATTTTGTCTCTCCAATAAGCCAAGCGCACTTCCTTGTCCCTCTGCTTGCTTTTTGGGTATGTATGTGTGTCTGAAATCACTAATATTGTCTATCAACAGACTTTTGGGAGTTTTGTCACCGTTACGAAAGCATATGCTCCGTGCACTGTCAATGACACCCCAAAATTTAGTCGTTATTTTCGACACAGCTGAACGTATTTGTAATAACAGTTTGGGCATCAGTGCTTACTAAGTTGTTACCCTTCTTTCCTGAATGAGTTGTCTATTACTTGAATTTGTGTTATTCGTTTCCCTTTTTAGTAGAATGGACTTTTTCAGAAACTGAAAACTTTGGTTAAATATAGTGACGTGGCGACACCATCATTTCTCGATATTCGATACAGATACTGCATTTGAGCAACGGTACTCAATACTCGCGTTATAAAAAACTTGTAAAGTCGATGCTTGTTCACTAAATGATCAACTTATAAGTAGTTGCCTGTATATAAACAACATGTAACCAATTTTGAATTGTATAGTTATTACGAAATTGTTCGTGTTCGATATTCTCCAATTGGCAGCAATTTTTTTTCTTGATAATGCCACCCGTTATATATTCCTTTTTTGTTAGTCAAGGCTAATAAGAATAATTATAATTTCGTTGGTTCCCTTTTTATGCAAGTATTTTCTGCTGAAAACCTTTCAAGGATTTTCCATCCATAGAAAAACAAATACAAGCAATTCTTCTTTATTCTGCAATATTTAAGATATAAACTAATAGATATTCCTAATAAGTAATTAAACATAGTAAGTTTGTGGATTAAGACTCATTTATTAGCATACAGCTATATAATGTAATACAGATGTTTGACTTGCTTTAACACAAACTAACAGATGAAAGGAATGAATAAATATTTTCATGTTCTATATTATGTCACGTCTTAAATTCTTATTTGTTTCTGCTGAATTCACAGATTTTGGTCACAGGAATAGGTAAATGCAATGGCTGAGGGTGATACACCAAGCCGGGCTATTGAAGAAACGTGAGTTAGTGCGTCAGCAAGACAAGACAAATAAGTCAAGGTCTATCATGAACTATAGTCCAGAAGCTCTTTGGGGGCACATGCGACGCAATAACGTGAAATCTCGACTCCTTTCATTACTTATCTAGCATAAAGTTAAACGCAACAGCTTTCAATAATGCACAACTTAAAATTTTTAAGTTTATCCCAAAGTGTTAGATATATTTCCATGCCATCCAGTATGGAGAGTATCGGGTTCCCATTTCTAGTCGAATATAAACTTAATAAAAAGAATAAGAATAATGAAGTTAATTTCAATTATGTTAGCAATTCTGGGATCTTAAGAGCCTGGATATCATTACAGAATTTTGCCCTTCAGTTCTTTTAAACCTATTGAAGTCAGGATGTTGCATATAAACAATCTCAAATCTATCTTCCGGGTGCCAGACTGAACTTATAAGCCAGATGACGGGTTGCTATCACTTAAGCAAATAAATACCCCACGTGGGTTCATACCGAAACTATTGTACCTCCATGAACAGATATAATTAAAATCCCCTGTCAGTGCAAATGACTGTAGCCAAACACAACACTTTTCGTTTCCTATTAGAGATTAACTTCCCGGCTTGAGGGGAACAAAAGCTAGTAGTTGTTTAAGACTGATGACATTCGCGTCTTCTAATTTGTTGGATAGTCAGTCATAACGTGAGAACTATTACATTTATAAGAGCATATATAGCAATCTGTTTACTCTCCAATGGTGCTGGAGTATTAACGCATGAATTTTTCGACTTCTTATATATTTCTACTTATTGAAATTTATGTTACTTTTTCTGTTTTATACATGCCACTACTACTTTTCTGTGTGTAACTCAGCAACGTCTGGTGTCGTTAGTCTGATATCCTTAAATTTTTAATTTCATGACTGATATTACCGCAAACGAAAACCTGTGTTCATATGCTTCTTGGTAAAGCTATGTTAAAGCTGATCTAAGAATCCATAAATGATTGCAGCAGAGACCATGCTGAACATAATTGGTATTTACTTCACCTTAACGTCAATTTCATTTTGACCCGCATACTCCTTCAGTAAGACAACACAGGTGCCTTTTATTTCCTGGCCACTTGCAATGCATTTCAAATACAATCTGACATGATATAAAGGCTTATATCCAAATAATTTGTTGCATTATTTTTGGAAATGTTCGCTTTACTTTGCGAATTACATAAAATAATGATCGAAGTTTATCTGCAGAACAAGCCGTCATCATTACCGTCTTCCCGTTCACCTTACAAAGATGGAGGGTTTTAAAAGTGTTTCATTTTAACAAAGTATGCCCTAAATTTATGAATTCGAATTTTTATATTTCATTTTGTAACATGTTTTCTATCATTTGCGTTTTATGCTTCAATTTTAAATTAAACGATGATGATACTTGCAACGTGATAATTATCATCATTGCCGTCGTTGTTATTGTTATTATCACTATTATTAATGTTATTGTCATTATTCTACGTTATTGGTGTGTAATTAACCAAGTGATTCCTCAAATATCCACACCTTAGAAGAAAAGTAACTTAAATACTCGTTGAGAGTGCTTCACTGAAATTAACCCCATGAATACAACGAAAGAAAACTGGTTTCGACATTTGTAAATAATGACACCTGAAAGAATTTCCAAACAAACAGCAGAATATAAACTAAGACGACAAAGGAAAATAGGAAGATCTAGGAAACAATGGATTGATGTGAGACTGGAATGAGCAGCAGCCTCGATTGAAGAAGAATACAACGAAGGGATGCAGATCCTTAGCTGATCTCGCTTCTACACATAGGAGATATTTCCCTCTCTGACTATATGATGATTATTTTAATTATAGCATTAAAGGACCCCACTTAATTCACCATAACAACTTCTGGCCTCAGAATAATCGATATAAACGTTTAAGGTGAAATATGAGAACTGAGTATAGCAAATAATTTAAACAAAATTTGAATTAAAGTTGCAGTTTAATACCCGTTGAAAGTTATATATATATATATATATATATATATATATATATATATATATATTTATTCATTTTGTGACTTTCGTTGTACTTTATTGCAGCAAACTAACTTGAAGATTTAATCGTCGATGTACTCCACCGATGTACTGCATAAAAAGCGAAGCCTTTTTGCCGAAAGAAAAGAATGGCATCCTTTGGAATATCGCCAAGCAAGACAACGGTCAAGTAGAGCAGGTAGCAGATGCGTCAACATGCAACTGAAGATGCGATGGTGACACTAAATCACTTCGGCTTTGAAGCAGCCGCTTGATACTGGCATTTTGATGTAGTTTAATTATTTCATACGTTTCTATTCGTATAAAATAATATTTTATTTGTATAAAATTCATTGCGAAATAATGAATTCGGTGCCAGATCAAATAGTATAGCACTACATTACCTAATATGTATTATTAATTATTATTATTATTACGTTTTCGCAGCCGTATTGAATAAGTGTTATTCTAAAATAGAGGATTATTATTTTGTTCTTAATTTTAGGCAGTTTTGGTATTAAAACGTTCCTTAGATATTGCTTCTGATATAAAAATGATTATATTCTGAACATTATAGCTATTTTACCTCAAAGTTACTTTAGCTTGAGTACTGCTGAAATGAATGGTGTAAATTATTCCTGAATGTAATTAGCATATGGGTCGAAAAAAGTAATATCAACACACGAATCGAAAGTATTTAATATATTTGTGTTGTCTTAAGGAAGCATTTTTATTTATGTACGATGATAACTTCTAGCTAGATGGTTCAGGTGATACGTTAGGTTACCGGATTGGAAACTGAATACCACGACCCAAAACTTAGAGCAAAATAAATAGAAATAACAATAGATTGTAACTCCTCAGTTTACGTATCTATCAACAACTTAACTAAGCTGATAGTACGCAGCTAACACCACCTGTCAGCATAGCAATGATAAACGTTTAAGGTGAAATATGAGAACTGAGTATAGCAAATAATTTAAACAAAATTTGAATTAAAGTTGCAGTTTAATACCCGTTGAAAGTTATATATATATATATATATATATATATTTATTTATTCATTTTGTGACTTTCGTTGTACTTTATTGCAGCATTTTTATTTATGTACGATGATAACTTCTAGCTAGAAGGTTCAGGTGATACGTTAGGTTACCGGATTGGAAACTGAATACCACGACCCAAAACTTAGAGCAAAATAAATAGAAATAACAATAGATTGTAACTCCTCAGTTTACGTATCTATCAACAACTTAACTAAGCTGATAGTACGCAGCTAACACCACCTGTCAGCATAGCAATGATAAACGTTTAAGGTGAAATATGAGAACTGAGTATAGCAAATAATTTAAACAAAATTTGAATTAAAGTTGCAGTTTAATACCCGTTGAAAGTTATATATATATTTATTCATTTTGTGACTTTCGTTGTACTTTATTGCAGCATTTTTATTTATGTACGATGATAACTTCTAGCTAGATGGTTCAGGTGATACGTTAGGTTACCGGATTGGAAACTGAATACCACGACCCAAAACTTAGAGCAAAATAAATAGAAATAACAATAGATTGTAACTCCTCAGTTTACGTATCTATCAACAACTTAACTAAGCTGATAGTACGCAGCTAACACCACCTGTCAGCATAGCAATGACCACATGATACCCGAAGAAGACAGCAGCTCCACGACTCCACAGTCAACATTCCTCCAAAACTCAATAGCAGCCAAATAGAGGTCCTGGAAGGCAACTGTGTAACTAAGATCACCTATTCAGCAAGTTCCTCATGCAGGTGGTAAAGGAAGGCTGTAGCGGTTCCTCCTTGGTAGGACCCCACTACGTTGATGATGATGGTAGCTGTGTCATATACCTGTAGGTCGTCTCGAAGCCCGTATCTCGACTTCTCGTAGACTGGAATCTGATGATCGTATATCTATATTCTTGTGTGTGTTAGTATGTTGTAATTATTATTTTATAATTGTGCCACGACTGCTGTACTTGTATCGGAGATCACTTGTATCTTGTCAGGGTTGGGTATGGAGAATGTTAAAATGTTATGCACACAGTATTCTGTTAATTACTTCACTTGTATTTTAGATAAACCACATATGAAATTCACAAATCATTATTACCTTTGAAATGTTCAAATATGTATAACTGGTATATTTTAAATACGTAGTTTTAGCGGCTATTTAGAGACGAGCTCATACACTACCTTCCTGATCGAACACTGACAAGCTTCTGTTAGCGTTCCCTTCAACCGTTTTCTTAACCAATTATAAGCATGCATCAATGTACCTGACTGGTGCTACTATCCAATAACAGCTTATGTTGCCTATGTAGTTTACAAGCTTCCATCGTCTTAGTTATGAATCCAAGGTTCATTACATATTTAGTAGATACTACTGCATTTCCTGTAATTTTATATTACTGGTTATATAGCTAAATATGGCCTTTCCTCTTATAGTATACTTTATGCTCGATCATGCCAAAATGTAGTATTTTTACGACTGATAGCAGTACTTTAATGGGACTCATTAAAGTACACCTGTTCATTAAGGTATTGGTATTCGACCAATCAGAAGTGGCCACGTAACATTGTGAAAGCGCAAGTATCGATTATTCTCACAACGCTAGCAACTTTGTTTGACACAGGTGCTACGAACCTTGTAGCGAACAAGAAACGAATACTTATGAAACCTTTAATTTAGATACATGGTCGAGCATAAACAGTCGTATGAAACTTGAGTATAATTGTGATTAAAGCGCTCGTATGGTAATTATTAACCTTGCTGCGGTCGCTCGGTTAATAATAATACTCGCGTTTTAATTAATATCATTATAGTTGCATAATGTACTATATGTTATAACGTTATATATTTGTTCCTACCATGTGCACATTATGAACGTGTTTTTAACATCCTCTTAATTATTATACGTACAGCATAAGTGAAAAAACACGTAAAAACTTTGAACGAAAAATATTGAAGAAAGAAATTATTAATGTGTTGATGCTGAGAAGCTGTGAATTAGATATCTTAATACATTAATGAACAATTTTATTAGTTTGCTAGTGCTGTATGTAGCTTCAAGGCGACTACGCAACTATGGAAACCTATGTGACTTATACTGATTGAAGTGAAACAAGGAACCTAAAGGAACTTTAGGTTGATAAAGCGACTTTGTAACAAAAAGTCATTGTGTTTTTAATTTTTTCTTTTAGTCGCGCTATTTATGTTTTTTATGTTCCTCCTTTACCAAATCCGGGGTCCCAAAGCACCAAATGTAATTGATTTTGGTGCTGAATAATATAAATATTGCGTAACTCGATTGTACAAAACACCTGCCTATTTCTACTCAGCTTGCTGACAAACTGGCTTGCATGAGTTTTTGTACTGCGATCATTCACAGTGCATTAATACTGAGAGGCGTGATCCATTTATAGCCTAACTGCTAGGACAAGGTAAAAAGTGAAACAGCACATTGCGTTGTATTCATTCTTCGTTAGCGACTGTCAAAACATTTGCATCTCTCCTGTGTATTCCTCTAGTTAGCGCATACAAAGATTACAATGGGAAACAGGAAATAGCCCTCGGGAAATGTAACGTGATGAATAGGCAAATTGCGAGTCAGCGATAATATGCCATTAAATTTTAAAGCAATGGCCACTAATTTATAAAGAGAGAAACAAAAAGAAAATGAAGCTAACATGGATCATTTATGTAGTCAACTGAATTTGTGAGTTCAAAAATGTGCTAGTTCCGAGTATTTTGACGAGAGAAGGGAGAATATACTTGGAGCAGGTTTACACCAGGAACGTGATAATTATGTATGCATCAAATTTTTAAACAGATATTTTGGTCCGTACATTATACAACGGGATGTCCAGAAATGCTAGTTACGACATTAATAGATGCAACGTTTGATGTGACGCAATATAGTTTTGATTTCAAATACAAAGGCACGTGATTAAATTAATGCAGGTAATTTATACGAGTAACCTGGGTTTGGAAGCGACTAAAGAAAGCTTAGGAAAATATTCAACAGCAATAAATAACTATACAAATAAAGAGTCTTCATAGTTTTAGAGTTACAGCTTCTAAGCAGCGGAAAACAAAACTTAGGAGATAGTAAATTGTAGGTAAACATTTGTTGGTAAACTGAATTGATTGACATTATTAACGCAAAACGAAGTTCATATTTATGAGGTAGATTTGAATAGGAACAGGAAAGTACACCGACTATTGCATTGTTACTGTATATATAAATGTATAATAATATTTTGTTTTACGACCGTAAGGCTAGAAAATTTGACTTGGCCCTCTCCACCCAACATCGTATATTTTATATTTCTTCCACAAGCCATTGTTTAAAAATTATTTTATATATCATCCATGTAAATTGAGATAAACGTTCACAAAAACAGTTTCATTACGCATTTCGTTGTAGGTACAAGCAAAACAAATGAGGCTAAAGCAATATTCAAATCTTAGAAAGCGTGCCGCTACATCTAACTCTCTGTGTGACATTACAGAACAACGAAAGATAAACTTTCACTTAAAAAAATCTTATCTGATACTTTCATAGAACTTTCTCTAACAATGAAAAATTACCATACATCCGTTATATATTATACTACTCATAAAATAAGCAATTCTTCTAAGCATAGTTACGTTACGTTAAGCATACTTTTAGTTAGGAATGATTTCAAATTAAGCAACAGAAATCGAGATGGCCGTGAGTGTAGATGTTTTGTCCCTATTTCAGCCGGCAGAAAAATAAATAAAATATCTGAAGTGCTTAACAAAACAAGATGAACAACAAAAAGTGGTATGAAATTATGGGGGACTCTGAACATCGCGAAAGAAATATTGCTGGTATTCAAAGATAGATTAGTTGAAGTAAGTTGTACCTGTTGTACCTTCATAACCTACGCAGAACTTACAACAGAGAAACGAAATAGTACTAAACATGTGGTTCAAGTAACACCTAAGCACCCCGAATCTTTTAAGAACTGTTTATAAACATTTCAGTTAGTTTGTAACGTAACTGGAACAAAAATCAAAGTAGGCCTTAATAAAATCAAGAAAATCAGAAACAAAGGCGTAGACTGAACTGTGCCTGAAAACGAATGCAGTGAGTTTGTTAAAGTTGAAACCAGTAGTGCTAATCTGTGCTAAAATACCGCCTAAATGGGAACCTCGTGCACATGTATACATGCAATAGAGGGTAATATGACGGCTGAAGTTACCTGATAACACCAAAGCACAAAATCCAAAAGTACGAGAATGTATGGAAGACGCTACTCAACATATATAGCTTCAGTTTCTCAGGAAGTCACGAGATGGCAGCTCTCAACTTGCCGTCTTCAAAACTTCGCCTGGAATCCACAAGGCTGTGGTCAGCGGAGAAAAGCTTTACATCGGCTACTGCAGATGCAGAGTGCAATATTATATTCCTGTGCGTCGTTGTAATTGTTCTAGCTGCAGCCATGTAAACTCTGACTGTAACTCGGTTGTAAGATGTTTACAATGTGCTGAAGAACGCGATTTTCAGAATTGCTCTAAAACAAAGACTGCACGCATCTATTGCCTACGCTTTAATAATATTATTTTAAGTCGCCCACATTTCCAACCAGAAAATCACATTGCACAATAATATAAATGTCCAGCATATAACAAAATAATTGATATAATTAATTCTAAAATAAATCATGGTCGAGTTATTAATTTACCAGAAAATCTTCAAAAACCGAATGTTCTCACACAAGAATTAATTTTTACCGCTTGTTTTGATAAGTGCACTTAAAGTAATTCAAATGATATGTGATAAAGATATTATGTTTACAAGAACCTAACTTAAAATATAACAAGATGAGCAAAACCTTAGAGCACTTACAGTCGCTTATACTATATGAGCATTAAAAATCGAACAATATCGTTCTTATTATTTACTCATATTTATAATGTTTAAATATTTATACTTGCAGTGTGTATGCTAACCAGGACTGTGACTTTGAGAACCCTTTAGCTAATTTAGAAAAAATAGTTTTGAACATTAATAGTTCTTATCCACTACTCGTTTTAGGGGTTTTAATGCTAAAAATTGTGTATGGGGAAGTGCAATAAGAGACCAAAAGGGATATAAATTCTTCGACTTCTGTGTTCCCGTAGTTCACAGATATTCAATCAAGACGATACCCCAAACTTTATTAGAGGAAACTCCTAAAGTTTTGTTGATGTCAGTGTATGTAATTTAACTCCATTTCGTTTTTGGACTGGCGTGTAAAAACAGACACATTATCCGATCACCGGCTTATTGTAATAAAAATTCGCTCTTCAAGAACTCAGCTGTCGGAAAATAGTGACATATATCTCACTAGAAGATATAAAACTAAAAATATAAAATGGGATCATTTTGAACAGACTTACCGTAAAGAATTAGCAACCATTATAAATACAATAAAAATTCTAAGTAATACAGTTGAAAAGCTTACATTTATCATCAACAATGTATGTGATTTACACCTCCATAAAATCAAGAATATCCCCCTTAAAAATGATTGGTGGACACAAATATTAAGTATCCTTAGAAAACATATCCTGGCTTGTAAGAGGAGACTTAAGAGATAAAAATACGCCATTCTACATATGTATATAAGGATAAGTTCAATTCCGTAAAAGAAGAATATAGAAAAGCTATATATGATGCTAAATTTGATTTTTGGAAACAATTTTGTTGAGATCAAAAGTCAATTAACATTTGGAGTTTTATAAATAAAATATGTAGAAAACCTATAAATCTTAATAGGCGTTTAACAAAAATAGATTGCGGAAACTATTACTTTATTACCCCAGAAGAAACAGCACATATCCTTTTGCAAGTTTTCATTCCGAATCACAACCTAATTAAACTTCAATTGATAATTTGCCATAAAGGAAGTCGAAACAGTAATATTAAAATGGAATGACAAAACAGCACCTGGAATTTATGGAATATCAGCTTACATAACGAAACACAGACTATAAATTACCAAATTTATTTTTTAAAATTTTATGATACATGTTTAGGTATCAGAGTTGTTTCCGAATACATGGAAAATAGCAACTGTAAAAATTATACCTTAACCTAATACATCCCAGGGGAAACATAGTGTAAACATGCTGCGAACATTCAGCTTGATCCCAGTAATGTGAAACATTTTTATAATCCAATCATAGACAGAGTTAGATCCCGAAATATAGTAATAGCCTTTTCGTGATAATCAGTTTGGTTTCATACCGAAACGGTCAGCAAAAGATGTTATATTTACAGTAGTGAATTGGATAAAGGAAACTTTCAATTAGAGAAAAGAAGATTTAGTCATTTCCCTTGAAATACTTGTGCTTTAATAATGCCTGTTAGCCAAAAATATTATTGCAACTGCATCGACGAACTGTCACAAAAAGCTTTATACTCTGATAAAAAATTACTTCACCAACAGGCAGGTTGTGCTAAAGCTAGGCGACTCTAAGGCTACAGAATCATCTCAAGTGGATGCCCTAAAGGATCAATTTGTAGTCCTAGTTGTGGACTATTCTATACGATGACATCCTGAAGCAAATTCTACCCTCTACCTGGTGACTTATGAGGATGATGTTACTTTCTTATTCCAAACCGGTACAACGGCACTGTTATCCTGTATCGCTGAGGATGTGAAGACAAACTTAGTTTCAATCCGTTCAAGACAGTGGCCTTGTTTGTCTCACGAAGGCGACAAGCTACATACCCCTCTGTTTGCATGAACAAGAAACTTATTAAAGTAGAAGATAAATTATCTTACCTTGGAATTGTACTGGATAGGAAACTCACTTTTTGATCGCATTTCGACTTATTTTCAACTTAAAGCTAATCAATTATTTACAGGCCTTTCGATTGCAACAAGATCAACGTGGGGACTTAGCTCTGCTATTTTTGAAATCATCTATCGTGGGATAATAGAAACATCGGTATTACGTTCTGTTTCTGCATTCCATGATGTATTATTCACGAAGTGGGCTCAGAGGAAACCGGGACAAATCCAACGTGGATTTGGTTAAAAATCTCAAGAGTATATCAAACCGTTTCTACTGATGCCGCCTTAGTTCTGGCTGGTAGAGAACTCATTCACTTAACTGGAACTTTCAGAGCAATGTTAACAAATATAAATAAAAGACATCAAAGTGCTAAGTTTATCACCAATTATGAACTAGAATATCCTGCTCATGTTTTGTTTGACTTCTGGATCCAGCTCTAGAGTTATGTTTAGTTCATCAGTACTGCTCATGATCTGCATATCTACACTGGCAGATTGCGAGTCAATAGTAAAAGTAATTAATACAACCCTGCATCAGTGTGTACGATACTTCAAGCTGAACTCCTAGCCCTGAAGAAAGCAATGGAGTGCAGTGTTAGTAATGCATACAGTGTCCGAATTTTAAGTGATTCCCTATCAACGATTGGAGGAATTTGTGATAAATATGATCAACCTCCTTCCTATTTCTGTTGTCATCAGGCAGACAATACTTGAATATAATAAACACATGTCTCTACTGGGTGCGAGATCATGATGGAAATGGAAGCATGACATAGCTGAACAAATTGCAAAGACTGCTTCAAATATGTGTACAGAATATGCCTATAATTAATATACAGTTTCTTGGTGAAGATAGTTTTAAAACAAAATATGTATAACTGTTGGAATTTATTGTAATCGGAAAGCAGTAAATGACACGTCACAAAAAGCTTGTTCTTCCCATAAATTTATAATAAACTGGTTTCAAAATACGTTGAGGCTTCATTTTTAATAACACAATTTATGACTGGAAACGGTAAATTTCGTTCATACCTTGAGGTTTTAAAATAACTAGTCCTACATGCTACATGCCTATGCTCGCTTGCAATACAAGGAAAAAAACGACGCAGATTTATTCAACACCAAGATTCGTGTCTAACACTATTCACACCACCATTAAATCAAACTATCGCAAACAGTATTGCCACTCACAATTCCAGAACTTTGTCAATCGAGTATTTAAATTATTGTGCGAATTTTGTACTTCCATTTCTTCTTAGTTAATGTTTATGTTAATAGTAGTTGCACTTACTACTTATTATCCTTTGATTTAAACTACATATTGATTTAAACTGTAGCCGTAATATACAGTTGTAAAGTAGGGCTTTTTATATTTTGTAAATTCAATAATAATAATAATAATAATAATAATAATAATAAAATAATAATCATAATTTAAGTAACATTAATTTACAAGCTTATGATATCGGAAAATGCATTTAAATGTTTATTCATGGTAACAAGTTCTCATAATGAAAAGAGAAGAAAAACGGCGGGAGGAATCTCAGACTTTCAAGTAAGTCCGTTGAATGACGCAATTGCGGAATATTTAGAAAAAAACACTAACGCTACGAAAAATTTCCTTTACACTAAATGCATATTTTAGTAAACTGCCTTTTTCCTGCAGTATGCTTTTTTCAATTTTTATTGTCCCTTAGCTATAAAAATTATGCAAAATTCAAACAAATAATGGGGGATTGACTTGGTATTTTCCGAAAATTCAGTATATACGTTTGTAGTTAAAATATCTTAAACATATGGTCTTGTAATCAAATTCGTTGAGAAAATATAAAATAACGTAACGCCTTCCATGAAAATAGTTATGGAAGGAACCTCATGTCTCATTTCACTTTTGAGTTATGCTATTCATAGACTCAGACGCGCGCGCCGCACACGCACCGGATTTTTTCCCAAAACATCTGATGTTACATTCACACGACTCTCTTTATACATAATTCTATAAAATCATTTCCACCTAGTTCACAATAGCCAAGGTAAATGTTTACAGAAATACAGTGCCTTTCCTCCAAACTACGGCCACCGCACGACGGTTCGCGCGCCGGCTGCAGCAGTTTGGACTCTCGTCGAAATTGTTATATCTGCACAGCGCCTCACGTTCTCATATTTACAGTTACAATTACAATGATAAAGTTCAATACCCTAAATTAAGTGATTTTCTCGCCTGACGTTTTCTTTTATTTCTTCCAATGTATGGAAAATGATTGCGTACACTATATTTTTAAAGTCCCCCCATAGGTAGAAATCACAGTAAAATCAGGGGATCTTGAAGGCTATATTCCTTTACTAATTATCGTATCTTCAAATATCTCCTGTGCTTTAGCATTTGTTGTTTTGCGACGGAGTATAACTACGTAAATGGAACCATGTTTCGTCAGATAAGATCATTAAGCGCGCATCAATTACTGCATCATTGAAATTTCACAAAATCCAGATTCAGATGATTACGTGAAAAATAAGGTGTATGTGGCAAATCCCACCTTTAGGTTATGCAATGTCACTTTATAAATAAGTTCTACATTTAAATCTTGAGCAACGTGGATGTTTATGACTAACAGCACTATAAGGCTTTTAGTAAATGTGGTTATTGAAGTAATAGCAAGTTTAAATGCAATTTTATTTCGTTTTCACAGCCAGTACCTTTAAAATAGTTTAATTATGATAAGAGCCAGAACGTTAGTTTCAGACAAAATGGAGCGATGTTTATGAATTGATAAGTTCAATTATTATGCAGACACCACAACTGATATCCGCACCAATTATGAAATCCAGTAGATAGAGCTGAAACTCTGTGACGTGTAACGTAACATACACCGGGGTTAAAATGCTGTCAGTAAACAACAACCTTTAAATCTATTTCAGCCCACTGACATATTAGCTCGTTTATTTTCCCTTCATTGTAAATTATCAGTAAAATTATCTTCATCATTAACAACCTTTTCATAGAACTCTTTCAAATCAACTGAAACACTTAAAAAATAAATAATAAGGTAAAACAAATCTCAAAAACGTCACCACATAATATATTGCTTGGAGGTAGCACTTAAACATATGAAAAAAGAAGCAATTTTTCTGAACTGGCAATTTTTCAGAAATGATCAATGTAAAATAAAATAACTTTGAGATTTTTTCTGACCTAAATAATAGGTATCTCTATTACTGGAATACAGAATATGCATTTAAATGCGCTGGATATAAACCGCGTTCAGAGTGTATGTATTCTATTGAATACCAAAATTTTATAAATGAAGGAACAGATTATACAAAGAATAAAATGGGTCGTTTCTGCCAAACAAGAAGAAGTTTGGACTACTAAGAACAGATGAGACTTGGAAAAATTTAGTAAAACTTATAGTTAGTAGTAAAATGTTGGAATCGAAGTATTCGAAAAGAACAGCAAAAGATCTGACTTACTAAAAGAAGCAGCTAAAAACCTGTATTATTAAGTAGAAGGGTAATTGCGCTGTAGGGTGCACTGGAGAAGAAATAAACCAAAGAAAGAAGTATTTAAGTATATGAAATTATACCAGGGTACGTGACTCTGCAATGGTCCATCAAGGATAATTTTCGCAAGATTATAAACACTCTTTTTATAAAGTTGTTTTGGTAATATTCAATTTTCTTTACCTACAGCAATTTTCTTCTTATCACAGCTTCAAAATCTTTCTTGACGAACACGTAATCGAATGTTCAGATTAAATCACTCAATTATTCTGTTAATGCTTCATACTACATATCGTCAGAACATTACTCCTATTTTTTATACATACATTGTTTTCCTAAAAGTGGCGCATCCGGTGTTGACTAAAATATTTTTCAGTATTCCGCAATGCATATATTTCCTTGTTTGTTCTATGCTTTCAAGCTTTTTTAAAAATAGTTTTGAAGCCTGTTTTAAACAATGAATTAGTTTCTTGCTTCTAAAACCCCCAAAACAAACAATTTCTCAAGTTCAGTAGTAAGCTCGCTGTTTTAAAACCTGGATACTATTTTTTTTCAGGCACCTTTATTCATTGTAGTTTTTTATTCATTAATATAATTTAGTTGGCGGCGCCGTGGCCGAGTGGTTAGACCGCTCGCCTCCCACCGAGGTGGCCCGGGTTCAATCCCAGGGACCTGCATGTGGGATTTGTGGTGAACGAAGCGGTGTCTGGGCGGGTTTTCTCCGGGTTCTCCGGTTTCCCCCGCCATTGATTCCACCGACTGCTCCATCATCACCTTTCCTTTCATCCATTTCACCAACATTTCGTTTCATCTACTTCCTTCATCCCATACCAGGCATCGGGCTGATCACCCATCCTGGATCTCTGTCTGAACCATAAGTGTCTGCTCCTCGACGGGCCTCTGACCCCAGGCACCCGCTTGTAAGTCCTGGGGGGTGTAAGTCCTACATAAGAGGAGGGTAAACAGATAATGAATGAATGAATATAATTTAGTTGTACCCAATAATTAAATTATTATAACGCGATTATATATGTATCCTTAGTGAATCACAACCTTTTCTACTTTCTCTGACATGTACCCAGTAGGCAGAGAAGGTATTGCATTTCACCCAACAATTCGATATCGACATTTCGCCGTAAATGCGTGTTTTGTGGCCCCCTGAATCCAAATAAAGCATTTTCAGAAAAATATCCGTGTATCTGTGAACGTATCTTCCACAAATGCGATACAAAAATTGTCAATAAAATCCTCCAACCCTAATTACCTTACATGGAACAGCTTTCGAAACTTTTTATTTCTTAAAAATGGCTCTAGCGATTTTGATTAAAATACATTATATTAAAAAATTTTATATGACAAATAAAATCGATATGTCAATTTTCTGGGAATAGCCTATAAAGTCCTCTTCATTCAGAAGGAATTTCATATAATCTTATATAACTGGTAAACGTTAAGCGATAGACGAAAACGTATACACACAAAAGTAGATCTCTTTGAAACATATAATTTACTTCAAATAAGTTTTTTTGTAACTTAAGTCATTACTGAGTTATCCGTTATTAATGGTTCGATTTGTTCAATGCTTTGCCATTCCTTTTAAGTAACTTTAGTTTTCAGTTGTTTCTGGCATTTGCATGGAAATGGTATGGAATTTTAAGGCCAGCGTATAACACAAACTTCTTGAACACTTAACTATCACTATTCTCTTAATCAGTATTCAAACGTAGTCACATAACTTTAAGATATACAAGCATTTTGCTGGCAAATGAATGCGCAATCTCATTCTCAGTGCGAAATACATGTTTTATGTATCTTGTTGCAATAAATCCATGAATATTAGGATATAAAATTAAAATAAACGGAACATTCATAGTTTTACATTTAATTCAAGACATGATTGACTGAATTAAATATTATATTTAAACATGAAGGATTACTATGGCTTTTGTGCCTGTGTTATTTTTGCCCAAAAAGTTTTATTCAAACTGCATGGCATATCGTATATTTATCTTTAAAAGTGATATTACTACTCTTCTCTAGTTTACAATTCGGTTATTTGACAAGCACTTCAATGTTGATGGTTTACTGAAGTAGGTTCAAAAGCTCACTGCGGTGTTAAAGGTCTGTGGGAAGGAACATGGCGGGCCTACATAAAACAAGCAGTGATTGGCGTCAATGCATGTTGATTGACTTTGGTAATACAGTGAAACACGAAACCTTTGTGTTACTTTTGCACTTATTCTGAGATATGATGAATGGCGGTACAGGCAGTAAACTGACTGAATGTGAAATAAATATAAGTGAAAAAGTAGGCGTAATTCATCTTAAAATTATGGTTTTTGTTTACCTAATAATTTCCTTATTCATGTATTCGTGTAAAATACTTCTTTTAAAACTACTCCAGTTTTCACTGCTTAGTGACACGTTCGTAAGTCTACAGTTAAGGGCAGAGTGATAAGGTTATTTGAGACAACAAATCTCGCCCTTTTTTTACTGTGAACCTGATTAACTAACTCTTGTTATTAATATTCTTGTTTTTATTATTTTGTTATTATTATTCAGACAGTATTTTTAACACTTAAATGATTTCAGTCTAATTATATAATATCTAAATTCAATAACAGCCCGCCTTAAAGCAATATGTGTATGTAACAATATAAAAAAGTGTATATTGCAGTCATTGTATATGTTTATATTATTGTATCCATGTTCAATAATGTTATGTGAATGTATTACGTGATTTAATAATGTAGGATCTGTGATAATAATAGGTTAAAGGTTGCTAACAATGAGGTAATATTGAGGCAATAATGAGTAACAAAGTTTAACAATACTACTTATGATTCTTGGAAGCAATAATGAAATTTTTGAGACAGTTTAAGAAATAGCCAATCAAGAACCAGAAAAAGCTTTAGTTAAATAAAAGTGTTCTATTGGATTAGGAATAGCCAATCAGAAATTGAAATACAGAAATTTACAAATTTAGGCGGTGGAATTCAAGTCAGTTGCTTGTAAACAATGCTCATAACTGGACGTGTTGGTTATAGACAGTGTTTCTAACCCGACGCAAGATGTGTCCACGAGAAATTTAATACGTATTCGTGCGAGACGAAAATAGTTTACGTGTTAAAAAATGCAAGTAATTAATAAAAGAATCTCACAGCTCTCTATATCACTGAAGTGTTATTTAAATTGTGTCAAGTATAATAAATGTAGTGAAGTAAAAATTATAATCTGTTTAAGCCTACATTCTTCAGCCGCATCACGCCTTGTTAAGAAATTCGTGTCTCTAAAATTAATACTGACGCACCCGAGGCAAACATAAATATATAATATCTAAAGAAAAAGTCAAATTACAAAGTAAATTATTTTTATACTTGGGGCGAAGACTACCGGAAACTTTTTACCATACGTGCGGTTGCAACCACTTCAAGGTTTTCGGCTCCCCAACAGTTGAACTACAATACAGCTCCTTCAATACAACCTACTTCAAATTGACGCCCAAAGCGTATTGCAATTCATTATTTACTAGTATTGGTGTGGTTAGTTTTAGTCCATTTGGCACCAAAGCAACTCGCAGTTGAAATTACGGCGTTCTATACCTAACTATTTACAAACTCTTTATTCCTCAAGAACTTTCAGTTTTATTTCAATATACTTGCTAAAACTAGTGTAAATGCGAAACCTGGTGTCCGCGGTAATTGCTTTCTTGTATACGTGGGGTAGCTAAACTGAACCTAATGTTTGGTTTTGTCGCGTTAAGGTTTACTTCAACATTCTTATTCTTTATAAGGCAGTGAGTAAATAAAGGGCAAATCTTCCGGTTGCGTGTATTCTCGGTATGGATTTTATACCCTCGTTTTACTATTCATTATCATACAGGTAACAAAAGAGAATATCATAACAAATGAACGTTGCCTAAAGCTATATTTCGGCGTTGAAATGCTGTTGACGGTTTGTATTCTAGATTCCCTTAGGATCGACGATGTAAAAGTGCGTTTATTAGAGAGAGCATTTCATATGCCGTCTCTTGAGTCTCAGATGGTTTGTAATATATAGAATATATCAGAACCCAAAGTTATAGGCGTTATAGAAGCGATCAATATCTGAAAGGGAATTTTATTCATGAACTGCTTTCCCAGCCGCTTCCTTGAGGCAGCGGAAGTACATCTTTCCATGCAGCAGAACTATACATTTTGAGGTGTGAGTAAAAAATCGTATGTCCTGTTTGTCTATTTAGGAGTTTTATTTTGTTTATACATACTCTTAATTTTTTTTCTAAATTTTACCGCCTTCTTCCTTTAATGATTTTATTTATTTACTTCTGTGCAGTTTTTAGTTACATCTGATAAGGATTGTAAGAATTGTGTGTTTAATTTAGATTTTATTTATTTAATTACTTGTCTTTTAGGAGATGAAACAAAACTTGAAAACTAAAGACGGATTTATACCAAATTACATGCTTAAGTAAGATACCATTTCACGTACTTATTGGATTTTATTGAACATTACTCCGGCTACAAACAACCATTTGTATAGAACAATTCTATTTCTCGTTTTTAAATAATCAGAAATATCTTGAATGTGTTCGAAGTATTGAAGCAATGGATTTTCGACTTGAGTTGTGTCCAAATGTACTTGAAAGCTGCCTTCATTCTAATGATATTTTGAATAAACGTGAGTCCTTAGAATACAAACTCACACACTTCAGAAACAAGCTACATGTCATTAAAGATATACAATTTATGAAAATTGTGCAGCATTTCCGAAAAAATTTGCTGTTCGTTTACATGTTTTCTCTATTTTAAGCAGCACTCTTAGAAATGCTAAATGCAACTCTTTTGTTTATGAGCCCATGGAACAGGTATGCAATAATAATATATTAGCTGGATATAATGATTGACTGCAGTCTTCCCCTGCAATAAAACCTTACAACAACATGTTAATGATAACACAGTAATAGAAATGTGTTATATTCACATTACTTTCTCTAACAATTCAATAAGCTATTTCTACAAAAGCTTATCCTTCTTTCTAATTTATATTAATCGGGATACACATTTGCAAAAATGCTTTTGTTACATTGTGGGTACAGAGGGATTAAGGAAATGCAGTAGTTTAAGCGATAGCCAAATCTTTTAAAAGCTTAGTAAACGCTCTAAAACTCTACTTTCTTTGCAAGAAAAAAGGAATTGCGATTTTGCACCACAAAAGCTTAAGTATTTTAAAATTCAAACCAATAACTAGGAACATTTCTGAAGTCGTTATCTCCACAAAAAAGTATCGACATAAATTATGCGCTTAAACAAGATCTACATTTTTTTTGTGACCCAAGATTTTGTTTATCCCTTACCGTTTACCAATTATGCCAATTCATTCAGAATGAATAGGACTTCGGAGCCTATTCCCATAAAATTCATTTCATTTTCATTTGACATGCCCATTTCATTTGACATTAAAATACATTAAACATATGGTATTTTAATCAAAATCGTTGGAGCGATTTTTGAGAAAATAAAAATCTTCGGAAAAATTTCCATGTAAGGATGGTTTGACATAGGGAGATTTGTAAGATGGCGAACTTAAACAACAACTGTTCTATTTAACGAAATTGTCGTTTTTGAGGTATGCTGCTTACACTCACAGACATACACACAGACCTTTTTCTAAAAATGTTTTTTTTATGTCAGGAGCCTCAAAACATATATTCCCGGCAAAATGTTGACATAGAACTTTTAGGTGGAATACAGCAATTCCTCTTACCTAGCATAGGTAGGTGGCAGAGACAGTAAAAAACTGATTACAAGATGGTCGTGCTATGATGGATAAGTGAGCAGTATTACTCCAAAAGCCGCAGCAATGTATAAGGCAATGATTTTACCTACAACTTCTACCATATAATGAGACATTACGATACTTTTATGTAGGCCGATAACTTGGAATTTTCCATAGAATTTGTCAAGTGCAACTTGAGGATTTAAGTCCACTTTCTTTAAGGACAAGGAAATGAATGATTATGGCACAAAAGAATAAAAATATCCAAAGCCACATATTCTCTACCCATGACAAATTCGCATATATACTCTATATGTAACAGTATTTGTATAAAGGCAATTCCTCTATCCATGTTACGTTATTCACGATGTATTTCTACCTAGGAGTGGTTTCAAACTAAGTAGTAGGTACTTAATCCCATGCAAGATGCGGTGACAGCACTCAGACTTTAGTCCGCGATGGAAAGAATACTTAAACATGTCGACCAGATGATGTTCTTGTGAAAGTATGAACATGCAACATGTAGTATTTCTCAACAACGCTAACGCTACAAAAAATCAAGATGCAATGTGTGTATTTTAATGAGCTCTATAGGACCTATAGGACAGGATGGGAATACTTAAGGAGGGGACACCTAGCATCTAGACCCGTAGTGGATCTTTTCTGCCCACACCCCCGAGAGCAACGGATGAGGTGAGGGAACCGCAGGAGACGTGTGGGTTGCAAGGTGAGGCGGGCGCAAGAGTTCCCTAACAGTTCCAGGCTTGCCCACCCGGACACAGAAGGTCGCTCTGAAACCCGGTAGTAGAGGCTTGACAGGCTTCCCTCTAGCAAACCTCTGTGCCATCTGGCCGACATCGACCTAACCACAGTCACCTGAAACATGAAAGCGAAATTAAATGAGAGGTAATAGGGGAGAGGAAAACCGTGGTAGAGTAGACCACTCCTGAATTAGCCTATGTTAACCAGGGAAAAACCACGAAAAACTCATGTTCATAGTGAGCGGCCATCGGGAATCGAAACCAGCACCTTCCGGATAGGAGTCTCACACGTTACCACGGAGCCATGTCGCTTGGTCACGAGCTTTATAGTTTACCTATAGACAGGTTTTGCCAATGTCTTACGATTTCACAGTTATATAAAATTCAATCAGCATGAAAATAACTTCACTGGTTATTAGAGAAGTTAAAAATGCAGCAGAACCCTGCTTAGGCAAACTAAAGAAGATAGAGCAGTTTCGGATAACGCATTTTTTCGGATAACCGATTTAAGCTATTTTAAGCAGCCAAAGGAAGAAAAACAATGCATGTAATAATGTTTTATAAAGCTTTTACTGTATACGGTATTAAAATATACACTACGGTTTCTATAAAGGCTATTTCATAAAATCAGTATTTTTTTTTCTTCTGAACTTTCTTCTCGTAATGCTTATGAGCAACTATATCGCGGTACCGTTTGATAAACATACATCTGTTGGTGTAAATTCACCTCTTTGTTTCACAGAGCGCAGGGCAGCCTAATAAATTCCTTTGTTTTATTGATGGTGCTATAATTCAATATTTCCAATTAAGATTGGAATGCGAATTAGTAATCTTTCTTTGTAACCTATAAGCTTCGCAAAAGTTAAAGGCATAGGAAGTCCTGAAGACTCCAACAAATCCTGTGCCTGCCATTCCTACCAGCGCTGCATCTTATCCACCTGAACTGAGAAGGCTCGGATAAATATTTGAAAATGATAGATGCCAATCTTAAAATTGGAGAAAATGTATTTTCTAATCCTGGCTGTTTCTAATTCCTGTCTCTACGATACTTAGAACGCGAGCTATGCACCTTTTATCTTCACATGGTTATCGTCACTCAACATAGATAGCCTAAAAAACAACGCTATTACTTCCTCACAACACTTACCTCAAATATCAACATACAGTGCACTATGAAAATAAACCACGCAGTTTGAAATACAATGAGTTAATGTTCAGTTCGTTTTCAGAGTAGTGGCGAATTATTTTATTATGAAAGTGAAGAGGCATTGTTAAGTTTGTGTTTCAAACTCAAGTTGAAATATTGTTAATATATAAATCAAATTATTATGTCTCTTTTCCCCAGTGTTTGGATACGAAATTGGATAAACGTGAAGTGATTTATTCTTAGGGCAGAAAAATTGTATTTAATGTATACAGATTTTTAAAAATCTCCACAATCCAGAATATATGGCAGCTGTAAAGATTTAAAAAACCCAGAAAAATATTGGGGAAGCTACTCTAAGAAAATAAATTTAAAAAATTGTTTCGTGTGAAACGAAGATTGTGATGGGCGGTTTTCTTAACAATACTCGTCTCACACCTTGAATGACGCTGAACTTAAACAAGTTTAACACCTTAAGCTTTAACACGTACACACAGCGCCAAAGAAAACCTTCGGCGGATTTTGTATCGTTTTCTGAAGTCTTTTGAGGCGTGTCTTTTGACTCGCTTATCACAGCAATAAGGGGGGAAAGAGGGGAGGTTGATGCCTTTGCTCTTCTGGTTTTATTGAAACCAAAATATGTTTATTGTCTCAGGAACAGTCATGCCGTATACTAGCAAAATTACTCGTGGACGTATCGTGGGTATTCGAGAGGCTGGTCGCACTGTTATAGCAATTGCAACGGCACTGCATAAAAGTGTTTTTATAGTAAATTACTAGATAAAACTATTCCAGAAAAGTGGGGAAGACGGTCTACATTTTCGTTAGAAAGTGGGCACTCTACGTAAAACATCCGCAGATGATATTCATTTATTAAATGCAAATTATTATTTTGTCATAATTGACTGATCATGTTTAGAATCTAGAGATAAATATGTATATGTACATTGTTTTTCGAATACGATATAGATATTATGGCAATAAAATTGGGTTATAGGTTTGTCTATAATCCTGTGGTATTTTTATGATCAGCATTGTGTTAGTAAAAGTATATTAACCAATTATAGTTTGAATTATAGGGAAAACATGCTACTTTAATTATTTATTATTGAGTTATATTTGCTGCTATATAGCAACAAACATTGATACCACTGAGAATACAGTTCTGTTTATTTTTGTTATAAAGTGCTGCCTAGCTACGCATTTGATGAATACCATGCAAGATTTAATTTGCAACCCCTGCTAACCATCTTACACTTCACAACCTACATTTCGCTAATCTGTGTGCTCATCAAGTTTTCCCTTTAGCTTCTAACCCCTTCAAAGATGTATCTTCACTAGCCGATAAGGTATGGGCTACAAATCACGTTAAGAGGTCTGTATGACACTAAATGCACTCACTCTACTTCTTTGTTTTTTTAGCCAACACGATCGAGAGCGTAAAAATATATTTCGATTCTACGCCATTTTGTACTTTGTTGTGGTTATTGGCGTAACTATTTAGTAGAAGCACTGACGCATCCTTGCACCGTGGCGTAAATCAACCAATGAAATGGCCATGGCTTCACAAGGCCACGTACAACGATAAATAATGTGACGTAGACGCGAGGTGCAGTAAGATTTTCTTTGGCGCTCTTTGTACACAGAGCGCTTGGACCTATGTTAAAAATGTTTTGTTGTGTTCTGTGGATCTGAAAACGTAGTATTTGCGGTGAAATCTCGATATCGTTTTGGGTGGAATACGATACTTCCTTTAGGTCGTAGAGAAATTTAAACTTAAATAGAATAAACTATAAAGAACAGATGTATTGAACTAACTTTCACATAGATTTGTCCGTATCATTTAAATGTCTGGATTAAGTCAACTGGTGTTCCTTGCACATTTTGTTATGTCTTTCATTATGCGCTGGAGTTTATGAGATACTGTATAGAGTAATTCGAAAATATACCTGCATAATTACATATTGCTTGAAAATTGGCCTAAATGTAATGTAGAGAGATAAATTTGGTTAAATGTTTTATTTTCTCAGTCTACTTACGTCCGTTTCATACTATAATTTCGTTGAAATTTAATGTCTGTCTCGTTGGAATGTCATCTTGTATTACCGGGATGAAGCAGAACTGAGGATCCCATACCGGTAGTCAGTTTCGGACAAATTTTGAGCACAATTTCTTACGCAATTCTGAGTAGTAACGCACAGTGGCATGATAGTAATATGATATCGGTCTTCTAGGTTTTAATTTGCTTCTATAGTAACTCAACCTTCACGGAAAACCTTAGTCCACCAGAACAGCTATAGAGTTGTCATAAGCTATTGGAGGCAACTCGCAAATTACGGTCACATTTGAGGCAGTACTTTTAACGCTTAAATGATTTCAGCCTAATTATATAATATAAAATTCAATAACAGCCTGCATTAAAGCAATATGTGTATAAATAAAAATATAAAAAGTGTACGTAAGTCATTTTATTAATGTTTATATTATTATGAACATGTTTAATAATGTTATGTGAATGTATTACGTAATTGAATAATGTAGGAGCTGTTATAATATAGGTGAAAGTTGCTAACAATGAGGTAACAATGAGGTAACCGAGGCAATAATGAATTAGAAACTTTAATAGTGCCACTAGTAATTCTTGGGACAACAATAATGTAATTTTTGAGACAGTTTATAAATAGCCAATCAACAATCAAAAAACCTGAAAGTTAAAAAAAGGTATTCTATTGGATTAAGAATAGCCAATCAAAGACTTGAAATAGATGAAATTTGCAAATTCAGGCGGTAGAAATAAGTTCAGTTGCTAGTAGACGCATCCTCGAGAAGTGTAATACGTATTCAGTGTGAGACAAGAATTCATTACGGCGAGGATATTATAAAGTTTACGTGTTTAAAAAGTGCAAGTAATTAATAAATTATCTCACAGCTCCCTAAGTCAGTGAAGTGTTATTTAATCGTGTGAAGGATTAATAAATGGAGTGAAGTAAAAGTTATAATTTGTGTAAGCTGACGTTCTTCAGCCGCACCACCTCCTGTTAAGAAATACATGTTTCTACAAATTAATACTGACGCAGCCGAGGCAAACATAAATATAAATATAACATTTAAAGAAACATTAAAATACACAGCTGAAAGTAAAGTTGGGGCAAAGGCCACCGGAAAGTGAACATTGGGGTGAAGGCCACCGGAAACTTTGTACCATACGTGGTCTAACAATACAACACCTAAAATAAACTTCCTTCACATTAGACTGCAAAACTCTTTAACCTAACAGTTGTAAGCACCTGAGCTAATCCTTTACGGAGGTAACAACCAATCATTTGTAAGGAGATGGGAGCGCATGCGCAATGTGCATTACATCCTGGTTCGCTTTCGTATGTTTCCATATAAGAATACATTAATTAGTTCGTCAGTAGAGTATAACAGCGACTTAATTTAACGTTGTTTGGCTTTAAGTGCTGCAAAAATTTACATTTAAAGCTTATGGTTCTCCACATAAACCGCAGACATTAAAATCTAAGAGCGAGAAGCGCAATGATAGTAGTGAGGGTTATAATTTTTAGGCAGATTAAAGACAACTGATCTTTGAATAACTGAAGTCTTTTAGAAATGAACCTTTTTGACATTTTCACCTTAGCGAATGTAATGAGACAAGATGTTTACTGTACACTGTGATGTTCATACAAAACCACAGAATGTAATGTAAATAATGTCATTGTTATTAAAGTTAGTTTTTTATGATTACTTTTGGATGACCATGCAGCAAATGACAAATTCTGAGTCTCCAACTTTGTTGGTTCGTCAACTATGGAAATATTCACAATTAGGGTTTAAAATAAAAGTGTCCGTTTCTCAAAGTTTATGAAAATTATAGATGTTATATTTATTTTAAAATATCAATTTGAGGCAGTATTTGTAACACTTAAATGATTTCAGTCTGGTTATGTAATGTGTAAATTCAATAACGGCCCGCCTTGAAGCAGTGTGTATGTAACAATTTGTAAAATGTATGTAACAGTCATTGCATATGCTTATATTATTGTAAACATGTTCAATAATGTTATGTGAATGCATTACAATAATTTAATAATGTAGGAGCTCTGAGGAATAGGTCAAAAGCTGCTAACAATGAGGTAACCTTGAGGCAGTAATGAATTGGTAAGTTTAAACGTTACTTGGGATTCTTGTATAACAATAATGTAATTTTAGTGACAGTTTATAAAATATCCGATCAACAACCAGAAAAAGCTTCAGTTAAATAAAGGTATTCTATTGCAGTAGGATTAGCCAATCAGAGACTTGAAATACAGAAATTTACAAGTTTAGACGGTTGGAATCAATTCAGTTGCCTCCAAACAGTGCTTATAACTAGACGTGTTGCTTCTAGACAGTGATCATAACCAGACGCAAGATGTGTCTGGTATTCGTGTGAGATGAAAATAGTATACGTGTTAAAAAGTGCAGCTATTAAATAAAAGAATCTCACAGCTCTCGATATCAGCGAAGTGCTATTTAATTTGTGTCAAGGGTTAATAAAAAGGAGTGAATTAAAACTTAAAATCTGCTTAAGTCTACATTCTTGTTCCACCACAACCCTGCCAAGACTTCCATGTCTCTAACAATAATACTGACGCAGCCAAGGCAAACATAAATATTTAATACTTAAAGAAACCATCAAATTACAGAGTTAATGTTTTTTTTAAACTTGGGGCAAAGGCCACCTAAAAATACATTTGGGGCTAAGGCTACCGGAAAGCGGCTACTATACGTGCGGTTGCAACTACTACAAGTTCAGCTCCCAAACAGTTGAACTATGGTACAACTCCTATAACAAACAAAATATTGCAATTTCCTTCAAGCATTATAACCATATTTTATATCTCAAAAGAAAAAACTGATATACCCAAGAGATCATTTAAAAATAATACGGAATTTACAGTGAGCTCAAACAGGCTTAGTGTTTGAGGAGGAAGATGACATACCAGCATCGAGTACACTTAGTGTACATTTTATCTTCAAAATATTATACTTGAAGTTTCATTGTATTTGGAAAACAAAATATTTAAAACGTTTTTTTATACTACTGAAAATACCTATTTCCAAAAGCACACTTTTAAATTTCCAAGCGAACCGTCCACGAGATGTTACAGAAGAACAATTAGCAAAAAATAAGACACATTGTATCTTACCATTATCTTAAGGGGCGTATATTAAGTTTTAATTTATCTAATATTCATGATTCTGGCCATTCTGGCAAAACTATTGCTAACACACGTTCTAAGATTCTTTTTATAGTACTTAGAGTTATATATTCTAAAAAGGTGCAAAAATAATATAAATAAGGTAATTATATCGTTTTCCTTTTTTCTATGTAGTTTTTCACAGTGTTGTTGTTATAGTAACGTACTGCTACTTTTGTAACGTTGGGAAATAAAAGGAAAGGTAACTGAATGCAAATTATCTAATGATCGTACTGTTATAGTGCTGGGACCATTTTACAAACACTTCGGAACACTAAGTTTTCCCAGAGGTTACTAATTATTGTTCAAATCTCGTGACAAAGTAGGAAAGGAAATGAATTCTAGGATTCATAAACTACTGCTTAACTCAATAAACATTTCATTTCTTGCAGCAAAAGCATAGAACTATATTATTTATAATACGAAATATTTGAACACGTTTACACGTTATAAACTACCTTTAGTGCATTTAGCTTTGATGCTATCAAGCCTTAGTTTCTCTTGCATTACTCCTTCACGATAAAGAAGTTTACAATTGTAATTTAAAATGAATTATTCTCACTCTGAACCGAGAAGTGTTTCAGTTTAAACATTTACTTACTCGAAAAGATTTTGTAATAGAAATTTAGACAAAGCCAAAAACTGGCGTGTGCACGCTGGCAGACCCAGTTTCAATGCGATGCTTCCCCAACGGCCGACGAACTTCTCTCTCTCTCTCTCTCTCTCTCTCTCTCTCTTCAGCTCGTCTTGCTTGTCCTCGGGTTTGCTCAAGACACCTTACACGTGAAATGGCATTAGGAACATATGCAGCGTCACCCAGTCCATTTGCGGCGCCACATTTTTGAGTAAAAAATTGCAATGCACAGGCCGGTAATGAAGGAAGGTGTAACTTGCTGGTGGTATTTACTTTCAGCCAGGCGCAGATGGACGTCAATTATACTGGCAGCTTTTGTGTAGAGGTAAACATCGATCAGTAGCGTAAATTATTCTGTGAGGAGGGATCCAACATGGCTCACTAACTAAATAATTATATCAGAATATTATACAATCCATTTTGGTTACAGTGCCAGGAGGTTTAAGGCAGCTAAGGAAACAAGGAGAAATTAAGAGAGAAAACGACTAATTTTCTACAAAGACTCTTTCCTTTGTTTTTTTTTAAAAACGCTCTTTGCATGTCTACGAACTGTCAACCACAGAAACGGATTTATTTACCAGTCACAATATGATAATTCTAAAACGTTACTCCGCCGCGAATAGCAAATCCCCTAATGTTAAGCACAACTCTACAGAAGTATATCAGACAGTGCTGCTCAGCAGTCTTGTAGCAATGTTAAGGATTTAGCCGTACCGAAGAATTGGAAATAGACCTAGGTTTGCATAAGCTGGTTCGATATTATTCTTGTTCCTAAGAAGACTAAGAGGAAGTTTATAATATTCATATTTCTGTCCTTGTATTTTACACGATGGTGCAAATGAACACAGCCGCAAACCCAAAAGATTATATAAAATATAGTTACATGCGAGAGTCTTTCTGCCAAAGTATATTCTCATTGAAATCTTATTCAGAATCGAACTTAATGAACAGTTTTAAGGTATGATGCTCAAGAAGTAGTAGCTGCTAAGTTTTCTCTACATTAATGGTTTTATTCCTATAACCTCTGCTTTGATTCGACTAGGATCTAGGAAACCTATTGTTATATATTCTCCTGCTCACTATTGGCGGTTAGTTCACATTGTAAAAGGCGAGATTTGGTTAACGGCGAATTCCAAATATAAACGAGGCGGTACAAGATGTGACGCCTCATAATGGGACAAAACAGGTGAACCACCTAAAAATATTAAAAATTGGTACCGTTCTTGCACTGTAGTCACTTCAGTGATTCACTAAATATAGAAAAATGGCACTTTTCTTGCATTGTAATTATTTACCAATGGCTTATAATTTTTCTTAGGTAAATAGTTCATTTATAAACTGATGCTTGTTTTCATTAGGTAACTATGCGTTAACTTCAAACTATCAACACTCTTAGTATTGCTGAATATACTTTCCTTTGCTTAAGGGAAACTTTCGTACTGTTAATTCACGAATTCGCGTCTAAAAGTAAAACAAATCACTGCAAGAAAACGATGTTTATTATTATTATTATTATTATTATTATTATTATCATCATCATCATCATCATCATCATCATCCTCAGAGTGGTGCTGGAGGTGGTGGCGGTGGTAGTTTTACTTTCAGTATTGCACACAGCACTAAGCTTGTTTTAAGCTTCATACTTTTGTATATCCATTAATTTTATGGCTTGATAATCTTTTGTTGTACATTACTGCCACAGCCGGGACTAGATTCACGAACAGTCGTCTCTCGGTGTAACAAACCTCACCAATAGGTGAGATATGGGGACATCTCTTCCGATCTTGTCCAAAGTGTAGGATCGGATTAGCTGGTGAACTTCTTAATTTATGTTTGTACTTATTTACTACTTTGCATTAATAGTCAGCCGGCCTTCGTAGCCCGGGACGCTTGAGCGTATAGCTTCGCGCTCCGCCAAACTGACGTTCGCGGCTTCGAATCCCGCCATGGCCATGAGTGTTTGTATCTGTGTGTTGTATACGTGTAACAACAATCGCGTAATACGCGGTAAAAAAGTAAAAGAGGAAATGCGGTAATGATACATCGGGAAAAACAGGGGAAAATTAAAAAAAAATAATACGCGATTAGCACTATTAGTAATTTTCTGACAATTTAATTTAGCTCAACGACTAATTGTGACTGTGATCAGAAGGAAAGTCGAGAAGACAAATGCCCCCCCCCAAAAAATCCTTCGGCTTCAGGGTGAGATTAAGTATATGATAACCTCACGGGAATGCATCCCAGTCATGTTTTAAGTCAATTTAAACCTTTCGGCCATCTTTGTTCCTAGGCCTTCTTCAGGCTACTGAAAATGACG